>JAPXFQ010000407.1:3145000-3728454 GCA_028564705.1 Apricaphanius iberus | reverse complement strand
CTTCTCGCCAAGCGCCTGCGTAAAAAACATCTCACACACACACAGTAATACACCCTTGTACAAGCAGAATTTAAAACACTAACCTCGTCGGAGCTCACCAAAAAAACCAATGCCGGACCATTTTCACAATTCCCGTTCGTGGTGCTCAGCCACGCGTCTGGAAGTATACGCAGCCCCACTCCCAGGTCAGCTATCCAGCAGTCAGAGGGCGCCACAGGCCCTGCCGCTGCCATATCGCTCGCAGCCTGGAAGCTCCCAAATAGCGTCCTATTCTGGGCAGAGTGGCCAACTCGTCGAGTTCCGATCCGCACTTGTGGCTCCGATTTGAGTCGTTGAAGATATCGGTCCGTCTGCTCCACTGTCCGCCCCGGAGAACAAGCAGCCTGCACCGGGCACGCAGAGTAAAAAACTCCATCTCCCAGCATGCACCGGTGTTCCTCTACGGAGCGAAAAGAAGGACTAAATCCTGCCAGAAACAGGAAAACAGACAGACAGCTCCAACACTCCGGGCATGCAATAGTGAATCTGCTCAAAACAAAAAAACATATTTAACTTGCATGACAACATTACCCAATGTTAGATTAACCAATCAATAGAATTAAAAAACTACGCAACTCTGCGCAAATTGTCAATAGAGCAAATACATGTCCGTTTATTAACTTAAAAAATAACTGGATTTTGGTCCAAAACACTGCACACAGATCGGGGTCACCATCTGTTGAATTAAATAATTATCATAAGTAATTCAATGCATGTTCAAGCAGAGACAAAATGGAGCCAATTTCCAGTTTAACATTTATTTTGAACAGATTAACAAATTGCAGTTTTACAGAGGAATTTTGCCCCCGTCAGTTCCTCTGTGGTCCAGATTTAAAGAAATCTGAACAATTAACTGATCTTCATTTCACAGCTTTATAGACAACCGGGCCTCTAGGCGTTTCTAATCTCTCCAATCAGAACATTTTCATACAGTGTCTTAGCTCTTATTTGCTGTCAGAGAATCCTGGAGTCAGAAGATGGGTCGTCTCTGTTCTGGGTCAAAGGTTCATTATAAAGATTTATGGTTAAATGGCTATCTGCTTCTCTAAAACCTTTTCTCCCAGTTTCTTATCTAAACATCCTGCTTTTACAGCTTGCAATAAAACTCACCCCAGAGTTTTATGACTTAAAAGCTTAGCCCCATAAACCATACTGACAAACATCTCTTTACCATCATGCAAGCTAATTAAAACAGACTTTTACTTTCTGAATACTAACCAAAGACTATACAAACATATTCAATACGAGACCGTTGCACAAAGTAGCCCCAAAAAATATGAGTCACGACATTAGTAATAAAATCATTGATTAGGAAAGACTTTCCTGACAAAGATCTGATAATTGAAGATCTGAATTTACACTGGCTTCCAGTGAGATTTCGCATTAAGTTTAAAATTCTCCTGCTAGTCTATAAATCAATGCACGAAATGGCCCCCTCTTATTTGGCACAGCTTTTAAGCCCTTACGTTCCGGCGCGAACCTTGAGGTCATCTGAACAGTACCTTCTGCTTGTTCCTCCTGCCCGCTATAAGGCCCGTGGGGAACAGGCTTTTTCAGTTTGTGCTCCTAAGCTCTGGAACCAACTCCCCCTGATGGTCCGACTCGCCCCGTCCCTCCCCATTTTTAAAGTTCGTCTTAAGACATATTTTTATTCCCAAGCCTTCTCGGCTGAGTCGGTTTAACCCTTATGAGATCTTGTCTGTTTGTTTTTACCATTTTTACTTGTTTTAGCTATTTTATGCTGCTGTACATTCTTAAGTATTTTATTGTCTTGTACAGCACTTTGGTTGGCACTGTCGCTGTTTAAATGTGCTTTATAAATAAAGGATGATGATGACGATGATGATGATATTTCTTGAAGCCAGTTTAAGTGATTTGAAAGTAGTTTTCAATTTCTTCTGACAGGTGATAATTTTGAGGTTTGATTCAATACGGCAGTATTTGATTTAATGATTTATTCTGTTTATAATCACAGGTATGCTAATTTCCAGGTAACTAGACAGGTCCTGGTCGGTGAGGGGTCTGGAGTTAGTGTCTAGAAACCTTTCACATCAAACATTAGTCCAGTGGTGGGAAGGGAGAATCAGTTCCAACAGACTTCTGATTTAATGAGAGTCTTGGAGTTAGTTGAGTTCCTCTCATAATCTATTTATTAAGCTTCTAAGGGAATTCCAGCGGAAACCGAAACGACACAGCAGATTCTGCAGAATAATTCCTCTGCTTGAAGCTGTCTGATTGTCCAGTCTCTGTTTGAGAAGCGGATGCGGGAAGTGTATGGAGCTAGACTTGGGACTTAAGTTTTGTACCTGTAACTTTCATTTTTGTACTTTTAACTTAATATTTGTACCTGTAACTTACGTTTTGTACTCATAACTTATGTTTTGTACTTGTAATTTATGTTTTGCAACTTGCACACATTTTAAAAATACAAGTTTCAGTTTTCAAGTTTCAGGTTTCAAGTTTCAAGTTTCAGGTTTCAAGTTTCAGGTTTCAAGTTCCAGGTTTCAAGTTACAAGTTTCAAGTTACAGATCATTTTTGACCATATTTGGCTTGCCTAGAAGAACCAATGAGTGGTTTGCTGATTTTGACCAACAAATCTTGTTCTGCCAATTTCTATCCAATCGTGGCAGAAGGAAGGTTGGGCTCTGCACAGCTTACAACCAAACTTGATTACATTCACATTATTTACCAGTAGGTGGCCATAATCCACCTCGGTAGTTTTCAACTTGAACACCGACCCAACATTGACAGGTTAGTTGCTTATATAAAATATATATACACTGCTAAAAATATCAGGAGTAATAACAGTTGAAATAGAAAAACCTATGTTTATATTGACCAATTCTGATAATTGCAGACACTCAAGCGTATGTGTATGTGTGTGTGTGCATTTGTGTGCACACAGTTGAAATCTAGTGAGGCAAATTGCCTTTTTCTTCTTCTTAGCAAGTGGCTAACAACTTTGATGCATTTCTGCCGCCTACTATGTTGGAGTGCGGGTTGGGCTAAAGAGCTTTTACTAAATTGTCTCACCTGCATTTATATATTCTATTACTAATTTACATTTCTCTCTCCAATTAATACATTATTTCTTATTTAAATCTTCATCTTTCACTATTTTTCACTATTTTTGGAGTTTCCTTCTATTCTCTAATTATTTAACAAAGAAAAACAAGTTCTCTTTCTTTATATTCACTACATATACTTGAGAGATGGTTTCCTATTAAATATAGTGTAGTATTTAATCTTATATGACCCTTTTTCAAACATAGTATTTTTTTATCCCTACTACTCAATCTCTTAATATTAATTTTCCCTGTTTTTTTAACAAATGCCTTTCTTTCCTTTTTATTACAGCCACCTACTGGTAAATAGTGTGAATGTAGTCAAGTTTGGTTGTGAGCTGTGCAGAGGACTACCTTTCTTCTGCCATGATTGGATAGAAATTGGCGAAACATAATTTGTTGGTCAAAATCAGCAAGCCACTCATTAGTTCTTCTAGGCAAGCCAAATATGGTCAAAAATTATCTGTAACTTGTAACTTGAAACGTGAAACTTGAAACCTGAAACTTGAAACTTGAGACCTGAAACTTGTAACTGGAAAACTGAAACTTGAAAACTGAAACTTGTAACTTGTATTGTTAAAATGTGTGCAAATTGCAAAACACAAGTTATAAGTACAAAACATAAGTTACGAGTACAAAACACAAGTTACAGGTACAAATATTAAGTTAAAAGTAAAAAAATGAAAGTTACAGGTACAAAACTTAAGTCCCAATTTTAGCTCCATTGAAGTGTTTGTTCTCTGTCAGTTTTTTTATCAGCGGGCTGCAGTGAGTCCTTTGGGACAAGGTCAGTTTGTGGTTGTTTTGAGAAACCAGGCGATTTCTTGTTGACATACCAGAAGATATTTGCAGCCATCAGTCTAATCACAGCTCTGTTGAGATAGCGCTGATGTTCTTTTAATAGGTTGCAGAGCCAAATTCTTTGAAGTTGGTAATATAGGTGAACGATTTATCCAATTTTGTTTTTAACCATCTATGGAGCTGAAGCAGTCAATTGAATCACTCATGTCCTCCCTCAAGAACTGGACCACAGATCCAACTGTTTTTGTTATTAAGCATGTTAAGAACCTGAATCAGCTGTGTGATGTTAGCCATGAGAACTTAGCTCTTCTTATAGCTTATGTCATATGAGTCTGTGTGGATAATACGTTTTTTTTAATCCTGGATGAAGACCAAATATACAATGGATCTTATCCTTAATTTGTCTGATAGTGTTCTTTGAGCAGTCATAGACACTAGTGTTTTCGCTAGAGAGTTTTTTTGCAGCAGCAATCAGGCAAAATAATAATGTTAAAGGCATACAATGCAACACAATAGAACATAAAATCAGTTTATACGCAGATGATGTACTACTATTTCTACAGCATTCACAAACTTCCTTGTATCAGGTAATTGAGTTAATAAAATCTTACTCAAGAGTTTCAGACTATTCCATAAATTGGTTAAAATCTACAGTCCTTCCAATCAACTGTTCTTACCAGAGTCCTGTTGCTTTACAGCTCCGGTCGGGAAATTTTACATATCTAGGTATCCATATCTCACCAAGACTGTCAGACTTATCTAAGCTAAATTACGTCCCACTTTTAAAAAAAGTGGAAGATGATCTGGCAAGATGGAAATCCCTTCCAATATCACTTATTGGAAGGGTAGCTACAATAAAAATGATGGTTTTGCCTAGAATCAATTATTTATTCTCAATGATCCCAAGCAAACCATCACCTGATTGGTTTAGATCTCTGGACTCTTCTGTTTCTAAATTTCTTTGGAAAGATAAACCCCCACGTATCAGCTTAAAAACACTACAGAAGTCCAAAGATAAAGGAGGTCTAGACCTACCAAACTTTCGTCATTATTTCTTAGCCAACAGACTCCAATACACATCAAGATGGGTAAAACACAGTTATATCGATGAGTGCTGGGTAGATGTAGAACAGACACTATGCAATAAGATAAAACTTTCAGATCTACCTTTTGTTAGCTCAAATATAAAACAAAATGAATGTTTTAAAAGTATTAATATCAGCTCCTCTCTGACAGCTTGGTGGGAATTTCTTAAAATGACAAAGACCTCACTAGTCCCATGCAGGCATACACCCATCTGGAATAACCCGGATATCTTACAAAAAAAATGCATGATCAACTTTCCAGGCTGGAGTTGTAAAGGAATTGAATACCTGGAGCATATATTTGATGGAACAGACTTTATCCAATTTAATACATTGGTTACACAATTCGGAATTAACAAGAATAAATTCTTAGAATACCAACAAATTAAATCAATTATAAAAAATAAATTTAGGCTCAATACAGTTGATTTACAAATTCCAGGAAAAGTTTTAGACTTCCTTAATCTTAACCCTCCCAAACTGCTATCTAAAATATACAAAACATTAAATAGAATAGATGAATCAATAGCCCTTCCTATTTCAAAATGGGAGATGGACTTGTCCATCTCAATAGACCAAAACCTCTGGTCTCAAATTTCATTAAGAACCTTTAAATTTCTTAAAAATCCTAATCTACGATTAATACAATATAAAATCCTTCATAGAGTGCATTATACAGGGCAACGAATGTTCAAGATGGGTTATACGCCGTCTGATACCTGTTTACAATGTACAAGCAATCTACCAGACAATTATATTCATGCTCTCTGGTTCTGCCCACCTGTTAAGAAATATTGGTACCAGATATGTGAAGATCTATCAAAGTGTCGTAAATGTAATATCACACCTGCTCCCACAGTTTGCCCTTCTGGGAAATGTAGATGAAGATACCATGGATACAAAGTCTATGCAATTATTTTACATCGCCTTATGCATCGCTAAGAAAAATGTCCTCTTGAACTGGAAAAATAAAAATACTTCTGTGGGACACGGTTGCCGCTGCCGTCGGTGACGGCTTGGGGGGAGAAATTATATTCATGCTCTCTGGTTCTGCCCACCTGTTAAGAAATATTTGTACCAGATATGTGAAGATCTATCAAAGTGTCTGAAATGTAATATCACACCTGCTCCCACAGTTTGCTTGCTGGGAAATGTAGATGAAGTTACCATGGATACAAAGTCTATGCAATTATTTTACATCGCCTTATGCATCGCTAAGAAAAATATCCTCTGGAACTGGAAAAATAAAAATACTCTGAATATTAATCAATATAGAGATCTCCTTCTTTATTACATTGGTCTAGAAACGGCATCTGTCAGTTCCATCACCTAGTGGGGTCGGGCCCTTGATTCCGTTCTGTGGGACACGGTTGCCGATGTGGAGCTTAAGGGTTGGTGGTGACTGCGGGGAGGTCCTTGGGGGTGGGTCCGCTGGCGGTTCGGCGGTAGGTGCCGTGACCCTCGCCTGGGGTGGGACTTTGGGGGCTTTGTGTGGTGACTCCTAGTGGCTGCATGCGGCGCCTTAGAGGGGTCGTGCTGGCGGACACGGGTTACTGGCCTGGTGCTGTGCTGCTCTGGGGGGGTCTGGGCTGGGCCTGGGGCTCGGGGTTCTGGGGCGGCGTGCCCCCCGGCTGGGGCCCTGGCTGGGGCTTGGCCGGGGGGGCCGCTGCCGTCGGTGCCGGCTGGAGGGGGGCTGTAGTCGGCCGATGGTTGGCGGGCGCTGCTGCCCTTTCCATCTCCCCGGGCTGGTTCTTGTCACTTGCTCCCCGGTGGCCGCTTGCCGCGTCTGGGCGTCGGCGAGAGTGCGCGGCGGGTGGCCGGCGTCTCCGGGCCCGATCGGCTATATTGACACTGGACATGGCTCCTGGGTCTTGGTCTTAGCCCTCGCGGGGGTGCTGAGGTGGGGGCCTCTGGCCGGTGTTGGTCGGCCTCCACGGTGACTGACCGGTTGGTGGGGCGTGGGCTGGTGGGTGGAGGTGCTGGGTTCTGTTGCCACCCGGCCATCGGGCGGTAGTAGCAAGGCTGGAGGATGTCGGCCTGGGGATTGGCCGCCCGGGACTTCGGTCTGCTCACGGGCCTGGCGCGGCATGTCCGGGGTACCCGAGTCGGTGGTGCGCCGGGTTCCGGCCACGGCCCGGGGGTCCTCGGACGCTGGCGGTGCCTGGGGCGTCTCTTATTGGCGGGGAGGCTTTTTACCATCTAGCACAGGCACTCTTTTTAACGGGGTGCGCTTGGGACGGGAGGGGGGAGGGCGTTGAGGGGGAGGGGGGGCTAAACTCAACCTGGGTGTCTAGTGACATGTGTTTTGTTAGCAGTGTGAATGTTGGGAAGGATTTAGGTATGCCCCTGGCATGGGGGCTGGTGGATTGCTGGGGCCCCCATGGGGCTCGGGGGTGCCGCTGCCGTGGGCCCCGACTAGACGTGCTGGGGCCTCCCACCCCTGGTGGATCGGCCGAACGGGGGTGCCTATTGGAGTCAGCAGGGGAGCTGGCTCCCTGGGGTTGGCAATGGTCACCCCAGTTATTTTCTCCCTATCCCCATGCCTCTGTCCACCTGCTCCTTCATTCTACCATTCACAAGGCCTTGGGACGTGGGCACGTCACTGGGGTGCGGGATGGAGCTTCCGTCTTCGCTACCCGGTGGCGGCCTGGGTCCCGATTTTATTGAGCAACTTAGACACTTACACTTGCAACTTTTACATGGAACGCACATGTAGGGACCTGGCGGTGTGGCGCATTGGCGCTGGGGGCGGGACCCCTCATGGGGGGCCCCCTATAGGGGCCCGTTGTGGGGGCCTCGCCTGTGGTGCCGGCACCCACTGGTTAAACGCATCTAGACACTGAGGGCCCGGGGGGGGAGATGGGGGTACCCGGCAGTATTCCCATGTCCCCCCCCCTCTGTTTTAATTGCACATTAGAACAACACGCAACAACACCACATTGAGCTGGGGGAGAGAGGCTGGGGGGTCTTTCCACACCCCTGTTCGTTGGACCATCAGGGGTCGGAGCCCGGATAGAACATCACGCCGTCTGGTCGGGGTCCTGGGCTGGTGGACTGCTCTTGCCGGTGTGGGGGCCTTGGCGGACTGCCTTGTCCCATGGCTGGTGTGGCAAAGGGGTCCCAGTCTCCTGGGTGCAGGGGCAAGGTTCTCTATATTCGTGCGTCTGTCCCTGGGCCTGGGAGTATGGAGTATAGTGTACGAGGGGGGATGAATGAGGGTAGAGCGGCCTTTTTTCGTATTCCTGTATTTGTAAGAAGTGTGTACGCATGAGAGGGAGGGTACGTATGAGTGTCTCTGTACTGTCGATGTCTACCTGTCAGGAGTTGGTGTTTGGCTGCTCTCTGGCCTGATGCATCTTCTTCCCTCCCCGTCACTCCCCCGACGGTGATGGTTGCTCCTGCCCGCTGGTTGATGATGGCTCTCGATGCCTGGGGCCGGGGGTCCCGGTTGCGGCCCGGCTCGGTCCTGGTGCATGTCGGGCGGGTCCTGGGTGTTCCGGTGTGTCGGGCGGCCGCTGTTTCGGGCCGACGTCCTCCTTGGTTTGACTGGGGCACCTCTTCTGGGGGTGCCGGGGTTGTAGAACAGGTTGGTGCCGTCCGGTGGATCGGTGGGGACCGTGCCTGGCGCCCAGTCCTCCTGCCGGTTCCAGGACTTCTGATGGCTGGTCTGTTCGCCTGGTGGGGCTGTCCGGCATTGGCTGGGCCCCTGATCTTGGCGCCCTACGTGGGGCGGGATCTGGACCCGGGAGCTGGAAGATCTGGATGTCCAGGTGCCGGCTGGGCGCGGCCTGGGGAGGGCGTACATCTGCTGTGGCTCTTGCTGTGGCTCCCTGCCGTGTGGGTGTGTGGAGGCGGGCCGGGTTGTTGGCGGTGGGTATTGGTCCTGGGTGGCGGCGGCGTGTGTTGTCCGTCGGTTTGCTGCGGATCCTCCTTGCCTGCGGCGGCGGCGGGGGGCCCTTGTCGGCTGGTCCCTGGTTGGGGCCCCGCTGGGGGGCGGGGTGCCCCTGGTCCCCGTGGCCTCCGGTTCCTGATCCGGGCCCGCCCTGGCGTAGCCGGTTACCGGTGGAGCCCGTGGGCTCGTCACTGCGATCTCTCGGGCCCCAGCGTTGCGGCTGGTGGGTGTTCCCCTGGGGCTTCCATGTGTTCCCCTCTTGGCGGGTGATCGACCCTGCGCTGATCCGCCTGTGGCCTCTGTACTCTATGGGACCCTGGATGCATACATCTCTTGCCTCCTCCATGTCTGTGCCGATTCCTGTAGGACGGATTGACGGTTCCTTACACCAGCTATCAATCACTTGCGTGGGGAAACCTTATTCCGACCTGCATGCTCGCACACACATGGGTGTGGGGACATGGGTGAGGACGGACATATCTTAAGCAGAGGTTATCATCATCATTAGTTAGTTGTTCACAGGAGCTTACCAGAAACATTTATATTATGTTCATTAATCAATGCTTGTGTGTAGTGAATGTGTAATTCTTAGTTTATTCTACTAGATCCGAACTATTGGTTTGGTTCTGTACAGTTTGTCGATTTGTTTTGTATTACTGTTTCTCTGCCGTCCGGCAGAGGTGGAGGACTGGGATGTTTTCTTGTGTTCTTTGTTTGCCTCCCTGTCTTGTGTCGTCGGTTCGCACCTCTGCTGGTCCGGTTTCTTTTCTTCACCTTCTTCCTTTCTTCCTTCTTGTCTCAGTTTAATGTCCATGACGTCAGGAAATTGAACCCACAGTAATCACTAATAAACATTTTTCATACATATACATCAAGTGGCGTACTAGAGGAAGCTGTAATACTCTGCTTGGGAAAGTAAAACTGTTGGGCTTGTACTTGGTACTCAGACACCAATTCTGAGTAGCATACTGCTAGACAGGACACGTTAAAAAAAGAAGAAAAAAAAAAATGTCCATGACGTCAGGAAATTGAACCCACAGTAATCACTAATAAAGATTTTTCATACATATACATCAAGTGGCGTACTACAGCGAAGCTGTAATACTCTGCTTGGGAAAGTAAAACTGTTGGGCTTGTACTTGGTACTCAGACACCAATTCTGAGTAGCATACTGCTAGACAGGACACGTTAAAAAAAGAAGAAAAAAAAAACGAGGGGAGCAACCTGGTTATGAGTTGAGAAGCTGGCCCAGCTTCAGTTTCCAGCTCTGCAGATCTACATGCTGCAACTTTCCTTACCCCTGACTCAAACTGGGCGCAGAACAGATATACCCAGCCGGTATGAATCAGGAGCTAAATAGCATTCTTTTTCTCACTTCTGATAGCATCTTTTTTGGTTTCTTTGGTGGATCTGCCATGGCTCAAGTCTCAAAACTGCAGGTTTGTTTAGATCGTTAGGTAGTAGGGGTGGAGCCAAACCTGAATACCTTATTTTGAAAGGCACAAATAACATCTTTTTATATGAATACTTATTTCGAACAAGTTCTTCAAAAAATATTTCTATTCAGAAAGAAGAAAAACTTTGTGTCAAAAAGCTGCTTGTCCTCATGTGACCACAACGCATGCCCGAATCAGTGAGGAACATTTAGGAGTTGGGAAGGGAGAGGGAGTAAAAGAGGTGTCTGTCACAGCACCACACAGCAACGGCTCAGCTGAGTGAAAAAAAGACCTTACTGCATCACTATTTTTGTTGAACAGATTTTTATACCTTAAATAAGTTCTGGAGGCAGTTTATAACTTTTAGAAAACAGAGTTTAAACGAGATTATTCCATTATGCTCCATCAGAAGTTAGGTACTCTTATGTTCGCTGTGTTTGCATAGTTCTGTTATCTCAGTAATTTATATAATAGGCTGTTGACAGAGTAACATTAATATTCAATTAAAAAGGTTAAAAAAAGGGACCGCAGTTTAATATGGCTTCTATTTAATGTCAAGTTGCAGTAAAGAAAATGTTATTTTGAAAATATGTAAGATGAAAAGTGTGATTTCTGTTTTCAGAATGTAGCCTAATTGTTATTGTGATACTGTATTACTACATTTTATTAATGGGAACCCAGGAAGATTAATAACCACTCCAGTGGAAACTAATGCGGATCCATCAGGATCGCAGCTCACTGTGAGCTCTCAATGCGTGTTCAGCAGGTGCTAATGCACTGAGCGCAGCACTGAGTTATGATGCATCTTTGGGAATAAAAAAAGGAACATATCTACTGTACAAAACTGTCAGGTTTATGGCCACTAAAGTGTAAATTGCTATTAGGTTTTATTGTGTTTGAATGAGAATTTTTGTTTGTCAACAATGAACATGCTAGATGTGGTGGCGTAAAGTTAAAACATGCCTTTCAGAACCTGTAAAAATAGGTGCTAAAATAGCCGTCGCAAACAGTTTATTAAGTAAATCTTACTGTTCCTGGAACGCCTACTTATTTGCCTGTTCTCCTCCCAATAGTTTGCGTCTTCTGGCAGAAACACCCATATTGCATTTTCAGCATGGGGAAAAGTTCTAAATGGATTGTGTTTGTCTTGCTGCGTCTGCTTGCTGTTTTACAGGCGCAATGCTCTGTGGGTCATGTCAGTAAAATTAGCTACATCTTGTTTTTGCGACGCTGTGATGTTTGTAGCAGCTTTAACGAACGCAAACCATTCATAAATTGGGCCCTAAACAATGTTAAACTCCATCACAGTGCCGGGATTTTAATCCCCTGTTCTGAAAGGAGCACCACAAAAGACGCTTATTTTTGTTTGCCGAAGCTGAATTTAAGTCCAGGCTTTTCAGATGCACAAAATACACCCAGACATGAAAGATAGTGGTATTTTTATTTTTGGAAACCTGATGACCTGATGTCCTGACAATAACAATAATTTACAATCAAGAACACTGAACTTAATCCAAAACTAGTGAACACAGACTCTTGGTAACAGATGCTTCACTCTTACGCCACACATCAATTTTCTCACACTGAAGAAATAACGTCACACTACTTGTAATCTCCTTAAAATGAGACGTGGGCGGGGGAGTGTTTGGAGGAGGACCGGGGTTGTACAGATTGAGCTGGACTGATGCAGAGGACACGCGCACCACAGCACAGATAATGTGTGGCGACAGACCAATCAGACCCTGCCAGGCCAGTGAGGAGTAGCTCCTTCCTGTGGTGGTACTTGGTGCAACAGAAACCTTGGGCTGTAGAAGTCGAGTGTGACGTCCGTTTTCTGGCCTGTGTGTGTGCGCGCCATGGCCGGGGAGCGCCGGTGGATGAAGGCACGGATCCAGGAAGATCGGGTATACTGCAGGCCTGATTAAACCACTGGAGAGCAAGGAGCTCTTCCTGTCAGTGAGTAGCTCAAAGATGGCATCTGTTGTTTTACAAGAAGTAGCTTTGGATGTCAGGTGTTTTTGAACGGTTGTACTGGTTCCCTTTGGCTCAGTGGTAGAGTAGTTGGCTTGCAATCGGAGGGTTGTAGGTTGGATTCCAGCTTTCTCCAGTCACATGTTGATGTGCCCTTGGGCAAGGCACTTAACCCCCCAATTCTACATCGTCCTACTGAGCCATGTTGGCTGTCGGTGTATGAATGCGAGTGTGGATGGGTGAATGTGGCTTCAATGTAAAGTGCTTTGAGTGGTCAGTAAGACTAGAAAAGCTATATATAAGCTCAGTCCATTTTTATTGTTACCCAGGTGCGGCGGCATGAGCGGATGTTGGCGACGTAAGATCCTCGGTGCAGGGCCGACCCAAAGTTTTATTGGGCCTTAAGCAGATTTTGAATCAGGGGGCCCCCTTTCTGATAAAAACCTATACCCACAATAACAAGAGTTTATTTGCCTGATCCTAAAAATCAATCAGAGGTAATTGTTAATATTAGTAGAGGCATGCAGCTCAAGCAAAATAGAAAGGTTAAACTAAAGCATCAGATTGTCACAATGGTAACACAACAATCAAACTATGAATATTAAAAAGTAATTTTATATTTTAATTTAATTCAAATTTTAAAATAAAATTAGCATGTACATTTTTATTCCTACATTTAAAAATATTTAAACAAAGAGAATTTTTATAGGAAAACTTATTAATAAAATAATTAGTTTAAAAGAAACTTGCTTAGTTGCTACAAAAATGTGTAAACAATTGATTTTTTGTAGTCTGCACCGAACAAACACTACATTAAATGGAGTTATATTCACATTTTCATAAATTATTACGTCTGTAGTCTTTGTTCAATTTCAGCATTTATGGGGGGCATTGGATGGGTTTAGGGGCCCGAAGCAACCGCTTAGTTTATGTTTGTTTAATCAGTACAACTTAGTTTGAAATCTTCAGACTGTCATCAGGCTTTTTCACATGATACTACACACTCCCATACAGTAGGTGGCGCACCTTGCTGAAGTCACTTGCTAAACCTTTGCAAAACCTAATGTTCTTCAGACAATGCACACCGTTGACACACCCCACCTCACCCCACCCCCCCTCCTACAGTTCTCCAAAAGTTGGCAGCCCTGTGGTAACTACGCCCTGTATGACTCCTCCCTCTTACATCACAGGTCAAGATTCTTAAACTTTTTAAATGAAATGTGTGCCATTATGCTCGTAAAATTTAAAATAACCTCAATGTTTGTTTTAAATAGTAATTTTTGGACAGCATTTATGCGTGTAATAGAAAAATGTTTATCCTGGAATATGCTCTTCACAGTGTAGTCAATGACAAAATAAAGCAAAGCCTCACATGATCCTGCCTCTCTCAGCAACCCTGTGTCATGACGCCCTAGCCAATTAAATATGAATGGCCACTTATCTCCTGCTACACAACATCGATACAATATTTAGCACTTGATGATCTGTGTCAGGAGGCCTCTCCTTCGCTTGCTCCTCTCATTGAGAGGCTTGAAGGGCAATTAGGGCTCTTTTCACCAAGAAGGCGAGAGACAGCTGGGACTTTTAAGAGCTGTGTCGTAGATGTACTTCAGATCAAAGTCTGCCGCTAACTGAGCTGTTTTTTTGTGGGATCCAGCTTGTTTCTTGTCAATAACAACTGGGCCTCACTTGCTGTACTTCTGCAGTCCATGTATGTCTCCACAATGAAGAACAAAACGTGTCTCTATTGGAACTTCAATGCCTACAAAGACTTGGATGCATTTCTGTCAGGGGCATTTTGCTGCAGGATATTCCAAAACTGTAAGGAAAATATATTTAAAGACAAAGTTAATACAGTGCCAGCTTGTGTGTGTTTATTTTTATTTTATTTTTTTTTTTCTTGATTGAAAGATGTAGACACCACAATGCTCTTATGGAAACTTGTGAAATAATCCCATATTCTACAGATTTTCCAGATCTGGGGTGGCATTACTTTTTGTATTTAACCTGTCTCTAAAACGGTTATGTAAAAATATTCACGCTCCTGATCACTTGATACATACACAGAGACATTTTCAACTTTACGCACAAAGTACAGATAATTATTTTGATTTATTTAGTTATTTCAAATATTTGGCCGAAGTGGCGTTTAACTCCTTTCTCCAGTGTGGCAGCGGAGCATGGTTTCAGCCTCCAGAACAACAGCTAAAGCCCCATGAGAAGTACTCTGTCCTCGGTAAATTTACAAAACCTCATAATAATAACCTCTGCACCAATCCCAGTAGAGCTTGAACTTGTGAGACTGCATTCAGACCGCACAGCTGAATTATTTAAGTACATTGTTTAACTTCAATTTTTTATATATATAGTTCTCTTTTCCGTTTCTTTACATTGAATGTCATTTAAAATGAATAAAAAGTTAAACAGTATTATTCACTAGTGTCAACATTTGTATCAAAACTTATGGGTAAAAATAGATCCTGACCAGGGGCATCGTGTGGTGTAGTGGTGAGAGCGGGCGCCCCATGACGTGGTTTTCCCGGGTTTAAGTCTGGTTCTTTCTGACCTTTGCTGCATGTCATACCCCACTTCTCTCACATTTCTGTGCTATCCACTGCTGAAGAAAAGGCCACAAAACTATTGAAATGAAATAGATTCTGACTGAATTTGTTGACCACAGGTCTCAACATGATAGACAACAAACTTATTTACCATGAACTCTGGTCAACATGCAATATTTATGAGTTAGACGTTGCTTTTATAGATGGATACTGGATGTCTGTGTGTTACTGTTTCTCGTGGAACCTCCATTATATAAGGCAGAATTCTGACTTTGGAAGTTTAACATTTCTCTTAGGTTTCTGAGAAAAGTGTTTGAGGAATGTGTTTTGTTTTATTTTTGTTTGTTTTTTTGGGTGGCTCCAATCTTTTTGCATATAAGTAGTCACACAAAATATAAAAAAAGATGAAATCACAAAGAGTAAAAATAAACACGAAAGCAAATGAATAAAATGAAACAGCGAATAAAACTGAATAAACATGAAATTAATAAAACAAAAACAAAAATAAGATAAAGAAGAAATGCTAAATACAGCCTCTCTAAGGAGGAGGATTATCCACATTTTGACCACAGGAAGAGAATAATTACATTTCAAAAAGCGAAATGCAGTCTGAATGTCAGCGTCTCATCCATCAGTTTACTGTTGCTCTTCCAAGCCAAGCAGATTTATGCGACCTCAACAAAGTGTGTCAGATAAATCTCTCAACACTTCCCAGCACTTGAATAAATTCTGTGTTCTCCCTGAAAAACACATTTCACGGCACGCTGCTGGCATGATTCTGTAGATGAGGAGCCAGGTAGGTTGTAGAGCAGCGGTTACATCACGTAGCCGCAGGACTTGTGACCTTTACAGTGAAACCGAAATGGTCTTCATGTTAGCTGGAACGGAAAGAGGTAAATGGAAGTGACAAGCTGAGATATGCTGCTCTGTGGACTTCAGTAGCCCGCGGAGCGACTCAGAGCTGCTTCAGCGCCTCCTGGGCTGCTTTCTCTGAAGGCCTCCACTCTGCACAGAAAAGCTCAACATGAAGTTTGTGCTGCAGTCAAAACATGTCACTGCGGCATATTTTCATAATTTGTGCTCTTTTTCTCCTTCTTACTGAGAGTATGAGTTGCTAGTTTATTATGAGCTGAAATGCATGAAGAAACTTGAGATAAAACACACTCCAAATTAGAGACAGCATTAAGGGACAAAGGGCAGAAGAAACAGAGGAACAGGGAAAACAGCCCCAAGAGATCCTGTGGACATCTCTAAGTGCACGCTGTGTCAGAAAGCATGAGCATTCAGGACGTCATCAGAAATGGACATTCCGTGTTCTCCCTTTGGTCGCAGCACAGCAGATCGTGGCGGCTGCCCTCCATGTCAGGTCCTGAGCTTCTGTCCATCAGAACACATGGATTAATGTGGCGGTGTGGTTTTATCGCAGCACGCAGCCAAGTTATGGGTGGTGTCCATGTTTGCTCTCTGAGGAGAGCGTGGGGTTGGCAAGCATGACTGCAGGGGGAACTTTAAAACCTGCAGGAAGGAACATCTGACCTCCTTCTGACACCTTACAGATTTCTGGGGAAGTGGGAGGGGAAGGGGAGGCACTGGTTGTGGAATGAAGTCGAGAACTCCTGCCGGTTCGGTTCAAACTCAGATTCACTGGATGGACTATATAACCTCAGTAAACTCTAACCTGCAGGATAGATTTATTTGCTCATTTCTCTAATGCTTTATTTTTGCTTTGCAATATTATTTGTTTTTGTTGGATTTTATTTGACTTAATTTGTGTTTTAAAAAAAGTATATATATATTTATGTGTGTGTGTGTGTATGTGTGTGTGTGTGTGTAACCTTTTGTTTTAACATTCTCTCAGATTCTTTTTTCTTTTTTGAGTTTTACTGTAACTATGTGTTTTTCATTAGTTTTATTTGGTAATTGTTATTTTAGCAAAACTTTTCTGATGTTATATTACTTATTACTTATATTACTTAACTATCTTTTATTTAATTGTAATGTTACTTTTTCATTGTGTATACAACCTCTTTATTTTATTTTTAGCTTTTTTATTTTGATCTTAACTTTTAATAATCTATATGCAATATTTTTTTATTTTTTTTATCAATTAGCTGTATTAAGCTTCATTTGATTTTGTTAATTCAATTTTTTTTAGATTAGCTATCTTTTATGGTATTGATTGTAAGTTGTACTTTTAAATTTTTACTTTTATTTAATACATTTAGGCTGTTTTTATATTTTCCAATAGATTCTGTTATTTAAGCAATTTCTTACTATGTTTGCTTTATTTAAATGAAAAAACTATGATTTAAAAGACTTTAGGGCAGCAAATGTGGTAGCACTATCGCCTTGCAGCAAGGAGGTTCTGGGTTTGATTCCCAGCCCGGGGTCTTTCTTCTTGACGTTAACTTATTCTTCCTTTAGATTCCTGGGTTCTCTTCAGGTGCTCATTTGATCTTGAAAATGAGTGTCTGTGAGTTTTGCCTTTTGTCCTATGTGTCTCTAATGCCACATTTCCACTGAGCAGTTTGGTGCTGTTCAATATGGTATTTTATAGATTCAAACCTCACCGTACCATACTACAGTCTTTGGCACCTTCAACTGAAACGGCCCAGGAGTAGTGCAGTGTAGCAGAGGTCATACCCAATGACTGATGGAGATAGGCACCAGCAATGACCCTGGAAAGATAAGTCGATAAATTATTTTCTATTTTAAGTAAATCAAGATTTTTTTAAATATATTTTGATCCATAAAAACTAATAAAGTAAAGATGTTAAATATAAGCACTTTTTCTTCCTTGATAGCTTAAATACATTGTTCAAGGTCACCTTTTCCTAGAACCTTTGGTTTTTAAAAAGTCAGATAATAATCAGCATCGCTCAAGCAACAATGTCATAGAAGAAAACAGAAGTGTTTAATTCGCTGAAGCTGTTGAAGAACAGTAAAGAACGACATAATTATATATAAAAACAAGGAATAAAAGTCGCAGTAACTAACCATGAAATGTTGAGAAAGAACTGACTGAAATTAAATTCTGTTTTAGAAATACTGCAAAGTTTTCTCTTTAACCTGTTTAGCTCAAATTTATGATTTATAGGATCTGACGACGCCTCAGCAATTAATTTACAATTTCATTAAAATGTTTGACAAAGATGAAAATATCTGACAATGCAATTATCATTGATCTGGTGTTGTGTTAATTGACTTTCCTGGTAAAACCAAGCCAGATGATGTCTCTCTGAGCCCACTGAGCAAGTTCTTCATTAAACATATTCTCAAATTCTTTTCTATCTTCCAGAAGAACTCAATTCAAACTTAGAAACACATTATAGACATTTGGGCTCAGTTTCACTAAAAGCAGAACATAGATAGAAGCTAGATTGTGTTCCTGATTTCCTCCCAGACAGAAGGATCATTCCCAAACATTTTATTGTTGTCTGTCAGATTGAATTCATCTTGATTTCTCAAACCAAACTGAATGTGCCAAGCTTGATGTTAAATGAACGAAGGATTTACTGACATAACTGACAGTAAATCAATGCTGACTCATCTATAACAGTGATGATGGAAGGTTGGCATTGTAGTTGACAGGTTTCTATTATCTGCCTCTGAAGTTGATCCAGAGACAAATGCAGAACTGGTTTTTGGGGATTGTGAGGTTTGTGCATTAGTGATGTGTCAGTGTCAACCCAAGAACATCAGATAGTTTGGTTTTGTTAGAACCCTACATACTTTCAGCTTCAGCAAACATGAAAGGATAATATGGATGGATGGATGGATGGATGGATGGGTCTGTAGCCCCTTTTAATACCTGTGGTTCAGAGCAGCAGGTAAAGAGGAAATTATTATTAAGGGACGGCCCAATGCAATGCATGGAGGCAGTGCAAATCCATTGCAAAGCAATGTATTGCACTGCCTCCATGCAATTGCATGGGCTGTCCCTTATTAAGGGACGGCCCAATGCAATGCATGGAGGCAGTGCAAATCCATTGCAAAGCAATGTATTGCACTGCCTCCATGCAATTGCATGGGCTGTCCCTTATTAAGGGACGGCCCAATGCAATGCATGGAGGCAGTGCAAATCCATTGCAAAGCAATGTATTGCACTGCCTCCATGCAATTGCATGGGCAGTCCCTTATTACTATTCACTTCTAAACGGACTCTTTATTCTTTCACCGTTAATGCGGGTCGTACCGTAGCGTGCACCCCCACAATATATACATCAAAACGACCGGCTCGATCGTGTGGTGTGCTATTACTTTTATTGGCGATTGGAGTTACCATGGCGACGTAATTAGCGAAAAACCACCCCCAAAAACACCCATTGGAAATGAATGGAAAAACGGTCAAAAATCATGAAAATCCACTATTTTTGAGGATTTACTGTGTAGCCATACAATAACCTAAAAAATCCATTAAAAATTCAGATTGTAGCCACGTCCGTGCTGTGTTAAGCATTGAAGACCGCATGTCGATAGCTGTTATGGTTTTGTCACAATTTGACTTTGTTCGACCCAAAGTTTGCCCCAAATCGAAATTTTTAGAGTGGAGCAGCTCGTTAAGCAGTGTGGAGTGATGAACTTTTGGAAGGTCCTCATAAAAATTTAACTCGACGTCACGGCCACATATTTCGCACTACTGACCTGATTTTCGGTCATGAAATAGAGCCGCCCTTTGTGATTCTCAGGATAATTTCAAAATTTCCTTATGTCACACGGTTTTCTCTCAGCGAGTTCTAGATCGCTCAAAGTGGAACCCAGTTTTAGGGCTTTTCTCCTATAGTTTATCATTGTGGCTGCTCAGGATTTGTGTAACAGAGAGATGTTCTTAGTCATTTTTCTCTCGTTCCCTCTCGGACTGTGAATAAGGTAGAGACTTCTGCTTTGGCATGAACGAAGACAAATGATACATCTCGCTCACACTTCAAGAATTTTTCCGATACCTTGTACGGTTTTCGAATGGGAACGATTTGTTCGGCGCACTTTTTGGAGTTTTTTCTTAAAATTGAAGCTCTTAATCATCTTAAGTGTTTGCACCTGCTGCAGTTTTCACTCACACTTGTTGCTGGGGAAACGGAGCACCTTTGATCAGAGTTCACTAAAGTTCATTCCACAGTATATACACATTGAAGGCCTATTAAACCCCACTTAAACACAGGTTATGCTATGCAGTACTATAGAGAGAAGTACTACAAACAAGTCCATGTGTCAGTCCATCTGTCTTTGTCTTTCTGACCATGTCTCTGTCTTTCTCAGTCCCCCTGTCTGCCTGTACCATTTCATCTGTGAATAAGATAGAGAGTTGTGCTTTGAAATAATTGAACACAAAGGATAAATATCGCTAACACTCCAATAATTTTCCTGATAGCTGCTATAGTTTTCGAATGGGAAAGGTTCGTTCGCAGCTGTTTAACACTCTGAACATGGAGAGGAGACAACAGAACATATGGCCTAAAAGTCAATGTTATATGTATGTTTGGATGGCGTAGTGGTTAAGGAAGAGGGTTTGCATCCCAGAGGTACTGGGTTCAAATCCAGGAGCGAGCAGCAAATAATTTTTCTTTGCTGAAAGCTGAACTGGGAGACGAGACAACAGATCATATGGCCTAAAACTCAATGCTGTATAACTGATGTTGTAGTGTAACTGTGAAGGAACAGGAATACAATGCAAGAGGTAGTGGGTTTGAATTTTTTCTTGTTTGAAAGCTGGAACCAAAATCCCTATGTTATACACAGTACTACATTGCACTTGTATGCATTTTAGTTGATTTCAGCTTTTTCAGTATATTTTCATACTAATCCTATTAATACTAATGCCAACATCTTAGCTAGCATTAGCATGCTAGTTAAGGGACGGCCCAATGCAATGCATGGAGGCAGTGCAAATCCATTGCAAAGCAATGTATTGCACTGCCTCCATGCAATTGCATGGGCAGTCCCTTATTAAGGGACGGCCCAATGCAATGCATGGAGGCAGTGCAAATCCATTGCAAAGCAATGTATTGCACTGCCTCCATGCAATTGCATGGGCAGTCCCTTATTAAGGGACGGCCCAATGCAATGCATGGAGGCAGTGCAAATCCATTGCAAAGCAATGTATTGCACTGCCTCCATGCAATTGCATGGGCAGTCCCTTATTACTATTCACTTCTAAACGGACTCTTTATTCTTTCACCGTTAATGCGGGTCGTACCGTAGCGTGCACCCCCACAATATATACATCAAAACGACCGGCTCGATCGTGTGAGGTGTGCTATTACTTTTATTGGCGATTGGAGTTACCATGGCGACGTAATTAGCGAAGAACCACCCCCAAAAACACCCATTGGAAATGAATGGAAAAACGGCCCAAAATCATGAAAAATCCACTATTTTTGAAGATTTACTGTGTAGCCATACAATAACTTAGCAACACCATTCGAAATCCAGATTGTAGCCACGTCCGTGCTGTGTTCAGCATTGAAGACCGCATGTCGATAGCTGTTACGGTTTTGTCACAATTTGACTTTGTTCGACCCAAAGTTTGCCCCAAATCGACATTTTTAGAGTGGAGCAGCTCGTTAAGCAGAGTGTGGAGTGATGAACTTTTGGAAGGTCCTCATAAAAATTTAACTCGACGTCACGGCCACATATTTCGCACTAGTGACATGATTTTCGGTCATGAAATAGAGCCGCCCTTTGTGATTCTCAGGATCATTTCAAAATTTCCCTATGTCGCACGGTTTTCTCTCAGCGAGCTCTAGATCGCTCAAAGTGGAACCCAGTTTTAGGGCTTTTCTCCTATAATTTATCATTGTGGCTGGTCAGGATTATCTCAGCCAGAGAGATGTTCTTAGTCATTTTTCTCTCGCTCCCTCTCGGACTGTGAATAAGGTAGAGACTTCTGCTTTGGCATGAACGAAGAGAAATGATAAATCTCGCTCACACTTCAAGAATTTTTCCGATACCTTGTACGGTTTTCGAATGGGAACGATTTGTTCGGCGCACTTTTTGAGGATTTTCTTAAAATTGAAGCTCTTAATCATCTTAAGTGTTTGCACCTGCTGCAGTTTTCACTCACACTTGTTGCTGGGGAAACGGAGCACCTTTGATCAGAGTTCACTAAAGTTCATTCCACAGTATATATACATTGAAGGCCTATTAAACCCCACTTAAACACAGGTTATGCTATGCAGTACTATAGAGAGAAGTACTACAAACAAGTCCATGTGTCAGTCCATCTGTCTTTGTCTTTCTGACCATGTCTCTGTCTTTCTCAGTCCCCCTGTCTGCCTGTACCATTTCATCTGTGAATAAGATAGAGAGTTGTGCTTTGAAATAATTGAACACAAAGGATAAATATCGCTAACACTCCAATAATTTTCCTGATAGCTGCTATAGTTTTCGAATGGGAAAGGTTCGTTCGCAGCTGTTTAACACTCTGAACATGGAGAGGAGACAACAGATCATATGGCCTAAAACTCAATGTTATATGTATGTCTGTGATGGCGTAGTGGTTAAGGAAGAGGGTTGGCATCCCAGAGGTACTGGGTTCAAATCCAGGAGCGAGCAGCAAATAATTTTTCTTTGCTGAAAGCTGAACTGGGAGACGAGACAACAGATCATATGGCCTAAAACTCAATGCTGTATAACTGATGTTGTAGTGTAACTGTTAAGGAACAGGAATACAATGCAAGAGGTAGTGGGTTCGAATCCCAGGGGGAGCAAAATTTTTTTTTTTCTTGTTTGAAAGCTGGAACCAAAATCCCTATGTTATACACAGTACTACATTGCACTTGTATGCATTTTAGTTGATTTCAGCTTTTCCAGTATATTTTCATACTAATCCTACTAATACTAATGACAACATGTTAGCTAGCATTAGCATGCTAGTTAGCATTATCATGCTAGCTGTTGTTAGCATTTTAGCTAATTTTAGCTTTTTGACTATATTTTTGTACTGAATGGGATTATAGTAATGCCAACATGTTAGCTAGCATTAGCATGATAGTTAGCATTAGCATGCTAGCTGTTGTTAGCATTTTAGCTAATTTTAGCTTTTTGACTATATTTTTTTACTGAATGGGTTTATAGTATTGCCAACATGTTAGCTAGCATTAGCATGCTAGTTAGCATTAGCATGCTAGCTGTTGTTAGCATTTTAGCTAATTTTAGCTTTTTGACTATATTTTGGTACTGAATGGGTTTATAGTAATGCCAACATGTTAGCTAACATTAGCATTAGCATGCTAGTTAGCATTAGCATGCACACCGTGGCCGTCCCTTCTCTAAATTTCCTGAAATTTTCTAGTTAGCATTACCATGCTAGCTGTTGCTAGCATTTTAGCTAATTTTAGCTTTTTGACTATATTTTTGTACTGAATGGGATTATAGTAATGCCAACATGTTATAGCATTAGCATGCAGTTTAGCATTAGCATGCTAGCTGTTGTTAGCATTTAGCTAATTTTGACTTTTTGACTATATTTTGGTACTGAATGGGTTTATAGTAATCCCAACATGTTAGCTAACATTAGCATTAGCATGCTAGTTAGCATTAGCATGCACACCGTGGCCGTCCCTTCTCTAAATTTCCTGAAATTTTCTAGTTAAGGGACGGCCCAATGCAATGCATGGGCAGTCCCTTATTACTATTCACTTCTAAACGGACTCTTTATTCTTTCACCGTTAATGCGGGTCGTACCGTAGCGTGCACCCCCACAATATATACATCAAAACGACCGGCTCGATCGTGTGAGGTGTGCTATTACTTTTATTGGCGATTGGAGTTACCATGGCGACGTAATTAGCGAAGAACCACCCCCAAAAACACCCATTGGAAATGAATGGAAAAAAGGCCCAAATTCATGAAAAATCCACTATTTTTGAAGATTTACTGTGTAGCCATACAATAACTTAGCAACACCATTCGAAATCCAGATTGTAGCCACGTCCGTGCTGTGTTCAGCATTGAAGACCGCATGTCGATAGCTGTTACGGTTTTGTCACAATTTGACTTTGTTCGACCCAAAGTTTGCCCCAAATCGACATTTTTAGAGTGGAGCAGCTCGTTAAGCAGAGTGTGGAGTGATGAACTTTTGGAAGGTCCTCATCAAAATTTAACTCGACGTCACGGCCACATATTTCGCACTAGTGACATGATTTTCGGTCATGAAATAGAGCCGCCCTTTGTGATTCTCAGGATCATTTCAAAATTTCCCTATGTCGCACGGTTTTCTCTCAGCGAGCTCTAGATCGCTCAAAGTGGAACCCAGTTTTAGGGCTTTTCTCCTATAATTTATCATTGTGGCTGGTCAGGATTATCTCAGCCAGAGAGATGTTCTTAGTCATTTTTCTCTCGCTCCCTCTCGGACTGTGAATAAGATAGAGACTTCTGCTTTGGCATGAACGAAGAGAAATGATACATCTCGCTCACACTTCAAGAATTTTTCCGATACCTTGTACGGTTTTCGAATGGGAACGATTTGTTCGGCGCACTTTTTTATGAAAAAGTCTAAATCTAAGCTCTTAATCATCTTAAGTGTTTGCACCTGCTGCAATTTTCACTCACACTTGTTGCTGGGGAAACGGAGCACCTTTGATCAGAGTTCACTAAAGTTCATTCCACAGTATATACACATTGAAGGCCTATTAAACCCCACTTAAACACAGGTTATGCTATGCAGTACTATAGAGAGAAGTACTACAAACAAGTCCATGTGTCAGTCCATCTGTCTTTGTCTTTCTGACCATGTCTCTGTCTTTCTCAGTCCCCCTGTCTGCCTGTACCATTTCATCTGTGAATAAGATAGAGAGTTGTGCTTTGAAATAATTGAACACAAAGGATAAATATCGCTAACACTCCAATAATTTTCCTGATAGCTGCTATAGTTTTCGAATGGGAAAGGTTCGTTCGCAGCTGTTTAACACTCTGAACATGGAGAGGAGACAACAGAACATATGGCCTAAAACTCAATGTTGTATGTATGTTCGGATGGTGTAGTGGTTAAGGAAGATGGTTTGCATCCCAGAGGTACTGGGTTCAAATCCAGGAGCGAGCAGCAAATAATTTTTCTTTGCTGAAAGCTGAACTGGGAGACGAGACAACAGATCACATGGCCTAAAACTCAATGCTGTATAACTGATGTTGTAGTGTAACTGTTCAGGAACAGGAATACAATGCAAGAGGTAGTGGGTTCGAATCCCAGGGGGATCAAAATTTTTTTTTTTTCTTGTTTGAAAGCTGGAACCAAAATCCCTATGTTATACACAGTACTACATTGCACTTGTATGCATTTTAGTTGATTTCAGCTTTTTCAGTATATTTTCATACTAATCCTATTAATAGTAATGCCAACACGTTAGCTAGCATTAGCATGCTAGTTAGCATTACCATGCTAGCTGTTGTTAGCATTTTAGCTAATTTTAGCTTTTTGACTATATTTTTGTACTGAATGGGTTTATAGTAATGCCAACATGTTAGCTAGCATTAGCATGCTAGTTAGCATTAGCATGCTAGCTGTTGTTAGCATTTTAGCTAATTTTAGCTTTTTGACTATATTTTTGTACTGAATGGGTTTATAGTATTGCCAACATGTTAGCTAGCATTAGCATGCTAGTTAGCATTAGCATGCTAGCTGTTGTTAGCATTTTAGCTAATTTTAGCTTTTTGACTATATTTTTTTACTGAATGGGTTTATAGTATTGCCAACATGTTAGCTAGCATTAGCATGCTAGTTAGCATTAGCATGCTAGCTGTTGTTAGCATTTTAGCTAATTTGAGCTTTTTGACTATATTTTGGTACTGAATGGGTTTATAGTAATGCCAACATGTTAGCTAACATTAGCATTAGCATGCTAGTTAGCATTAGCATGCACACCGTGGCCGTCCCTTCTCTAAATTTCCTGAAATTTTCTAGTATATATATTATTATCTTCAAAATTAAGATACTTCAGATTTTTGTCTTCTAACTTCTATAAGAATTCCAGTCTTCAAGATTTACTGTAAAAGAATGTAATGCAAGATTTGTCAAAAATGTTGGTCATTTTTATTAATATTTTACTTTTTATCTAATTCACCAGCATTTGTTGTAACAAGCAGCGAATAAATTAAAACCTGTCCCTAAATGCAACAATATTAGTGGTGTCACGATTCTTCAAATCCTCAATTTGATGTTATTTTCGATTTTAGGTTCACGATTCTTTTCTTTTTTTTCTTACAGTACAGACCACTATGCCATTTTAAGACAAGTCTATGATCAATGGTTTTATTCATGAAATTTTGTACAGTAAATCTTATTTCAAAAGACATAAGTGATGCAATTTCCATTATTCTTGTGCAATGTATAACATTAGGCATTAATGGTCATGTTGAAATTTATTCACAATATATGTGTAACAATCCTGTTTAAATAAACAACATAAATGATTAGTAACAGGAGGTGGCTGCCATCTAGTGACTCTATTTAGTTACTGCAGCGCAACAACTCTTAAAGCAGACATGTTGGCTCCCGCTGGCTCAAAGGAACATGCTAATGTGTAGCAATGAGCGTTGCTCTTGTTTACACTGCAAATGTCGAATTAACTCACCGGAACTCAACATTTCCTTACTGGTGATTTGAGAGTAGAAGGAGCAGCTTTAGCTCCGGACCCACGGCTTCTTTCTTCATCTGTCCTAGCCGTGGTTTAGCTGTAGCATAGAAAGTAGCTACTAGCTGGCATTAGCTAATGTGCTCTGAAGACGTTTCCCCTAGTGACACTACAGTATGTACACATGGAAGGAGGTGATCTCCTTAAGACTTTGATACGCACGGTTGGGATGTAATTTGGAATGATTTTAAGAAAAAATCAAGATTGTGACACCCCAAAAAAATTTCGATTTTTTTTTCATACTGGTACAATACCAATACTTGGATCGGAGTACTTGCCGATACCGAGTACAAATGCCGATACTTCTATCAGACAAAAAATGCAATGAATTAGAAGACAAGTTTTATTTTCTCATTAGCTTTTTACTGAAAATCATGATGAATCAGATAACAAATAAAATCTTAATAAAAATGACCAAATAATTTCAAGTGAACAATAAAATTCCGTGTCAATGATCAAAAAAACTCAAAAATGATAAAAAACTATAGAAAGACTAAATCAAATCAAATGGCCAATGGGACACCCAGGGAGTGAATTTACACTGGATTAACAAAGTCCATTGTCCAGACAAAAAAATGAAGTTCCTCAGGTTTATTCTCCCTAGCAAACAGACAAAGAACAATGGCCCCTAGCCACCTATGTTGCCCTGGTATAAAAAAAAAACATCAGCCCTCCCAGGTGCCCATGATTATCTGCGTCTGCCTACCCAAAAATGTAAACTTGCCCGGTGTGCTCCAGCTACCTTCAAAATGAAAGTGTTGTTAAGTATCAAAATAAAGTTAATCAATACTAAATATCATAAACTAACTAAAAGTGTATTCCCCAAAACTAAACCAAAAATAAATAAGAAAATAAGTGATTAAACATTACAAAAATAGCAAATCGCTCCAACAAGTACATTAGAACGGTATTGGCCTGATAGCAGTATCAGTATCGGTACATCCCTATTAATTACTGGACTTATTGTCCATGATTTCCCAGCATCAATGTGATTGCAGTGTTTACTTGTCATGGTCAGCAGGGCGTCTTCTCTTGGATTGTTGTCTTCCTAGAAGCAGCTTAAGAAAATCAGAGGACCTTCCTGTTGTGTGGTGGTGGTGCTCTGGTTAAAGGTTTTCCTCTCTTTTTATTCCTCCTCTAAAATAAAAAAAACATGAAAAGAACCTATAGAAGGAATAATTGATTTAAATCCCAATGAGACGATCATCTTGTTTCTAAGATGATTTGCTGAGGGACACCGGTGCTTCTGTACTTTCACTGATTTCATTTCCATCATCTCACCACCTATTACTCCTCCTGCCTTTCTTTAACTTTGTTAGATTTGTTGTCCGATGTTCCACTTTGTACCTCCTTCAGAGGAAATGACTAAATTCCTGCAGCAGCTTGAACAGAGCAACCAAAATGAAATCAGAATGCACATCAGGTGGCGGCCCATCAAAAAGCACTTTAGGTTTCCACGCTCCTCCAATGCACCTGAAATATTACGGATGTTCCTATATTTCCACTTGCTGATGCATCCAGATGAAATTTAAGCTAAATTGCAAATTCTTCAGATGAGAAATGATCTACTATCTTCTGACAGGAGGAATGCATCAGCAGAGGAGGGGGTATTGCTCTAATGTATTCAAGCAGTGCCCCCTTGTGGCTGCTTTGAAAATCAATTTCTAATGAAGGAATTGGAGGTTTAGACGTGACATTGGCACTTAATTGGAGATACCTCACATTAGTTCTGTTAGGGCGAGGGCTGTGTTTAGTTGTGAAGTCGGATGAAGTGGGGGTGTTTGGACACCAAACATGAATCTTATATTTAATAGTCCCACATGGTGCGAGCGTACAGAGCTGCATGTCGATGCAAACCTCTGAATGGCAAACAAATGTCCTTTTTTCCTTCTTCCTCTGGCTCTTCAAGAGTTTCTTTCTCTATTTGAGGCGGGTTGATATATTCTTCCCCGAGTGAGAAACAAAATTACAGTCCAGCTTTCCAAAAAGGTCAAACGCCGTTCAGTTCCTTCCTGACGGACGGGGGAAGCAGAGGCAGAGCTGGACTCTCAGGACTGCTTAGCTGTTCAAGGCTTTCATCTGCACAGCGTGGAGCTGCTCCCAGATCTGCCCCCCCTCCCCAATTTGTCCCTCTGACTCCTGCATCCATGAGCATGCATCGTGTGCGCACTGGGAACATCAGGCGCCCGGGGAGGGGAGATGTTCCGCTGCCGTGTGCTCGCTGAGCACGGTTTACCTCCCGGTCATCTGCTGACATTCTGGGGAGAGAAGCTCATGGTTGACAAACTTCTACAGCGGCTGTTAACTCAAGTCTGTCAGGTACGAGCAAGACGTGAATTAAATGGAAGACCGTTTGCAGCAGTCGGCTCGGCTGTGCCTGCTTGTTAAATGTCACTTCAAGCTGTTGCAAACTGTAAATGTCAACAGGAGGAGCGAGAACCGAAAAAAAAAAGACTCTGGCTCGGTGAATCTGCTTGTTCCATCCAAACGATGGAAACAACAGCTGAGTGTTTATCACCTCTCATGCCAGCGACAGTTTGGCTTGGCTCGGCTGCACCTGACCGCTGCCACAGGAACACCCGGGGGGTGGAGAGGGACGGTACTGGGAGACAGAATGTCTTATCAGTGTGTCTGACTGCATGTTTTTATCTGAGCTGATCCTACCTTTGTGCAACGACCAATAGAGACAGTTAAAAGGGCAACTGGGAGAGATGCCCTCCTATGTTAATTACCGCGCTGTCTACAGGAGGTGTCAGTACAGTTTGGGTCTGTCTTATGCTGAAGGCCAGGCAGTTTTATTTTTTTTTTTACAGCACAATTTCAACAACAATGTAATTCAAAGTGCTTCACCTGATTGGGTTAAAAAGAAACAAAACATATGATACAAGAATGGAAAGTAAAAGCAAAACTTAAAAATAAGAATTTATCGTCAACATGCAATCGCATAACATGTTTCACGCAGAGTGCAAATTGGGAGTGACAGGACTGCCATGTATGATCAACCAACGTTAAATTATGTATTTCTTGTTAAATTTAAACATTTCCTAAACGTTTGTTGTTAATCCGTGCATACCTTTTACGTTATTTTGTTAAAATACAGACAGATGGCAACATGAGCTCCTTGGTGGGGGCCATAACTGCTGAGAGAAACATTCTGTCAAAGTAAAACTGTTTCAGTGTTGTAGTTCCTCCGTTCTAACAGTAGATGGTAGATCACAACTTCACTTATATTTAGGAACATTTCTACGCACAAGTACAAATTGATAAACACCACACAATGCGTAGAATTGTTCCTATGCATGACATACGCACGGATCTGTGAGTAAGTACGCTTGATGAATGAGGACCCAGATCTTAATTAATTTGAGATTGTGGTAGGGTTGAAAATTGACACTCAGACATTCTCTATCTTTCAAAGACGGATGGTTAAAAATGTGCATCTGTGCCAAGCTGGCCGAGAGATTCCCTGAACGATTTGAAGAGGAAGGTAGTTACATGATGTATTGATTACTAATAAAATATGTGTGAAACAACGTCTCAGAATATTTACAACTCTCTATGGATTTGTCAGAAAATCCCAGTATGTTGCATTGAAGGTGGCAACAGCATGTGAAATAGATCACTAGTTTTAATTTTTTTTAAATACATTTTTACATATTATATGGTGCTTTATGTCAGTAAAGGTGGAGTGAAATATGCTCAGTGGTTATATGAGTGAAAATCTTTATCATCTTCACTAGATGCTCCATCATTGTTTGCTTCAGAAATGGATGGCTTGTTAAGTTGACCTGCAGCTAAATTCAGAAACATCGAACAATAAAAGGCAGCTCCTACATGTATTGTTGTGATTGCCGTAGACCTGAAACTCTGCTGCCTTTTCTACTTTTACCTTCTTCACCTCTCTCCAAAGCAGCGTTTAGTTTCTCTGCTCCAGTATTCAGCAGTTACTCATGTCCAAGTCGACATTTCCTTTACTGATCTCTGCAGTTTGTTTAGCACGAAGCCCACTGGCCCTTTCTTTTATGTACCTCTTTTAAAAAAGACAATAAACCCAAGGTGAGCACTTCAATGGAAGTGAAGGTAGAGCAGAAAATGTGACTCAGCGTATCCAACACAGAGTACAGGCTCACACCAATGTGCTTTGGCGATGAAAGGCCCGGAGCCTTGAGCTTCTTCGTTCAGCTCTCAGAGTCAGAGAAAGTTCTCTGTCTAATGTCAGGAGTATTCTGAGTCAAGAGAAGCTCTCGCCTGAGGTGTAGTCATTTTACGTCATCATGGCAGTTTGAGGTTTCAATCAGTTGAAGCTGTTAGCTGTGAAGTACGAGTCCATGTCATGAAACGAGAAGTGTGTAATAATGAAAAAGGAGAACACATCAGAGTAATACATCATCTTCTCTGAGGGAGACTTTAGGTGGGAAAACATGAAGTTCAGGTTTCTTGGCTTAGTAGTTCAAAATGATGACAGAGAGGAACTGGAGATGGACACCTGCATCAGAGCTCGGAGTAATGGAAACATTTCTCTGAGCAATAAGTGAAAGCTCTGGATTTATTCATCCATATATATCCCAACCTTTACTTAAGATCTTGAGATACTGAGTATGACAGGAAAAAAACAGAGAAGCTGGATGTGGGCAGATCAGAGACAGTCAAGCACAGAAGCTTTTCTAACAAGTTGGTTTCTCAAATACATTTAATAACTTATATTATTTTTGACTTTATCAAAAACATGTAATTCAGAGTCACACTCAATTTGTCATTTTATTTGTCATACACAAATAGGCGTATGACAAAAATAATCTTTGCGATAATAGAAATCAACACAGCATGAACATAACACAGACACACTGCTGGGGATTTAAGGAGCTGCACGACGACCATTCAGTGCTTGATGAGTCCAACCCTCTGTTCCTCTAACTGTATTTCCGAGTAATTCTAAGCATTCTGAAGAAGGTTTTTGTTTGACCAACTTTTGCTCTAGCTTGCCTTGTTACTTCTTTGCTCCGAGGTTGAAGTTACCATCTTAACTCTTGACAACTTAAAACAAATCCTCTCTTGACATATTTGAAGATTCACTAATTAAAGCTTAAAAAAAAAAAGAATCTTCATGGAACCCCCATCCGCACACCAGCATCAGGTTCTACATAGCTCGCTCTATGCAGTCAACCCACCCGTGAACCTGTGAGCAGTTCTTTCATCAATGTGATCAGTGTTCCTCTGTGAATCCTTCTGTTCTCTTCCAGACGCTGCACAACCTTGGACTGAGAATCTCTCTTTTCTCACTCTTTGCATTTTAAACATTGAAAATGAATCATTTAATATTTCTTATGCTGCTTCTTGGGAAAGATTCTACATGTAGGTCAGGAAATTCCCCTCAAAACATGATGGTTTATTGACTGAAACATCTTGGAATTGCTCATGAGGTTCTGCAGAGAGGAATGTCATGGACCTGTTTCCTCCGAGCTGATCTAAAATTAGTGCATATGAATGGATGGAAAGCAGGTTTATGATAAATCAGATGTTTTTTTTCCCCTCCAGCAGAGATGATTTCCTCATCACACCCTGTCAGAGTTGGTTTGGATCAGCCAGTCCTGCTTCAGGAGGGGATTAATAACTCACAAGCACCATGCAGAGATGAAAAGCTGTTAAAACTGATATATGAAAGAATAAAAGGTGTTGAGATGCTTCAGATGTGTCTGTCCTATATCAATTTCAATCATACAGATGTGACAGTAAAAGGGATTGCTGAGAGCAATGCTGTGGTTGGAGTCTGCTTTAGCAGGGCACAACTGCAAGGCAATCTGCTGGAATTCTTTATACAAAAACGTTTAAACTGATTAGAATGTTTGTATCATTGTAATGAAATTACTTTTCTTCTAAAGTGCCTTGAAATGACACCTGTTGCAAATTGGCGCTATATAAATAAACAGAATTGAATAATAATAATAATCATGGTCATTAAATGGGCTGTGGACTGAAATAAACATTATTCTTGAACACACATGTCAAACTCAAGGGCCAAATCCAGCCCACCATAGCCATCTAAGTGGCCCTCTAAACTCTAGATTGAACCATTTGTAAGAAGGTCATTTTAAATAAAATGTAATGTGTCTGTTTCCTGTCTCAAATCATTATTCACATCCATCCAATTTGTATACCGCATATCCTCAAAGCAATGCGGGGGGCTGGTGCCTATCTCCAGCAGTCAAAGGGCTAAAGGCGGGGTACACCCTGGACAGACCGCCAGTCCATCGCGATCAATAGTTGTAAGCAATTAACATGTGATCACACATAGCATGCACATATTATTGTTATTGTTATTATTATTGGTAGTATATAACTGAAGATAATACAACTGTGTAATGTACAGGTAGCACTTTGTATTAACCATCATCACTCTTTAAGTAGCTCTCAGTATCAAAAAGGTTGATGACCCCTGCTCCACAGGACCACAAATAGAACCTTTAAGTTCTAGTTATATCAGTGTTGATTTCAATAGTCCTAAATCGGAAAATTGTGTAAAGATATTCAATATTATCTAATTTTAAGACATATTTGTCAGTTACAGTTATTTATTAATATTTTAGCAGTTTGTTGAGGATAGTTTTATCAATGCTTTCTGCCACATCTGGTCACGTCCATTACCTTAATGTGACCCAAAATTAAAGTCATTTTTAAACCCCTGTTCTAGGTCATGAGTGGGTTCAATTCTGACTCATATTTGAGGTCTAGATGGAATATATCTATATGAGACATGAAAGGGGATCATTTTCAGACCAGAGGTTGGAATAAAAACAACAGGTGAAAAAGTTTCTAGCTTCTGGTTGGATTACATTTTAGATACAAAATGAGTTTTTATCCTAAACTTATTAGCTCCTGTTTCTGTGTCAATTTACACTAGATGGCAGCTTCACACAATCACAGGATCGTGTTTATTGTTTTGCTCTTTATTTCAGAAGATATGTGGATTAAAACGCTTCTTCCGGGTATGAGGTGAAAGAACACACCTGTCCTGTAAGATCCGTCCCACCTCCTCAAGCTGAAAATCAAATGGGTTAAAAAAAACGGGTTATTGAAAATGTTTGTACCGATTGTAGTGCGATAATGCTTTAAAGAGGAGCCAGCCTCCACTCCCTGCAGCGGATTATTGAAGCATCAAATATCTCTGATGAAAGTCAAATCTGCTCCAGGCTTCTCTGTTCTCACGTTTTATCCGCTCAGGCTGCGCACACCTGTGCGTCTTTTCCGCTCCCGTGGTTCGATTAAAACTGAAGGGCGTCGTTTTAAACACGACATGCATTTCTGAGTATTAGGGGAGAGTTTATGGTTTAATTTCTGCCATCATCCCGCCATGGGGAACAACGTGTCGGGAATTTCGGCGCTGCACAGATCCCAGCAGCAGGGTTTCCACAGACTCCGGAACTCTCAGAAAGGTCAGTGACTGATAGCTGAAACGCTACAAGCTGGAGGCAGTTTTACAGCCAGAAATCGTATAAAAAAAAGCTCAGATCGGAAATGTTCTGGTTTGGTGCCGCGGCTCTGGGATCAGCGGTCCGGGTGGTGCTGAAGAACAGCTCCCAGACCGGGCAGCAGGAGGCGGGCCAGATGCTGTTTGGGTCAGAAGAACTATGAAGCTTGACTCGGAAACATTTCAGTGTAACAGTTTCATAAGAAGTATATGTGTTTTCTATAGAAACATAAAGCTGCAAGAAGATCATTTTATTTCAAGTTTAGCCAGGTTTGCCTTCTGGTGGCTCTGAGTTAAAGAGATAGTTTAACACAAGGTCATCGAGATATAAATGATGTAAAAGTTTGTAAAGAAGAATAAAAACAACTGTTTTGGTCTAGAAGTAGGGATGCAACGTTACTTTTTTTGGTCTGTGTACTTTTCGATACTGAGTACCAATGCTGATACATCTACCACAAAAAATAAATTAAATGAATTGGAAGACATGTTTTATTTATTTTTTATCTGCTTTTTAGAACATATGATGGTAAATTAGATTTAAAAAAATTGCCCAGAAAATACAAGAGACAAACTTTTTATGTAAAGTTATTACAGAGTTTCCACATTTCAAGCATCAGTTCATGCATACTTAAAATCTGTTATTGGCCCTGATACCAGTATCAGTGCATCCTAATGTTTGCATGATTGTCTTAGCAAGGTGAAGTATTGGCTACCTGCTAACTTTCTTTCCTCTAGTCTGGCCTAAAACCTTGAGTTTCTAATGTTGGAGTTCTGACAGGTTCGTCCCTTTAAAATGGATATTCGTGTAAATCATATTGTGAGGTCCTGCTTTTTTCATTTGAGGCTCCAAGCTTAAGCATATTTTCAACAGTTACCACCTTCAGTCTGTCATTCACACCATCATTACATCATGTCTTGACTACTCAAATTCGATCCTATACGGAACAAGATCGTCTACGATTATTCGACTTCAACTAGTTCAGAACGCCGCTGTACGTTTTCTGACTGATGCTAGGCGCAGACAACATATTACACCTGTCTTTTCAAACCTGCACTGGCTTCCTGTTCAGTTTAGAATTGAGTGTAAGATGTTGCTGTTTTAGAACATTCCTTGGCTTGCCCCCTGCATAGCTGACTGATTTGCTTCTCCATTGTCCTCTGACACGATCTCTTAGCTCTGCTGATCACCATTTACTACGCATTCCCATTGTTCGGTAGAAAGGTTGTGGCCAGCGTGCTTTCTCAGCCTATGGCCCGGCAATTTGGAGCCACATACGTCTTCCTTTAGGAATGTGGCTGTCACTGTTTTTTGGGGGATTTCTTTTCTCGGTTTCTTCCTTAGTCTTCCCCGCTGCCAAATTTTCTTGTAATTATTTTATTTTATTTATTTTTTTATGTTGTGCTGCTCTCTATGTTTTCTATGTTTTGTTGATATTTTTATAATCCCTGTGTTTTCTGTACAGTACCTTGGTCGGCTCTCATGCTGTTTGTAAGTGTGTTTAACAAATAAATCTGATATGGAATCCAGAAGCAGTCATTCAACCAAACCATAGACACCAAAAAAATGTAATGGCAGTTGATGAAGGAATGTGTGCAGAGCTTCATTCTGAGTTGGTTTATTATTACTCTTGCGTGACATGAGGGAAACACGAACAAGCATGGTTTGATGATATAAAGCGAGACTTCAGACATGGAAATGCTGGGTTTCAGATTTGAATCTGACAGCAGTCATAAGTGTACATATTCGGGTACAAATCTGCTGCTGCAATAAAGAGCCTCGTGATGAACTCATACCCTGCCAAACCGGTCCGTATCTGCCTAGTATGTCACTGGCACATGTATGCAATGCATGTAGCGACACTGGAAAGGAAAAGCGCCCCATTAACAGGAAGAAACCTTCAGCAGAACCAGAACCTGGCTCAGTATGAGTGGCTATCTACCCAGACACACTGGGGGTTCAATAAAGAAAGAGCAGATATGTAAAAATCAAATATGTAAAGTGGTTATTCAGATGAACATCTGAAGTTTGAGTCATATATATAGAGGGAGCAATCGGATTGAATTCAACAGCATTTCTTAAATAAGTACACTTGATTGTATTCATTTTAGTGACATTAAAGGGATATTCTACTAAGTAAAATTTAGTAAGTGGAAAATTCCCCATAATTAAATAAGTGAGAAACATATTGTCACCCACCCAGTGATTCTCCTAATCTGGCAGGAGTCTGTTTGCTTTACCGTAGCATAAAAAATGTAATTGAATGGAAACAAATAGCTTTTTGTGTGCAAAAGTGATGAAAATTACTTAATACTACTTAGTATTCCTGGTGTCCTAAATAATTAAATTGATTGTGAATGACTATAATAATTAACACAAAGGTTTTACAGGAGCATATTTAGACTTGGGACTGCATTACGACATAGCAATGCTGTACGCTACAGCTGTAAAGTTCAAGGACATGATACAGCGCAGGCAAAAGCCACCTACTTCTGTAAACACAAATGTATGGCTTCTAGGCTCCTTTTCAAAGGAACAACTTGGAAAGTTGCAATATGGACCATTTTCTTGCTCTTAACAAAAACTGCCTTTTTGCTTTTGGAAGTAAGTTGCAATGCGGGCACCGTGTCATGTCTTTGCAGCATCGGTTTACGGTGTTGCTTTGACATAATGCAGTCTCAAGTCTGAATCGGCTTCTGTTTTTTTTTATTTGTTTTTTTATTATTGTAATTTGCAATCAGTATGATAACTGCTCCTCTCTTTGTACATATATGCACGCAAGAGCTGCAACACAGCCAATCGAATTAACCAGATTTCTTTGTTAAAATATACTTATTTTAAAAAGAACAGATGTTCTATGATTGACAGTTAACATTTAATTGCAACCTTTCAAAAAAATACTTGAAATTACTTGACAGTTTCAGACTTAAGACTTTCTCATTTTATGTGAGACATGACTTGATTATTAAAGCACAAGCACTGTGGAAATCCTTGTACCAGTGTGGTTGGGTGTTTTCCACTGATCCCTCTCAATCACTGAATATAAACCAGGTTACAAAACTATAAACTAAGAAACTCTGAACAACTTTCCTTTTTCTCTGGACTTCAAAAGTTGTGCAAGTAAAAAGTATTCTTGGTTTAAATATAGAGTATATATAAATAGAATTAAGATGTATTCTTTAATATTTCAACCTATTTTTTTGCTTGCATATGACTTTTGAAGTTTTCAGAAAAAGAAAAGTTGGACAGACAAAGAAAATGGGCCTGCAAAAGAAGAAAAAACTGTTGCCTTTAACGGCTGATGCGAGACAGAAAACAAAAAATTTAAAGATTTTGAAGAATTGAATATGAAGAACCACCTGGCTGAAAACTGTTGCTGTATGAAAGCCTCATGACTTTAAAAACATGCTAACCGGTCAATATCCTGGCACTAAAGATGACATTCCACGGTTACATTTCATGGATGACATCATCGGTTGTAAACAAGAACTGATAATCCACTTTATTTGCGTTTGCTGCTCCTGTTTAAATCTGGGTCTGGTTGTATGGTCAGAAGCTTGGCAGAGAGATGTTGGAGTAGGGGATATGCCCGCCATGATAATCAGCTGCTGCCAGATGTAGAAAAATATATATCTTATTGATCCATAAAACCCATACATCTATCCATCCATCTTCTTCTGCTTATCCGGGGTCGGGTCGTGGGGGCAGTAGCTTAAGCAGAGAGACCCAGACTTCCCTCTTCCCGGCCACTTGGGCCATCTTCTCAAAATTAATCCCGAGGCATTCCCAGGCCTGCTGGGAGACATAATCCCTCCAGCGAGTCCTGGGTCTTCCCCTGGGTCTCCTCCCGGTGGGGCGTGCCCAGAACACCTCACCAGGGAGGCGTCCAGGAGGCATCCTGACCAGATGCCCGAGCCACCTCAACTGGCTCCTCTCGATGTGGATGAGCAGCGGCTCTACTCTGAGCCCCCTCCGGATGACCGAGCTTCTCACCCTATCTCTATCGGAGAACCCAGCCACCCTGCGGAGGAAACTCATTTTAGCCGCCTGCATCCGCGATCTTGTTCTTTCGGTCACCACCCAGAGTTCGTGACCATAGATGAGGGTAGGAACGTAGATCGAGCGACAAATCGAGAGCTTTGCCTTTTGGCTCAGCTCTCTCTTCACCACGACAGACCAGTACAGCGCCTGCAGATGCCTTACCAATCCGTGTATCGAATTCCCGCTCCATTTTTCCCTCATTCATAAACAAGGCCCCCAGATACGTAAACTCCTCCACTTGAGGAAGGACCTCATCCCCGACCAGGAGAAGGCACCCTACTTTTTTCCGGCTCATAAAACCATACAGTAACAAGTAACATTTTTCATTTAAATATCCATCCATCCATCCATATATCCATCCAGGCCGCATATTGGTTTGATGTTTAGATAACTAAAACATGTACATTTTTCCCTACTGATGGTGCAGGTTCACTGACAAATGAGGATTTTTAAGGAAGACATTTTGTTATTAAAATCAGAAAGGCCGTAGGATTGTTAGCAGGAAGATTTGCTGCTGAAGTATGAACAGGTGTAGTAGTGCGATGCAGCCCTGTTTTACATTGAAAAATGTAAATGTGTCGGTTGGAAACAAACGCATCCCTATTAACGAGCACTCAGTGAGGCCAGAATGCAGATGGTGTTTCTTCTGCATACTGGCCTTTACTTTAATACTAGCTTTAAATCCACAGGGGGAGAAGAAATGAAGTACAACAGGTGTATACAGCAACAAATAACATGTTACTGAAATATGGTTCATCAGAGTGCTTTAATCAGAAGCTGAGCAGCCCCACTTATTATCCCTGCACACTCACTCTGCTCTCTGATCACATGAGAAGTGGAGCAAAATTTCACCTCCACTTTCCCCATCTTTACCCCGCTGCTTTATCTGTACAGTAGAGGGTGGTGGGGCCTAGGGGCAACATCTTAAATGTGAGTTGTCACTGCAGTGATCAACGTAAGTACACACTTTGCCCTCCATGAGCAGGAACAAGTGTGTCAGGGCAGAGGGAGGCGAGGCAAAGAGGAGCAGGAGACAAGAGACATGATTATTCAAGCGGGTTGCCTTGACAACCACCCGTAAAGTGTGCAACAGTTCCCATGGTGATGGTTGCCATGATAGAGAGCTATAAGGAGGTCGGAAAGAGGAGCAGGTGACGTCAGCGGCAGCAGAGTGGTGATAAAAAGACCAGGATGTGATTCTGTTCAGTGTGACGGTGGGCAGTGATTGGTTACGGCTGGAGTAGATACATGTTGAGATTTAGCCAGCTTCCTCCAGTCCAAAACACACACACACATACAGTTCAATATATTAGGCGTACTCTCAGCAACAAAGCAATGCAAGGGGATTTAGGGGATTGGGGAAAAAATAAATGCAAAGATAAAGGAAAATAATTGATATAAAGAACATTAACATGTATTGCAGTTATGACATTCCAGTTATTATAATCAAAGACAGCTCTAAAAAGATGTGTTTTTAGCCTTGGTTTATGGGAACACAGTGTTTCAGCAGCTTTGTAATCATCAGGAATTTTCTTCCAGATAAGGGAAGCATAGAAACTGAGAGCTGCTTCTTCATGTTTGGTTCTGGTTCTCAGGATGCAGAGTAGACTGGAATTAGAGGAGCTCAGTGGTTTGGGGGGGTTGGTATAGTGACAACAGGTGTTCAAAATATGATTAATAAACTAGTAGGAGTATTTAGAAGTATTTTCTCTAAGCTACAGGGAGCCAGTGGAAGTACTTTAGAACTGAGGGTGACTTTAGAATTGGTTCAACTAAGAACATGAGCAGCAGTGTTCTGGATCAGCTGCAGCTGTCTGATTGACTTTTTAGGCAGACTTGGGAGGATGCAGATAAATGCAGGGATGAGTTTCGTTGGAACAATAGTCCTTTAATCCTGGAAATGTTCTTCAGGTGATAGAAGCTGACCTTGTGATTGCGTTTGAGTGACCCTGGACGTTCAGGTCAGAGTCTTTTTCTAAAGCTATGATGTAGTAGCAATGGATTGAGATATAGAGATTAGAATATAATTGAAAAGTTAGTTACCATCGACTCTTCAAGAGGTTTTTGTCAGGTGAGTTTGCAGTGTGGGCAGGTGTCATGTTCTGCTGGAGAATGGAATGAAACGAGTGGATCAGAACCAGCAAATGACGCAGCGACCTAAATGATCACTGAGTGTGAAAACTTTGCATTGGACCTCAAACAGCTTGGATTCTGTGCCTCTCCACTCTTTCTCCAGACTCTGGGACCTCAATTCAGAAATAAAACATACTTTTTTTCTTTTTTTTGCACATTGAATACCATCACAGTTCTTGTTCTCAGTAGCAGGCAGGTTGAAGCGTCATCCCTGGTTCAGGAGTGGTGAGGAAGGCAACACTTTTAGCCTGTGTGTTCGCTTCTGAAACGCCACACACACATCAAGGCTACACTTATCCTTGTTTGTACAACTTTTTCTACACATTTTTTCCTTCCACACAGTTTTGTATTTATATTATTAATATACCTGGATACATCACTCTGTGTCATCGCCGTCACTGTGTAGCCAACAACATGACCATAACTTCACACAATTGTGTAAAATAAATATTTTGTTGCTGTTCTTATATAATCTTCACATTTTCTGAGAAAGTTTAATAGTTGTAAGACATGATCATCACATAGGCCTTGCAAAATTACCACCTTATTCCATTATTACCATTTTTGATAATACATTGTAGCATTTGTTGCTACTTCCTTTGTGTTTAGTTTCTTGGTTTATTCCTGTGTTCTATTCATTCTGCATTTAGTGCTAGTTCTCTTAGATCAGTTTTAGTCTTTGCCCCCATTTGTTTTTAGTTTATTTTAGTTTTAATTCATTTCCCTTTGTGCTATTTACTATTTATTCCTGTTTCCCTGCTGACAAACTGGACTGGACTGCCAACACAGACGCCCTGTGCAGGAAAGGACAGAGCCGTCTGTACTTCCTCAGAAGGCTGGCGTCCTTCAACATCTGCAAGAAGTTGCTACAGATCTTCTACCAGTCTGTAGTTGCGAGCGCCCTCATGTACGCAGTGGTGTGTTGGGGGGGCAGCCTCAAGAAGAAAGACGCTGGACGCCTGAACAAACTGGTGAGGAAGGCGGGTACTGTTGTTGGCACAGAGCTGGACAGCCTTACATCTATGGCAGATAAACGGACTCTGAACAGGCTACTGTCCATCATAGACAGTCCACACCATCCACTGCACAACGCCATCTCCAGGCAGAGGAGCAGCTTCAGTGACAGACTGCTGTCATTGTCCTGCTCCACTGACAGACTGAAGAAATCGTTCCTCCCCCACGCCATGCGGCTCTTCAACAACTCTAGGGGGAGGGCGATAAAATCAACCATAGAACACTGGACTTAATGCTAATCACACCATGCACCTTCGGTCACACATGCACTTTATCATACACACAGATCTACAAGTTGGACTCTAAGTATGTACAAACTGACCATTACTCAAGTGTTTCTGTATACTGACATCTGCACAACTGCACCTGAACTGGACTGGCAGACATTATACTTTTTTATACCATTATATTTTACCTTAGTTCTTCTTTTAAATTTTTATACTGTATTTTCCCTGCATGCCCCTGTGTTCCCGTAAGCTGCTGGAACTGTGAATTTCTCTTGGAGATGAATAAAGTATCTATCTATCTATCTATCTATCTACATTCCACCACAGCTGTTCCTCATTGCCTCTGATTATCTCATTTGGTTCCTTTAACATTTCCCACACCTGCCATCTGTAGTTAAGCTCCTGGTTTTTCATTGTTTATTGCTCCATCCTTTCGGTATTCTGCCTGCACCCCTTTTCCCACGATTCCCCTGTAAGGTTTTCCTTTATTTCATTACTAACTAAACTTTCTTCAGCCACAGTTTCAGCACTTGGCTTCTCTACTCAATCTCAACGAGACATCAACTCAGTCTTTTGCATTCATTACTCATCATTCTGACAATCAGTGATGCCAGTAATGCGTTACTTAGTAGCGCGTTACTCCTAATAAGACCACTTTTTCAGTAACAACTAATCTAATGTGTTACTATTTCATTACAGGTAATCAGATTAAAATTACTTTTCCAAGCCACTGTGTGTTACTATTTTGTAATTGTCTTAAGCAAAAATGTATATTTGGTACACAAAAACAAAAATGCTGCCGTTTTTTTCTGTTGTATTCCGAAACAGCTGATTATCTCCTTTACGGTTGCTGTGTTTGTTTTGAGCTGAGTCTGTACAGGGTGAGTCTGAGTTTTGCACCCTGTAACTGACCCCCTAGTGGAACTCTCCAGTAGTACGTGCAGTGAGCAAGCAAGTACGTCCCCAAGATGCAGCTTGTTTCTTTATAGTTGCTGGCGTCAATGTGAGATAAAAAAGCAAGTATATTTCCGGCCTTAGTGTTAAAATGCACTTCCAATAAAGTCAATATTAGCAAAACTGGTTATGGTGTTTATGTTGAGGCAGTGAGGAGTTTTACTGGAAGCTGATGAAAGTAACTAATAAAGTAACTTGTAATCTAATGTAGTTACTTTAAAAATAAAGTAATAAGTAACGTAACTAAGGTACTTTTGGAAGGAGTAATCAGTAGTCAGTAATCAGATTACTTTTTCAAAGTAACTGTGGCAACACTGCTGATAATAGTCCATATATGAGACATTAGAATCGTATGCAGTTCATCTCAACAATGATAACCCTAAACAGACCACGTGCATACACCCCTTGTCCATTTCAAAAGGACACACCTCCCTATTATTTTTGTTTGTCTACCATGGTTCTTTCAGTGGTCACCAAATAGTTAATTTCATCCTCAAGATAACATCTTAGAGCAGCTGGGTGTCCATAATATATTTAGCAAGCTATGCCCTGACTGATTCCTTGAGGGCCAAAGGAAAGACAAGAAATAACTTCTCATTTTGAATCATATCCAATGAAGTAGGTAAATTCCCAATGTTTTAGAGAGGGGATTATTCTTTTGGACTAAGAAATAAAATCAAAAACTCATGACCAGAAAATCTACAAAACATGCTGTGCTTTAATCACTGCGAAGCAGAAATTGCCAGCAGTAAAAATTCCATTGAACGTGATGAATAGCTGTGGTCAGTTTGACAAAGACAAGGATCAGACCTTGCAGAAATACTCCATGTGAACCTAAAAACTGAAAATGAATGGAAACTAATCAACAGTGGATAAAAAAAATCTAAACCAAAGTAAAAATCAAGTTATGACCATTAAAAGTTTGGCTCAGCCTCCTGTTAGACATCAGGTTCATAGTGTATGGGACACACCTGCTCATTATCAGCTGAGGTAACGGTCAAACTTAATGCAGCCTGTCTCAAAACTTTTTAGGATTGTTATTTATGCACATTTTTTTTTGATGTTCAGGATGTCTTAACTTTTGGATTTAGAAAGAATGAAGTTATATACTTTAACTTTCTTCACTTGTCTAATGAGCTTCGCTTCATGTCAGTTTATTTACTGAGTGCCAATTTTTACAATTGATTTCAGTTCAGGTATACACATATTCCAGTCAGAAAGAAAAAAAAATTATTAAATGCTTGTTTTAAATTACTTTATTGAGAGCAAAGTGAAACAAAAGTTAAATTCATGGTTTGTGTTTTGTTCACTAACTTGGGAAATAAAGCTAAATGTTATAAATATATATATATATATATATATATATATATATATATATATATGTGTGTGTGTGTGTGCAATTCTTGCAGTTGTCTTTTGGAAGCATTTCTTGTCTGATAGAAGACGTGAATTAAGTTCATTAAGTTACGGTAAATACCAGGGGTCGAGTCGTTTGCGATAAAAGCTAATTTTGTCATTTACTTAAAATGTAATCTTGCTGGGCCATTTTTTTCCTGAAGAGATTATTATTTTTGGTTAAATTAATGTTCTTCAGACTTTTTGCGTGAGAGGAAACTTTTAGTCACATGAAGTTCAGACGTAGCCTAATGAGAACTAAGCACATGCTTTCTTTGGAGATCATGAAATACAATTAGACTGTTGGCTTTGAAATCATGGGACCATAGACCATATTTCAGACACGCTGTCAGAGTGGAGTCATATTAAAAGTATTTCTACAATTTCCCCACCTCTCTACCTCTGTTTGCTTCCTCTTATGTAAGCTGACACCAGCAGTGCAGCTCCCTGCCTTAGGGTGTGCTCCAGCATCTTTAACACCTGCCTAAATAAGAAACACAAACAGCAAGGTGTTGCAGGCACAGGACTGCTCCTGCGAGGATTCAGCCTCTTCAGGCAATGTAGCGCATCTCTCTGCTCAGTCTGCGTGAACATAAATAAAGAGCAGACAGCTGTATGTGCTTCATGAGCTCATCAGGTTAGACGATGTGTCATTTTTATAGAAAACGACACAAAGGCGAGCAGCAATCACAGAATTGTTATTAATGCCCTTGCAAGCAGCTTAAGGCTGTCTTAGTGATGATGATGCATTGTCTTGCTCTTAAAAACAACCAGTTAAATAAAGGTTTGTCTGTCTTAAAAGTGTTCAGTGACATTGATAAAGTGGAGCATTTTATTCCTGCAGTAGTGAAATGCTGATAAATGTATTTGTTTCATTTTTTGGGAACAAAATTTGTCTTCTTTTCATTTCTTGACGGTAACCAGGAGAGAATGTGAGCACCTTCTTTATCTCAGCTATTGCAGCTGTCATACAAGCTCATGAATAGATTGATTTTCCATCTATAAAGAGAGCACTATTGTCTGGTTGCACACACAGTGACAGATGTGTGTGTTAATTGTGCTTTTTCTTTATTTGCATGACTATTTACATTGTGGATTCACACTGAAAGTTTAAAAACAATGAATAAACACATATGGAATTATGTAGTACTTTTACAAAAATTGTGAAATAACCTGGCCTCCAAAGTCACCGGACCTGAACCCAATGGAGATGATTTGGGGTGAGCTGAACCGCAGAGTGAAGGAAAAAGGGCCAACAAGTACTAAGCATCTCTGGGAACTCCTTCAAGACTGTTGGAAAACCATTTCGGGTGATGACCTCTGGAAGCTCAAGAGAATGCAAAGCAGTAATCAGAGCAAAGGGTGGCTACTTTGAGGAATCTAAAATATAACACATGTATTCAGTTATTTCATCCATTTTGTTTAATTACATACACTAATTCCATACATCATGTGTTCATTCATGGTTTTGATGCCCTTATATATATATATATATTTATATATATATATATATATATATATATATATATATATATATATATATATATATATGTTTATATATGTTGGGGATGTTAAATAAAAATATGATATTTGGTTATTTATAGTCAAAGACTGCTTATGGCAGTCAATAAGGTTAATAATTTATAGAAAATTATTATTATTCGGGGCACAACCTGGATCTACCAGGAACTATTTTAATAGCCAAATGTCTATGTCTGTCTCATAATTCTAAAGGAATGAATTCTTAACGTGTATTGGTCAACATGTGTGTGTGTTGAACAAGAAATGACAACTGTTACTTTCCAAGTAGAAGATTTATTTACACGAAGGGAAGAATGACATTTAAACACTCAAACTAGTAATAACAGAAACACTACTGATTAAAATAAATTAGTTAAAATAAAAGACATAAAAAGATGAATATGTAATAAGAGAGACCATGAATTCTTTTGTGATTTCTGCATCCAGATCTGACCCAGGACTCGATTTCCAGATGCTGGAGGGAAAAGATCAATTAGTTTCACTAATTACAAGAGACAAATCAAAACATCCTTTGGATAAAGAGATGTTTGTTAAAAATTATCTGGATCAGAGCAATTAACCTTTGGGAAATTACTTCTATTCATGAACTGGTCAGTGAAGTAAACCCATTAGTTCCAGTATTTGATTAAAAAAACAACTTCAAACACGGTTAATAAGATCAGTTTCTGTTCTTAAACAATCTATTTAAACCGAATACTGTTTGAAGAGTTATTAGCGACCTTTGTTATGAAGTGGACGAACACGTGAGCTTGTTGGCTTTTGGTAGCCCTCTGCAATGCACGTGGGGCGCTTAGAGTGACTCAAACACATTTATTAAACATTAAACAAAAAAAGGGAAAACCTTTAAAATTAGTTATTCTAACTAATTGCCTCTGCCCAAACAGACCTTATAAAAGGTTTCAAGTCTTCCGAGTTGCTGCACGGCAAGAAGGGAAAGGGGGGTGAGGCGACGTTAGCCTAGCGGCTAACAATGGCTCAGATCCGGTTAGCTGCAGTGAGCTCCTGGCTTGCGGCTCCGTCCAGCTGCATGGCGTACAGTACCTTTTTGGCAGCTTTCCAGCGCGGCAATTCTTATTGGCTCTGTGGCGGCGAATGAAATGCGACTTCTGCTGGGTCAAGACCTGTGGCACACGTGGCTCCCACTCATTCAGTCTTGCAGCCCTTCTGGCATTCTGAAACTTAAAGGGGTTTTTGTCGGGCTCTGGGGATAAACAATGTCTTTGTTTATCAATGTTTAGGATTCACCTGGAGTGGTCTTTGGGTTCATTTGGAGCAAGTTTCTGTCAGAAACTCGGGTCCTCCTTCGCCAGCGAAGGACGATGGTTGTAGGCGGTCTCCTCCAGACAAGCTGGCAGGTGCCAGGGCAGGTTAGTGCCACCTGAAGGCTGTGTGTGACCCAACATATATATATATATACTTGCTAGTACCGGGTTGGAACCCCTTTTTCCTTCAGAACTGCCTTAATCCTTTGTGGTATGGATTCAATACGGTACTGGAAATATTCCTGGGAGATTTTGGTCCATATTGACATGACAGCATCATACAGTTGCTGCAGATTTGTCGGCTACACATCCATGATGTTAATCTTCTGTTCCACCACATCCCACAGGTGTTCTATTGGATTGAGATCTGGTGACTTTTGAGGCCTTTTGAGTACAGTGAACTCATTGTCATGTTCAGGAAACCAGTCGGAGATGATTGGAGCTTTATGATATGGCGCATTATCCTGCTGGAAGTAGCCATCAGGCGATGGGTACACTGTGGTCATAAAAGGGATGGACATGGTCAGCAACAATACTCAGGTAGGCTGTGGCATTGCAACGATTATCAGTTGGTACTAAGGGGACGGACGTGTGTCAAGAAAATGTCCGCCACACCATTACACCACCGTCAGCCTGAACAGCTGATAGACAAGGCAGGATGAATCCATGCTTTCATGCTGTTGACGGCAAATTCTGACCCCATCTGATATCGCAGCAGAAATAAAAGTTTTTGGTGAGCCTGTGCGAATTCTAGCCTCAGTTTCCTGTTCTTAGCTGACAGGAGTGGCACCTGGTGAGGTCTTCTGCTGCTGTAGCCCATCTGCCTCAAGGTTCGATGTGTTGTGCGTTCAGAGATGCTCTTCTGCATACATTGGTTGTAACGAGTGGTCATTTGAGTTACTGTTGCCGTTCTATCAGCTCCAACCAGTCTGGCCATTGTCCTCTGACCTCTGGCATCAACAAATCATTTTCTCCCACAGAACTGCTGCTCAATGTATATTTTCCCTTTTTTTTACCATTCTCTGTAACCCTAGAGATGTTTGTGGGTGAAAATCCCAGTAGATCGGCAGTTTCTGAAATACTCAGACCAGCTCGTCTGGCATCAACAACCATGCCACCTTCAAAGTCAATTAACTCAGCTTTCTTCCCCATCCTGATGCTCTTTTTGAACTACAGAAGATCGTGTTGACCATGTCTGCATGCATAAATGCATATATATGCCAACATGTGATTGGCAGCAACTCACAAGATGAATCATGCAAATGTAAAATAATTGTGTTTAGACTCTTGTAGTTCTTCAACAATATTTTTTTTATATATTTGGATGTTTGGGGGTTCTAATGCAGGCTATTCAAGAGTCCTACAAGAAAGTGAGGTCAGACTTAGTTTCAAAACCTCTCATACAAACATAAGTTTTAACAATGTTTTAACAAACACGGATAAAAGCTTAATTAGCATTAGATTAGTTGGTATTACTCACAAAGGACCTCATTAAACAAAAGATAAATGAATTCTGCTGTGAGCCGCTCTACAGAGTGAAGCTGTTGTGGTTGGAAAACAAACGGACTCTACAAAATACTCGTCCTTACTTAACCGGAATCAAGATATTAAAATAAAACAGAGAGAATGTTGTTTAATTTCTGTTTCATGTTCTGTGCAGACCACCAAGAAAAGATACTTTATAGATTATTCTGGATCAAAAGGAGCTTGTCAGACATATTTATAGTTCTGATTGAAAAAAGGGAAGTTGTTGGAGAAAAAGTCATAAATGTTGGCAGAGTGGCAAGTCAATCAGCATGAAAGGGGGCGCTTTGTTGCATGCTATGACCGGCAACATCATAACAAGGTGGTGATTATTTTCTAATTTAATGAGTAATACTCCCATCTACATGTTCTTGCATCCTGCAAAAAGTTTATGTTAAAACTGAAAATATGATGGTAAGGGTTTTGTCACAAAGAACATTTTTCTACACTTTATTCTTCTGTCCTCCTGCATAAAAGAAAGAAAATGTGAGGCCAGTAAAAATACATCCAGTTAAAGAGCTTTTTCTTTAAAGTCTCCGTTTTTTTTCACATTTACAATGTCCTCTTTTGTTGTAAACTGTAAACCAACAGAGGATCGTTGGTTCCTCTTTCTCACAGATGCCATTAAACCACACCTGACGTGTGTAAACACGGACGCAGATATCGGTGCTTGCTCTTGCATCATGATCGTAAAACGAATTCATTTTCAGTTGCAAAATTCCCACAGAGGTATCCTTTACTGTCTGTTGGCATTGTGTTGATAAAGAACTGAATTCCCCTCACATAAATGTCATCTATCCAAACTTGTTAATGCATTAGACTGATATCTAAAGAGTATCGTGTGACTCAAACACAGTCATGCTTTTAAATAATTTCCCAAACCTGCAGAGGCCTGTTCTGTGCATGGCCTTCTGATCTGCTGTTCACCATCCAATGCGATAATCTGAGCATTGTGCTTGGGTCCATGTGAGGAGGGGATTACATATTTATTTGGGTGAGTTTTCATCCCTCCTTCACCATCTGCCACCAGCAGCGTGGCCTCAGCACACTCGTATAAGCTTTCTGGGGATGTTGTGGGATGACAGCGGATGTAAGAAAGATGGAGTGGGAGGAAGAGAGTGAAGAAAACAAAAGAAATGTAAAAAGAGCCTTCAGTACTTTGATCTCATGCTTGTTTTTTATTTGCCTCCCATGTTTTGTTTTGCTTTTTCATTTCATACACTGCTTTTTATTTCTTGTTTTCAGTTTTGAGAAGTAAAGAAGCAATGCCTGCTGTTGGGCAATACGGTTCATGTATATAGGATATCTGTAAAACTGAATACATGCAGTTTTAATGACTACGTTTAAATTTAAACCAGCCATGTATACAAAGATAAACTTTTTTTCTCACTGCCTAACATGGAATCATATTAAACTTTCCCTGTTTTCTATTAGGATTAACAAATGTTTGGTAAATAAATCTAGATTTTTTTAGAGCACCTTATTTCATACATACTTTTCCTTATTTTTTTTTGGTAAAATAGGTTTTCAAACTGTATGTTTTGAGACAAATGCTTCGGGTTTCCTCAAGCTTCTTACCAGAGTTTGCAGGAGTTTTGGCCATTCCTCCCGACAGAACAGCTGTAACTGCGTCTACTTTGTTAGCCGGCTTGCTCACACACACACTTTTCAGCTCTGCTCACAAATGTTCAAAGAGACTAAGATCAGGGTTTTTATAATGGCCATTCTAACATAAAGATCTGTTGTCCTTATACCAGTTTTTAACTAATTTGGTAAAATTCTGATGGACATTTGGAAACCCAATATTGTCCAAGCTTTATGTTTGTAGGGTATTATAGTCTACTGTGGAACAATGAAGGTAGATAGGTGAATGTACACAGGCTGCACCCATTGGTGCCAAACACACTCGGTGGATGCTGAGGAGAGGGTGAAATATTTTAACACTGAGGGTGAATGGTGTGTGTGTGGGGGGGGGGGGGTGTTTAGAAGAAACCAGAAATGACTGGTTCCAGGAGGGGGCCAGAGAGGACAAAATGAGGCTGCAGAAAAAGAATCTGGGGGTTTTGGGTTCCATCAGGGGAGAGTCCAACCAGCCATGGCCATGTTACACTTTGATCGACTGCTTTCGAGTTTTGCTTTGGAAATGGCTGAATGACAACTTTCTTCAACTTAATGAGGCAAAAACCGAAGTCCTGGTTTGTACCCCCGACATATTTCTCCCCGAGATAGTAGAAGGTCTTGGCCCACTTCCCTTGTTTATTAAGTCCTCAGTGAGGAACCTCGGGTGACTCTTCACCCCTTGCTGTCTTTGGGCTCTCATTTTAAATTATTGGTTCATTCTTGTTTTTATCATTTGAAAACATTGCTAAACTGAGTCAAATTGTGTCTTGAGATGGAGCAGATTATTCAAGCCTTCATTTCATCACGTCTCAACTACTGTAACTCTGTTTTTACCTGCTTAAACAAAAAAATCCCTCGAAAGTCTTCAAGTTGTCCAGAACGCTGCATCAATAGGTCGTCCAAATATTCATACATCACCCCTTTATTAATCCAGCTGCACTTGCTCCCCATTCATTACAGAGTACATTTTAAAATTCTGGATTTAAAATATAAACCTCTGAACGATCAAGCCCTATGTTATATTGGAGAGCTTCTGCAGTCATACGTCCCCAGTAGGTCCCTGAGATCCCGTGAATTGGGACTGCTGGTTACAAAGCGTAAACAGTTAAAAACAAAAGGTGACAGAGCCTTTGCAGCAGTGGCCCCCTCCTTATGGAACTCCCTCCCTCTCAGTCTGAGATATCAGGCGTCTGTAGTCACTTTTAAGAAGCAGTTAAAAACGCATCTTTTTAAACCTGACTTTGATTAGTTTCATTTGCTTTTCTGCTTTCTCTGATATGTTTTATTGCTAAGCACTTTGTAACTTTTATCTTGAATGGTGCTATATAAATAAAGTCTTACTTACTTACATAGTAACTTAAGCACTAAATATTAATAAAAATGCAGAAGATGAAGATATTGCCTTTTCCGGCAGAGGATGCCGTCTACTAGTAGTAGGCTCTGGGGACTCCGTGTTCATGAAGAACAGTAGCTAGGCTACTTTTTCATCAAAACAGACAGAAATCACATGTGGGAACCACCAGGGCTCTATCCTGGGACCTCTTCTATTTAATAGCTACATGTTCCCACTTGCCCAGATTATAACAACCAATAAGATTAGTTGTCATGCAGATGATACTCATCTTTACATTACAGTGTCATAAGGTGACCTTGAACCCATCAAAACCCTAAGTGAAAGCATTGAGCACTGGTTTAATATCAGAGAATATTTTCAGTGTGGTTATAAAGTGTGGCGGATAAATGCAATAAAATAGGAAGATATGACTAGTATAAAAATGTGTTCTTTTTAATATATAATAATCAATTAATAACTTTATTAACAGCGGCCTCATAACATCAAATAAACAAGGAGTAACATCCACTCTACCCTGTAGGGCTCTCTGGTCACCATGGCAATGTCTAAATATGCTGTTATAATGACTTAAGATCTACCACCAAAACAAATACAAAGAGCATTCAAATAACTCACCACAACACTGAAACAGTGAGAGCCTTGAGCCTACCTTGTTGCAGCGAGCTATTCCCATCTTGGGCAAATGGGAGAAAATGACACCCAAAGTGTTTTGCTAATGTCCAGTCGGCTCCGTAATTTTATTTTGGTTTCTGTCACAGCAGAAAACCCAACTTAACACAGATAGAATGTTGGAAATGGCAATAGCATTTTCAGTGCTTCTGTGGCAATGTCAGGGTATTCTGCCATGGCTTTAATCCAGAACCCTGGCAGAGTTGATGTTTCAATCGTACTTTTGGATCTGCTGTCATTTGTGACGTCCAGCAGTTGATAATTTTCTCCCACGGTAAAGCTGGATTCAATTGGTTTGCAAACAAATGGGTTTCTAATCCATGTCTCTGCAATTCTTGGATCCTTTTAGGTTGGGAAGTATAACAATCGTATTTCAGTTTATAAGAGAAGGCGTCTGTGCTCAGTGCTCATTTCATCACAAAGCTGCTTGAAGAGATGTGAGTCAAGGGTGTGTGCTTTGATGTGGTTAACTACATCATTCAATATAGTTCTAAGTTACAGTGGCAAGCCAGTATTTATATGTGAAAGATGCAGTGTGTATATGCACATTTTGAGATAAGCTCTTTAATTCGAGCCGTTAAACCAGTTAGTCGTGCTGCATATCTGTATGTGCATTTCCCGACAGAAAAGGCCTATTTCGGTTTTCCTGAAATAATTATCAAGTGACTTGAATAGTTCTACGTATGTGGTTCGGGTTGGCACTGAAAGTGCATGTAATAAATCCTCAAACATATCCTCCTGCTAGAGATACATAAATAAGTAATATGACCTTGTTAGTATCTGTGGACTCATCAACCTGGATTGCATACCACAGATATTTATTAATCCTCTCCAACAGTTCTGCATCAATCTCCTCTGTGACTTCCTCTACAAGCAGAGTACACCGCCGAGTCAACCTTTGCTGTCTTCTTAACCACTGCATTTCTTAAAACTTTGCAGCAAATGTCTGTACTGGCAGGAAGGGTTCATTTTTCACCAATTCTGAATAGCTTTTAGCCTTAGCAATACGATACACCACCAAGTATGATGCTCTCAATGCACTTACATTCGTTGATGTGGTGGGCATCAGCGACAGCTTTTGTCATTCTTGTTCACACTTTTTATTTTCAAACCAATCCTAGGTTTAGTCTTTTAATGCAGGGAGGTTGGACTCCAAGTGGAAAAGCAGTTTTAAAGGTTCCATTGCTTTATTTGAAAGCCTGTTACCACATACAGTATTACACAGATTTGCTGCATAGCAATCGCCCCTTACAATAAATTTTAAATAGAACTCTTGGTACTGTCTGCTAAAAGTAGCTTTTTTCTTAGATGTTCATCTTCTATCTCCTAATTGGGCATTTTTCTTTTTCCAAAGAGACGTTTGTTTTGTTTTTTATCCATTTTGCTAGGTTGTGGGATTATTTTTAGCGCTAACGTACCACATGGCAGAGACAAACCTAATGGCATGTCCCAAGATTGAGTTATAGATGGATCTAACAGGCCGTGTTGCCACAGTTACTATGAAATAGTAATATGACAACTGATTACTCCATCCAAAAGTAAGGTAGTTACAAGTTACTTTATTAGTTACTTTCAGTTGCTGTCAATAACACTCCCCACTGCCTCAACATAAAAACAATAGTTGGTTTTGCCAATACTCGCGTTACTGTAAGTGTATTTTAACAGTAAGGCCGGAAATATACTTGCTTTTTTTACCTCATGTTGGCACCAGTAACAATCAAACAACAAGCTGTGTATTGGGCATATGCTTTTGCTCACTGCACATACTACTGGAGAGTTCCACTAGGAGGCAGTTACAGAGCTCAGGCCATGGAAACAAAACAAACATGACAACCGTAAAGGAGATAATAATCAGTTGCTTCTGATTACGACAGGCAGCAGTGTTGTTGAAGGTATGTAAGACCATATTTACCGCTATTGTTGCTTGTTTCCCTAACGCTTTTGGCCCCATGTAAAAAATATATATTTGAATATATATATAATATTTATATATATATATATAATATATATATATATATATTATATTATATACACAGTATATATATATTTGCTACACTACAACTTCAAAATAGTAATGCTCAGTGGCATGAACAAGTAACTCTAATTTGTTTACTGTTAAGAAAATAGTAATGCATTAGAGTAGTTGTTACTGAAAAAGTGGTCATATTATGAGTAATGCATAACTGGCACCACTGGTAACAGTTATATCATTTATTTTATCATTTTTCAAAGTTGATTTATGAGCAACTTTTCTAATTTTACAAAGCCGGTTGTTTGGTAACTTCTTCTGATATCGATTCACTCTGAGTTACAAAAAATAATCATAAGTGTTAACCACAAGTCCCTCCCAGCGTCTCAACTAGGCCATTACATAACCCAAAGCAGCTACTTGGTTGGTTCCCAAAAAGGGATTCTTTCGGGCCGGGCTGGTGAAATAGAGATATACCGTGAAGTTCTGGTAAAATTACCTGGAAATTCCCATTGTGGAAACGGGCCTGGTCATGTTTAATTAAAGGCACCCACAGAGATGAGCTGACTATTTAAACTCACACCTCCTCTTTACTTTTCCCTTCTTCCAACAATTTTCTTTGAGATTCCAATCAAAATGGTTTAACAAAGCCAGTATTTTTTTTATCTTAGAAAAAATGTTAGACACAAAAATTGGCTTTTTTAGTGCTCTTTGTAGCTTCATGTCCTCCTTTTTTAGTTTAAACATGGGGAGTCGATTCATGCTGTAATTTTCTCCTCCTCTTTTTTTGAAATGTTTACTTACACGGATATCAGCGAACAAGCTGGAACATGTATCACTGCAGTTTATTCTCAGCTGTCATGTTCAGTTTTTGCAGCATGTATTTCATCTTCGTTGCAGATATTTCCTAAATACCTTCCTGCTCATCAGCACTGCAGTCATCAGCAACTAGACTTCACTCCAGGAAGTGCTACAGGAAATGAGCAGAGGAAATGGAAACAAGATAATCCTGTGTATCTTATGATTGGCCTTGAAACGTCCGTAATATATATATTTTTTGTTTTTTGTGAGGCTGTTTGAAAACAGCTTCTGTCGAAAAGAACCTACCTCTGCCATCAGCACATTTGCTGCCAGGGTCTGTGGCGGTTGCTGTCTTTTTGGGCATCACAGCAGCAGCCAACACCCACAGACTCCTCTTAGGCCGCCCGAGTCTCCTGTGACGTCCAGGAAGGACCCGACTCCAGCCACGGAGTGCCCCGTCCCATGTCCCGCAAAGGGACGTCTGTCCAGCCTCCCGCTGGACCTCCAGGTCCCCAGGAGAGGACCGCCGGGCCATCCGTCCATCTTACGTCTCTCCAAGGGACGTCCGCCAGTCTTTCGTCCAGCCAGAGGACGCCATTCGAGCTGTCCGCCCGACTCATGTCGCGTAAGGGGACGTCCGCTAGTCCTTCGTCCAGCCAGAGGACGCCATTCGGGCTGTCCGCCCGACTCACGTCCCGTAAGGGGACGTGCCCCAGTCCTTCATTCAGCCAGAGGGCGCCCACCTGACATCCGTCCTGCCAGGGGACCCCATCCGGGTCGCCCACCTGAAACTCATCCCGCCAGGGGCCGCCCGCCCGTCTCCCGTCCAGCCAGAGGGCGTCAATACAGACACTTAGATCTGCTGTTTTGTTTAGGTTCCCTCTCTTGGCAGTGACCCAGTTTGATCAAAGCTTCAGCTGTTGGACAGATGGACTCATATTACCCTCTTGACTCCTTCTGTCTACAGAAGAGTTCATGGTCGACTCAATGACGGCACGGAACCAAAGTCCTTTGGCTGCAGAGCTATCCTAACTATCAGTCATCCACGTCTGTGCTTAAAAGCTGATAAGAGGGGTTTGTGGTGAAATGCTTGTTTTGTTTTTTTATCTACAGACATCATTCTGTGCATTGTGGTCAAAAAAACATCTCTACTTTGGTCTCACCTGTCCGATGGACACAAGATTCACTTCAATGCATTTCATATAGCGCAACACATGCCATCTCAAGGTACTTAAAAAGTAATTTCCTTTTAATCTTACACACATTTTAATCCGTTTAAAAGTTTTCTTTCAAAGGAAACCCAGAAAACTACAACTAGCCATCAACTGGTACCATTCACACAAGAATCGCTCATACTGAGCAAGCATGTAGAAACTATAGAGAGGACAAAACTCCCCTTTAACAGGACAAAATCTCCAGCAGAACCAGAACCTGGATCAGTATGGGTGGCCATCTGCCACAACGGACTGAGAGCAGAACGGGCGCACAAAATGAACCAGAAGAACTGATGAGAGTATTTTCTATGTTAAAGAAAGTAAAAAAGTTGGAACAGGACATTGTGGATATTTAGTTACAGTACCAGGAGCTTTATCCCAGTCGATGCCAACAGGGAATCACAGCTGAACAAGATGCCAGACTAGGTGTAGTTTCAATGCAGAGAAAAACACAGAGAAAACTAAGTTGACATGTGAAATAACAACAAAGTCCCAAAAGTATCATTCTGAATTTAGAACTTAGTGCTGCAAAATAGTTTTTAAAGACAAGAGGCTTTCTCTTTCAGCCTTCATCACAAAAGTTGTACTTAGTCCTTTTCTAATTGTCCTGCCATGAAAACATCTAACATGCTAACTGAGGCATATAGGGTCAGATGGAGCTCTTGGATTTGTTGGGTCATTTCTCCAAACTGGCAATCTGACCTTTGAGGAAATTTTTAAAGCACTCTTTGAAGACCTGTTTCTGCAGAAATGTAAGACTTTAAATATGTTCCACTGATTTTTATGAACTTCATCTGTTCTTGACTTTAGATTTAACTTTAGCTTTAAACCTTTTGATCTTTTCAACTTTCTGATTTCTACTGAATCCTATGACTTATTTTCTTCCCTTACAGTCCTACAGAACAAAATATCAGACATCATCATGTACTTTTCTATCATGATGGGAAAAAAAAAGAAATCTGACGTGTCAGAGGTCTCCAAAAAAAGGGGAAAGATATACCCTGGAAAAAACACCTCAATCTGCTTATCTCATCTTTGCTCCCAAATGAGAAGATCAACAGATTAGCCACAGTTAATACCTTTGCTGGCTTCTCCTGTGTCTAATTATTTTGTTATCTTGTTTTGGAGAGCACATATGTAGCAGCAGTTTTAGGTTATTTTCATAGATGCTAGGCCTGATCTTTTGGATGGAGCTGTTAAGAACTTTAGTTTCCTTTAATCTCATTTCAGGTCCATGAAGATTTAAATGCAACATAAAAATCCAGACCAGGACAGAATGTAAGTGTGATAAATGAGAGGAAGGAGAGGTGGGAGCCACAAAAATAGATAAAAGAAAGCTCTAGTAATCAGTCTTCGTGTCTGAAGGTATTCTTTTGCCATATGTGACAGGAGCCAATGAGAGCAGAGAAGGATTCACCGTATGCACAGGCTGTGCTTCATAAACCACTTAAGCTGTAGGGCCGCTGATTGATGGCGGCAAAAATCCATGCAAACGGATTCATTCGTTTTCCCACGCAACAGCTGCCCCTGATGAATCTAATGTAACGAACAATAAACACCCATCATGATCGGAATTGCAGTTTAAAAGTCTCAGATCTGCTCCAGGAGGAATTACAACCACATGTACTGCTGCCTGAAAGAGAGGCCTGAGCTACAGGAAACAATGACTTTGCTCATAAAATGTTTGTTGGACACATGTTTTAAGTCACTTTGTGGCTGCAGAATGAAACAGTGTGCCACGTTGGTACAAACTTCAACATCATTGCTACTTTCATAAAGATTTACGTATGTGTTCCGCATGGAGTCGGCCCTACAGATGCTGATGACCACACGGACTTCCCCTTAATTGTGTCAGTGTGAGGTCAGCCTCAGAGAATCCCTTGATGCAGGGAAAAACACCATTGCTGGTCATGAGTAACAAGTTCCCGTCTCTGGCTAACAAAGACGGCGGTAATGCTTTTCTAGACACCTGGAAAACACAATCAGCAGGGGTCTGAGGAATTTAATGCATCAAAGGTCCACTTGACAGAAACAAATATGCAGAAAGTTGTTCCGTAACGTTGATGTGTCGAATTAACACAAATATTATTTTTATGCATTGTTGCATGCACAGAATAAACCACCCTGTTATTCCAACAGTTCAACCCACGATGGGTTCAGTGCTCGTCACATAACCAGCATGGCAGACCTGACCTGCATATACGGTTACATGTGAACTTATTTTGTCTGTTGCAGGCCAAATAGAGGGATTATCAGTCTGCGTCGCTCCCTGCTCTACTGTGCATGTCAGAATGAGACTCCATCATGTCTCGTGCTTTTGCTTGCACAAATCGCTTTTATTAAAAACATCATTAACATTTGCAAGTTCTATCACATTCCTTTAACTTGCAGCCCTTTTGAGGCATACAGAAGATGTCTTTGGTTGCAAGCTATCTGAAGAGGTGATTGGAATGAGCAGATGACTGAAAATGCAGCAGCATGCAGTGATTACTTCATATCAGGTAAGTCTTGGCTAACAAAGAAGCTAATATTTTTAATCAACACTGCAACTGCAAGATAACCTCAAATAATAACAATGAGAGCCAGAGCTGTGTAAAGGGTCGGCGTCACACAGTTTACACCTGCACTTGCAGTGTAGATAAACAAATGATCCCTTTATTGTTCAGAAGAAACTGTCATCTTTACATTCAGAAAATGTTAACCAGTTAGTTTTCCTCAGCAACTTTAGGTAAAGAGAGTAACATGTAAACGTGACCATGGAGTTGAAAAGGAGAATTACATGCATTGCTTCATGTTTTTCCTTTGTTAACATTGGGGGGGGGGCATTTTCCTCCGTGGCAAAACCACAGCCTAGTTACAAGATGGTTGGGTATGGTCTGCAAGCTCTAATTTGCATAAAAGTGACAGAACCCTATGAACAACTCATTCAGACAGGGACTGAAATGTCATACACCAACTAAAACTTGCTTAAAAAGATCCTAATGATTTCCTTAAAGGGTTAGTAATTTTTATAGGGAAACTGAAACCAGTTTGTGCGACCAAAACATGCCTTTTAGCTCTATAGCTCAGCAAAATCTTCAGTCCATAACCATTCATTCAGAGTCTATAGCTCCTACCAACTCAAAAGGCAAGATTAGGTCTTTAAAAAAATTTTTTTGTGTCATAAGTAGCCTATCATCAAAGATTTCACATGATAACCCCAAAATATCTGACCAGGGTCAAAAAGAGGTTAAAATAAAACATCAAGAAACGTTTGGTTGCACGATACTTCAAATTTAAATGACCAAAACACAGATTTGGTGTACCTTTAGCTATAGCTTCAATTCTTGCTTTTAAAACAAAAAAAACACAAAACAACAGAATATAATGAAGAGATTTCTTTGTTTCCATATTCACAATACAAAAAAATATATATATTAAACGTTACAGACCTTGGTCTTCAAAGTGTAAAATGTCCCAAAGCTTCTTTTATCATGGGTAAGTGGTGTTGTTGTTAGCACTGGGCTGTCAGATTTAGTAGAAAAAAGAAAGTTTGGAGATCTAAACACAATGGACTGATTGTGCATAAAGAAGCTTCTGAAACAGCTCCTTAAACCGGTCTTTCTTTGGCTGACAGAGGAAGTGAGAAAACAGGAGGTCACAGGATTGTCAGTGACCTTCTGTGACTCATGCCCAATTTCCAGTAGGGCCAGTACGGTAAAGAATGGAACGTGTCTGTATGGTCTGGAACGGGTCGGTTGTGTTTCCATTACCATCTCAAAAGAACTGTACTGGGCAAGGACGAGGGCGGGCTTAGCTTAACAAAAGGTCCAGCAAAAAGCATCACTCTTATGTTGTTGAAGATTTAATTTTTGGAAAACAGAGATTTTTTTTTAAACCAATATACTACTTAGACTTCTATAGCTCAGAGTGATGCAAATCTAGCCATTTTGTTTGACAAGGACACTGCGCATTTTTTTTTTAGTTTGACATTAAATTCAAGTCCGCTTTAGGACAGGATGATTGCAATAAAAGCAGGATTTTGAAAATACTTTTTCACTTGCAATTTCTTCTTACGAAAAAAAAATCAGGTAGGAAAAAATTGATTAAAATCTGAAATCAGATTTGGTATTAAAAAAATCTTAGATTTAATTTTTAAGCCATATCGCCCAGCCCTACCTCCTAGTGTTTCTGTAAATATTCATCCTCTATTCTGAGCCTTTAATCCTGTAAAATAAGAGGGAGCGTTTGGCCCTTGTTTAATAATGTTAGCCAGGAGAATCATATTTTAACACAAAAATAAATAGAAGAAATAGCACATTGAAAAATCTCAAATAAAAAGTAACAATTTACAAATAAAATATGAATATTTTTAAAACAAATCTAGAAAAGGTATTTTGTGAACCAGGAATAATATCTTTGAACCTGAAGGTACTGTGAAAGACTTCACCAGTAGTGGGACACGAATCCAGACCCTCCAAACAGGAGTCTCCAACAGTAGCCACTCAGCCAACAGGAGAACATGGTGAGATAAATGGATTCAATAGTAAATATACTGACAAGATCCCCACGTTGTTTAAGAGATATATAATTCGCGACTCACACTGATTTCTTTACAATGTTATGCTGCTTACAGTTACCTGCAGTGTTCTGCTTATTTGAAACTTTGAACTATAGCTTACTCAGAGACAAACAAACAACTCCAGACCAATCAGCTGCTACCGCTGCTGCATATGAGTGAGTCGGATATCATGTTACTGGACCAATCAGTCCATAGGTGGGCGTTTCGGGTCGCTTCGGCACGCTTGGAACCAAGACTGAGGTAGTCCGAAAAAAGGGGTTGGTTCGGAACGGACGCAGGTAATGGAAACACACTGAATCATCCCGTTCCGTACCATACCATACTGGCACTATTGGAAATAGGGCATTAGGGTGTATTCAGACCTGCACTGTTTAGTCCACTTTAAACGGACCGAAGTTCGTTTGGAACGCTGGTCGGTAACTTTTATGCAGGTGTGAATATACACAAATGAATCTGTGGATCAGATAAAACGGACCGAGACGACCAAACGGACAGAGGTTCGTTTGATTCACAGCGCCACAATAGATATCTCTTGTGCTGTAGTGAATGTTGTTAATTCCTGATCTTCTTTCGTCTGTTTGATCATGCTGCTGCTAACATATCGGGGGTCAGTGCGCGCAGAACGCATCGTTTCCTTCTTTTTACTGCGGGCATTCGCTGTTCAAAATTTTCAAACAGAGCATTGTGAAACTTGCATTGCATGAAGTGCTCTGACACTCAATTGACGGGAGATCATGACACTGACAGGACAGTTTTGTCAGAATAAACAGCTGAGCAACAGATAAACAGGACAGGACATTAGCTTCAGTCTGAAGACTCCTGCGCTTACCTCTCATCGCTCAGTCATTGTCCCAACCTAGCCTCTGATCATAACCACGCATCAGTTCAACAAACCGCGTCATCACACATCTTAAAAACTCCGGTCCAGTCCACCTGCTCTGTCTCTCCGACTTCATTCTGCCGCAGCTCTCGCTGTCGACTATTAGCCCCAGGGCTAACTCCTCCAGCAGCTCTGCTACAGCTGTTCTTGGGTCTCATCCGCAGCTCAGTTCCATAGCTCGGCCCGGTGCTGTCTCACCTCACAGCCTTGACAACGCCTTGTCATCTTGCTCCGGCTCTTCTCCTCATCTGGAACGCCGAAACATCTCTTTGCCCTCGCATCTATTCCTGCAGCTTTGATAGCCATATGATTTCACAGCTGTTTACCTCCTTATCTGGGTCTTTGCTAGTTCCAATAGCAGCACCAATCGTCACACACGTGGATGTCTTTACAAAATATAGTCCACTTGGGAAAAAAACTGCCTGAAAACCTTACTTAACAAACACCCTTCAATTAATACACTTTCAGATATTTCTGGGTAAATGGGTCTATCATGTATCATGTTCATCCAACTTCACTGTTATGCACTACTTTAAAATAAGTTGTAGTTTTGTTCTTCCAAACTAATTTCACTGGATGTCGCTTCAAATCTAATATTGGCATTCACAAGAAATATTTACATATTAAGAAAATATGCAACTGTGTGCACCACATAATATCTCTTTCTGATAACAACAGTCCTTTGGTAATCTTCCACAGCAGCGCTGCTGACAGCCATCACTCCTCACCAACGCATTTTGCAACAGGCTGAAATTGTATGTTTGGTTCCCGAGCATCAGAAACAATAAGGCATTTCTTTGCAACAATCCAGCCCATGGCCCAGCAGTTCTCAAGATATTAAAGCAGAGTGACAGATCTAATTATCACCTCCCAATTCTTCTACACCACTCTGATGAAGAGTACTGCATTACACCAGACGTCCTATGCCCTCAAACTAACTTTCACCTTTGCTAATAACTAAGAGTGTAGTTCTCTGGAAACCTGCTGGGGGCATGTCTCAGAATAGGTGGAAAGAGATTTGTAATAAAGCTGGATTTATGAAAGTGGGAGACCATCATTATTCCAGAGCTTGCTGCAAAGACTGTAAGAATGCCCCCTGCCTGCAATTGCCCGCCTTTATTTTGGACGTTTCTCATTTCTCTTGACATAACGACCCAAAGTTCCTTTTTATCAAAATTTAAGACGATGTCACACAGGTTCTTTCTTTCCCTCTTCTTTTCAGTCTGCATTACTCATATTGCATATGGCTCCAGATGGGGTTCCAGATGCATTGCTGAATAGAAGGTTTTGTTTGCACACACTTGCCAAACGGCGCTGTCAGACAATACCAACTGCAGGAGACCGACTCCGTCGACCTCTCTGCCACTTGGCATCTGCTGACAGATTCTCTTTCACTAGCGTACAAACCAGTCAGAAAGAGGCAGCAGGCCCCACTCTGTTGGCAGGATGTTAGATTGTTTTTAAGGATTTGCATACTTGGTGTAACATTTCCGTCAAAAAACCTGGTCTTTTGTTTCGGTTACTATTTGTGTCAATGCCAGAGTGGCAGCGGGCTGTAATTAAACCCAGTGAGGTCAAATGTTTTCTAGGATTGTTTATAAATTTAACTCAATATTACTTTGCTAATCTCAGTGGGAAAATATGTGTTGTTGTAAATCATATATAATGTTCTTCTAAGGGTTGTTGTAGAGGCTGGTGGCTGTGGGCAGGAAGAGTCTCCTGTAGTGGTCCGTATTACATTAGATCTGCAATCGCCTCTTACTGAAGAGAGGCTGTATTTTTATAACATGAATAGGATGCTCAGGATTTTCTGTAATCGTAATTTTACAGATTCAGCCAATCTACGGTTCATGATTGCACTTTTTAAGGTCTGTATAAAAAAAAACTTTAGATTTTTTCGTATTTACAGAGGAAGAAAATAAGTGTTGAGCATGTCCATGTTCTCATTAGTTTCAGTAGTTCTACTAGGACCATCAACACACAGTTTGAACCCCACATGTGATCCAACTACAACAAGCCAGATAGATTACACCTTCAGAGAAATCTAGCCCAATCAGCTCAGCAAATGAGGTAGTGGATAAAACACTGACCAATACAATTTGACCGTATGAAGAAATGCCTGAGAATGCAAGACACCAGTTCAAATTTGTCAGTATTTAGAGAAAATTAATCAAAGATTAACAGATGGCTTGATGGGGGGAAAGTAAAGAGACCTTTACATAATGACTTACTGTTGATAACTATTGATGCTTAAGTTTGGTTGAAAAATAAATCCAGAAATTGAAAGACTATCCATTGACTATAAACAGCCACAATCAAGTGAACCTCAAAAGATTTTCATTTGAAGAGTTGAAAGAATAATTTAAAAGAGCTAAAAAGGTCTAAAAGAGACTTTTAGAAAGACCTGGAAAAATTAGGAAAAAGATTTCCCCATAGGAAAATAAATAATTCAATAGCTTCTATCTGAACTCACTAAGCAACTGCTGAAGTAAAAACTTACTGAAGCTTGTTGTTGAGGTTTGCTACAAAAGATTTGGAAAAGACAATGAAATACTTTCAGTCTGTTCTGAACTCTTAAGACAATACTACACACATCTGTTTGGAGAAAGTATGATTGTGCTCATTACCTCATAGAAATAAAAAGAATGCAATAAGTGAGCAGAAAAGCATGTTCAAGTCCTTTTGTACCCACCTTTTATAAACTGAATGTTTATAAAAATAAGTCTTAGATCCAGAGTTAGTCTTAAAGTAAACTAGCTCCTACCTAGTTCCAAAACACAACAATACGTTTCTGAAAATAATGGTTGTATATATTTTTAAATGAAATAGATTTGCACAGTTCTTCAGGTTCCCATTTGACCCAAGTCTACTCCCCTTTTCTTTTCTTTTTTTACTCATTTGTCGAACTGATGTTCTTACTTTAATTTTCTTTAAATTGAACTCCCCCCTGAGGATATAACCCCCTCTCCGTCTCTAAATATGCTTTGGATGTTCCCTGGAAACAAATTATTCCTCACTTTGAGCTGTTTTAAACGTTACTAGATACATTAACTTTAAAACCGTTCCCCTAAAAACATTTGATTAGTCTGTTTTCTGAATCCTACATTGTAAACAATTCTTATTGCTTTTTCTGTGAAGTACAAAGAGTGGTTTGGTTGGGGGTTTTATAAGTGTTTCCCCATATTTCCACACAATAATATAAATAAGGTGAGACTATAGATGAGTATAAAGCCAACAATGAGTTGCAGTCCTAAATATGTTTTGTTTTTCCAATAACTGCAATGCTCTTGGAGATTTCTGACGATTAATAGGCCACATGAGGTTTCCAGCAGATTTTATGATCTATGAACACACCAGGAAATGTATGCTCATATCTATGCAAGTTGAATTTACAACTAGTTAGTAATTTAATGAAATATTATGATTTCCAAACCACATTATTTTGGTTTTGCTCAAATGTAAAGACAATTTGTTTTTGCCAAATCAGTGTTTTAATTTTTGGATTTCTGATGTGAGTTTATCCAAAATCTGCGGTGTACTTTGGCCTGTACATAACAAGGTTTTTCTCATCTGCAAAAAAAAAAAGTTTTAAATCTGGAAAAGTATTACATACATCATTTACATAGATAATTAACAAAATTTAACCTAAAACAGAGCCTTGTGGTACACCACACTTTATTTCCATAAATGAAGACCTAATATCTTCTATTTGGACAAACTGAGTTCTATCATGTAAATAGCTTTTTACCCAATCACATACAACACCTCTTATTCCATATTTAAGCAATTTTATAACTAAATGTTCCAGTCTATAGTATCAGATGCTTTTTTGAGGTCCAGAAATATACCAGCGGCACATTGTTTAGAATCTATGCATTTTTTTCAATGCTTCAATTTGTTCTAACAAAGAAAGGGAAGTGGGTATTTCAGATTGAAAACCATACTGGCTATTACTTACTGTTTGGTTTATCTCACTGAAATTATTATTTTCAAATAATTAGTTTACATAGATTGCAGTCATTTTCAACAGTTTTATAGAATTTGTTATGTTGACCGTTGTGATTAGAAATAGACAGCAGCTAAAGGAACCAGCCTTTGCGAAAAAAGGGCAGATTTGTTGTGTTAGGTAGACGGGTGACTTTGCTCTCTCTTCTGTGCAAAACGTTTTCAGACCAGCTGGATGGAGAGCATCTGTGAAAACCTGTTCTACTGGCATTTAGCCCACTGGCTCCTGTAACTATGTTCTGCTTCTATATGTTTATAATTTTATTAATGTTTTTATTTGCTCTTTATTGAAGGGGAAGTTCTTTGTTTTTCAACCGGGAATTTTCTATTAAATAACCCAGACAATTTTGGTGCAACCTGAAGTTCTTTGGGAGATATTTGGATCCATTCGCGATCAGTGTATATCCATATAATGGGAGTTAATAGGGAACCCAAAGTAAAGCCTCTAAATAAGGCATTATCTGCCACAAAACTCCTTAATTTCACCAATGTTGAGTTGTGAATCAACAGCACTATTCCCCTGTGAGTTCGGTGCGTCTCTAAAGTGCTTCGTTGTTGTCTTAGGGGGTCTTTTACAAGATTTTATTCCTACTTTCACCAACCTGTGATTTCAGTGACGTTGCAACTATCCACCGTCCAGGTTGTAGTCTGAGCAGGACCCTCTACAAGGGTCAGTTTGACAGAAGTTGCCACTGCATACATCAAAATTTTTGCATTGGTGTGTTTCCAAATTGCACAAAGAAAATGACCAGGTGGACTAAGTTCAGATTCCACAGGCTCCCTTGCAGAAACCTGCTTAGACTGCGACTGCAATGACACATGAGAGCAAAGTCATCGAAATTTGTTGGAAGTTGGAACCGATTGTGATAAAAACCTGTAAAAATCTGACAACAAAACATCCTCTCCGAGTTGCTCCAAACTCACAGAAAAATAGCGCTATAATTGATAACACAACACTAGTGAAATGAAGAAGTTTTGTGGCAGATAATGGCTTATTTAGAGGCTGTATACTTTGGGTGCCCCATTAACTCCCATTATAATATACGCTGATCGTGAATGGATCTAAATATCTCCTGAAGGACTTCTAGTTGCACCAAAATTGTCTGGGTGACTATATGAATGTACTGCATGCTACAAATGAGGTCCGGGTTGAAATAAAAAACGGTTCTTTCCCTTTAATGAAGGATTTCATCTGTGAACGCTGCTATACAAATGCATTTTCTCTTCTTCTCCTACCACAGTTGGATTTTGGTCTAGACTTTGACTAGGCCATTCTAAGTATATGAGGTCTGAGGCACTCTATTGTAGCTTTGGCTGTGGGCTGGTTGTTCTGCTGAAATCTGAACCTCCACCCCATTCTTAAGTGTTTGGAGCCTCTAACTGCTTTTCTGGGATTTTACTCCAACCCATCTGCCTGTCAGCTTTGGGCACTGAGAGAAAAGCACTGTGCCATTTCACTTCCACTTCACTTGCCATTGTCTGCGTCTAAGTCTGTTACATAAAACCCAGTTTAGGGTTGGACTGTGGAAGAACATGAAACGAGTAGAATCTCAGAGATTCTTATTAATATACACACAATGGAGAGTTTTTTTTAACCTTTTTTATGCTGACAGTTTGTGCTGCAGCTGTCGCCCTCCTCAGTGCGCCCACACTCTGCTCTCTTAGATATAAAGCAACACAAAATGAACACAATAAAGATGAAACCAGTGTTATTAATTTGAGAGGCTCAAATATGAATTAAAAAGCTAATCTTATTACTTGATTGAAATTATTGGTGGAATTGATGCCAAATATAAAGCATGATAACCCAAGCATAAAAGTGGATTATAAAGTGAAACCGCAGTGAAACCCGAGTCCCGCCACTTTTTCTGAGTAGGTTATGCAATGCCATTTTAGGTAAAGACTCAAAGAGCCATGCAGGCCTTTCAAAATCCACTGCTCAATCAAACTACAGAGAGAACTACAGGCCAGACTAGGCTCTTTTATTTAACGCTGAGCGGCGGTTGCATTATTTAGAACAGGAAGCAAAAGGTACTGTACAAAGGAAGGATGTTCCAGTAATGCATTAATGTCCAGCACCAATGTCAAGCAAGGAGGGGAAGCGCACTTTTCTTCAGGGCTTCCTCTGTTGTGCATCTGGAAGGCTGTGTGACACAACCATCTAATGTTTCCTCCCGAAACTCGTCTGGTCAGCCTCAAGCCTCTGCTTTTATTTACAGACCCAGACATCTATACGTGGGGTGATGTCATAGCTGAGGAGAGCCTAGCGCTGGTGTTTAGTTACAGTAAAAGCATAAACTTCAGACTTTTCAGCTTTTCTGTCGCTCATTTGAATAGTTGTTGGCCTCAGTTAACTGACTCATTTGTCCTGACAGATGCAATCATTCTTCTGCATTAGGAAGCCGTTTGCTAAGAATAGAGAAGAGTCTTCCTTTGGCTCCTCCAGGTTTCTGGTTGTCTGCCGAGTTGACACATGAAACCAAACGTGGTAAGCCGTTCATTGTGCTCTGAGCCCTCTCCTGCAACTGTTTTTACCTCCGATCTGCACACCATCTGTGCCTCAATGGGCTTTCATTTAGGAAGCTAAACCTTGGGTTGTGGTTCTGATTTCATTTTGATCAACATCCCAGTCGGGCTCTGGTGTTTGTTATAGTAACGTAGTGGTGATCATTAAAAAGGAGGGGAAAATAGGGTCGTGTAAATATTATTACGTGCAGGATTTGGTGTTTAATCCCTTCAACATAAACAGCTACGCAGAATTATACAGAAAATTGTTTTAAATACCATCAGGCTCTCAGGTCTACTCGACAGGGGAATTGATGGTTAAACTCTGATCGTACGTCTGAATGATTTTAAAAGGACATTTACATGACCACAGTTGTGCATATCTAAAACATATTTGAGGGAATAAAATTTCTGTTTTATTGTAGTGTTAAAATAAGCATATGACGTTTTGCTGAAATATAACGGATCACTGATTCTGGTTACCATTATGTGAATTTGTGACCTAAGTGGAACTTAATGGAGTTTTACCAAAAATAAATTATACAACAATTCTTGTACAATTTTTGTACAAACAGAAAGAGATGAAAGACCACAATGAGAGCTTTAAGTTGCTATGGGGCTCAAACCTGTTCCTTCACTGTCACGATTGTCCTATTTTAATAGCAACTATCACAAAATGTGACCCACTATGGGGTGCTGTTTGTGAAGATTAACAGAAATAATGTAAATTATTAGCCTGTCATAAAAGAACAAAATGGGGGTTCGCTTTAACTAATGTATTTACAGTTTTATTCATTCATTTTTAAATGTTGCAATTTATAACTAAATATTTAGTGTGTTATCAACATACTTTTTTTTCAGTGTTAGGAAAAGTTTAGTTTAAAAGTATAGTTTTTTTTGTCAACCTGAACCTTATTTATAGCATGCATTGCATTAATTTACTCACCCAGACAAGTTTGGAGCCACTTGGAGCCACTCAGGAGATGTTTAGATCGATTCGTGATCAGCGTATATCCATAAAATGGAAGTTAATGTGGCAGCAAATGTGCTGCCTCTGAATAAGGCATTATCTGCCACAAAACTCCTTCATTTCACCAATACTTTGTTATGAATTGCTAGCACTATTATCTTGTGAGTGCGGAGCGTCTAAGAGATGCTCTTTCTTGTTTTCCAGGGTTTTTTTCAAGCATTTATCCCGACCAATTCCAAATTCCCATTCCAGTCAAACCAGTTGTTGTCTGATCCGGACTTTCGCACTTTGTTCTACGATGGTGGTTGGTTAGACTGAACTTTCTACGACAAACATCAATATGGTTAGCGTTTACATGTTTCCAAATTGCGCAAACATAATGACCGAGTGAACTAAGTTCAGCTTCCACAGGCTCCCTGCTTAGACTGCAGCTCCTATGGTGGATGGAACTATTTTTCCTAAGTTGGAATTGGTTTGATTAAAGTCTGTAAAAACCTTGGAAGACAACAAAGCCCCTTTGAGACACTCCGAACTCACAGGGTAATAGAGCTAACAATTCATAACAAAACATTGGTGAAATGAAGGAGTTTTGTGGCAGATAATGCCTTATGTAGAGGGTGTACTTTGTGTGCCCCAACTACTACCATTCTGGACTAGGGCCATTTCACAGCCATTTAATATATAAAGTCAGAGTAAACATTACTTTATGACAAAATAAGTTTTTTATTGCAATAATAAGAATAATGTTGTGACAACTGCTACAGCAGCAACTGCTAATCTGTGTACAAACGAATCAGAACCAGCCTCTAAACAGCAGCTCAGGCCATAGAGGACGTCATATGAAAGAATCTGGACCTTTCCATCTATCTATGAATACCCCTGGATACCTAGGAGAGAAGGTAAAAAGTGGACATGTCGGGGGAAAAGAGAAAATCGCTCTACTGTTGATGCTAACGTTAGCAGCTAACAAGCTAACTAGCTCACAGAGGCTACTGTCTGTGTTTGTCGTTAGCAACAGCGGGGTTCCCTTTAAGAAGCTCTAACAACACTGCTGTACAGCAGTAAGCGCCTTCCACTTCGTGAATTTTACAGTACACATCCTTCTCTTTTTATTAAGTAAAACTCTAGAATTACGTTGTCAGCTCACTGCTCCTGCAGCTGTTAAAGATTTCTAAGCTGCAGCTGCTGACCCTGATTGGCACAACCGCACATGTGCGTCAGGGGCAGAAAGGGAGCAGATTAAGGGAAACTGACTGTTTTAAGAGAAAAACAAAAAATACACGATACCGTCGATGATGGAATTTTTTTGTTGACAATTTTACTTGTTGATGTTGTCACGACGAATCGATTAATTGTGGCAGCCCTATTCCGGAGTCCTAAAGTTGCAGGTCTGAGTACAAGTGCAAGTAATTGGCATGCTGCTTAAGTCAAGTCACAAGTCCCTTGAACATGACTGGAGTCAGGACTCCATTCCAAGTCCAAGACTCAAGTATTCAATCCCTGTTCAGAACTAGGATGATGCGCCCTATCTTCCTCCTTTTAGTGAGGTCGGCGTATCAATATCCAGGTCTAACATAAAGACAAGACTGCATGGAAGTAAAAGAGGGCATTCACTGCAAGGAGCTAGCCACTCATAAGCCTCAAGAATAGAAAAATGAATCCCGAGATTTACTGACTGCTCAAATCCAGCAAAATGTAATGAAACTGATACATGGTCTAAATGGAAAATGACTCAAATTATAGAGTCAAAGCAACCCAAAAGTTTATTCGAAGAAGGAAGTGGAATATTGTTGAATGGCAAAGTCAGTCAACTATCCTAGTTGAGCAATTCATTTCTTAAGGCTAAACCATAGACAGAAAGACCCAGAAAAAACCAGTGACTGAAAGCCCCGGCTGTAAAGACCTGACAGTGCATTAAAAAGAAGCAAACTCAGCAACTGGTGAAGCCATGGAGTTCAAACTTCCAGCAAACGGTTTTCAACCGTTTGTTTAGAAAATAAAATTTTATTTTCAGCTAATTAAATTCTCAAATTATGTTTTGGCCCCTGAAATGAAGGCATTCTATTTTTAAAAAATTGCTTTTGCTAATTTTTATAATATGTAATATTGTATTATACCTTTTTTCAACCCACTGAACTAAAGTTGAAAGGTTGCAGCTCATCTGCATGTGAGTTATTTGATCGTGATGTACAGAACCAAAATTAGAAAGAAGTTGTCTCTGTCCAAATATTTATGGAACTGATGGTAAGTGTCTAAGCAGCTTTGGGTCTGCAGTGAGCGCTGATGCTGAGCCCAAACTCATCCTGGATAAGTGGCGACAGCTCAAGTCAAAGGACCGACTCTTGAAGGGTCAAAGATGGAGCGCTGAGAGTAAAGAATGTGAGCACTCACTCTCTGAGGTAGAGCTTCCATACTTAGCTTCAGCCTTGTGTCTCGGTTATTTTTAAATGGGTCAGTTTTACGCTGACAGACATTAATTTGTTCATTCTCAATGTTCTTGCTGGTTCTGCCAGTGAAGGGACAGAAGATGAAAATTAGCTCCGGCTATAATCTTGTGTATTTGCATTTGTTAATCATATCTTCATCAATGCACATTTTCCCTTTGAAATACATAAATTCACATTTCAAATTTGATCTTCTAATTAAATGAATCTTTTTTGCAGTGTTCATCAGTTTCAGACACATCTTGGAAATTGATCTCATTAGCACTTTCACACCTCATCACACTTTTGTTTAGTTTGTCACTATTTTGGAATTTTTGTGTTGTTGCATGCGTAGTGACTACACTATGGGTGCGTTTCCACTATCTGAACTTCAGTGGAAGTTGACCGGACCTTCCCAAAAAGTGCCTGTCTCCACTTCATTGGGCTGGTGTTCTGACGATCTAGCATACTTCGTCAGAATAGAATACCGAAAGTTGAGTTATCTAACTAATTTTAACCAACCCACAAGTTCTATGTTCTGGCCCTAAGGTCACAGAAGGACAAATATACTTTCTTTAAAATACCTAAACCTAAAATGTAAATAATTTCAGTTGATTTGAAAAGATTTTAAACACTAAAGGGAAAATTACAGGTTTTTACTTCTGCGCATGCGCATTAACCGAAAGAATGTCATTTTGATGGGTATGCTGTTTGTCAGAGTACTGGCTGAAGAGACGTTTTTGGGTCCGTTTCAGAACCCAACGGAGTTCCTCTGTGGGTGTATGCACTCTGAACGGCCTGATTGAGTTGCTCAGTTGGAACTGTATAGTTACGTTGCGCTGATCGTTTGTAAGTCAGAGGGAAATGAGCAGCCGTCTGCAAACAACAGGCTTGGTAAAAATAGGAAAGGTTGGTGATGAAGCAGTTTGCAACAACTGCAAATAGAAGCACAGCAACAAACACTTTTTCTTTCATGTAGATATTTTGTTATTTCTGCTGCTCTGCAACCGTCTTTACGCTGATCAGTAATGGTACATTCAAACCAAGGACTTTGTCACCGTCAGCAATGTCAAGATTACATGTTAAGTCCATGGCGGGGGCCGTTGGAGAAGCATCACGGTCTCTGCGCCACTTTGTGAGCTTTGGCTCTGTCAACTTTTCAATCTTTTCCTGCTTTTCATGCTTCAAAGCTCATAAAAGCCAGCAGCGCAGAAGTTCAGCTAGTTGAACTTTTGATGGTGCTGACAGCCCTGAAGCGGCACGTTAACCAATCAGAGCGTATAATTGTAGTGATGTCACTACACGTATTTAGAATGTAGCGGGAGCAGGAAAAACCTACATTTTAAGTCTAGAAAACGCAGATTTAAAAAATCATAAATAACACTTACTGAAGACAGATGGACAGGCACTCTTCGGGAGGAGCAGAGAACCTGTAGTTGTGTCCTGGTAGGAGATTTGAGCTCCGATGCGGCTCAGGAGGTCGTAAAATTAGGCGCGGGACAGACGGAAGTAGCGCTGAAAGCGAACCTATTCCATACATAGCTCCTGGAGCAAATCGTTAAACTCCCGAACTCAGAACGCATCCGTAGAATAGGGTGTATCCACAAACGGCGCTGATGGTGCCGAAGTCTACGTTGTCTAGCTTTATTTAGCAAATAAAGCCAAGGCATTCTCTTTGTTCTATCCACCATAGTTCAGAACGTACAGCAACAGAAGAAGCCCCGCCCATGCGCTCTTTTTTGCTCAGAAGTTGCAGACTTTGCAAGCTTCAACATAGAAGCATCAAACTAGATGCTTTGTGAGCTTTGCCTGACGCTGACAAAGCCCTTGGTCTGAACGCAGCATAATGCTACGCTAAACTTAGGAAACGTTTGCTGTTACCAAAACTAACGTTAGAAATATAGACTGACAAGGACTCTGCATGTCTGCAAATCTCTGAAAGAAGTTAGAACTGAATTATTTGCTCTTAAGTAATTTGATTGACTTCAGACCTCATAGATATTTGTTTTTACTTGAGTTCGACACAGAACTTCTTAAGCATATTCTTCCACTTTCCAGAGTTCTCTTTTTATGAACCCTCAAAATTTAAAGTACATTGTCACTAGAGTTGTGGAAACCACTCGCTTTGTAAAAAACAATCTTGAATTGGATCAACCGTGAAAGCTTCTGTTTGCTGCATTTGCTCTACACTATGCTTATCTCCAGCAATCGTCTGATAAGTTAATAACTATTCAGTTCTATCTATTAAGTAGTATTCTGTTAAAACAACCTGACCAGAGAACTACACCAGAAGAACTAGCACCAGAGAACTGCTCATGTTCTCACCAGAACCAGGAAAGTAGAACACATCACCCCAGTTCTAAAGTCCTTCCACTAGCTCCCTGTAGTTCAGAGAATAGATTTCAAAGTGCTTTTATTAGTCTATAAATCACTGAATGGGTTAGCACCAGATTACGTTATAGATCTGCTATCGTGGTACAAACCAGGTCACTCAGGTCCTCCAGCTCCAGTCTACTGACTGTCCCCAGAACCAGAACCAGACACGGAGAAGCAGCTCTAAGTTTCTATGTCCCCACATCTGGAATCAACTGTCGGATGAATGCAAAGCTGCAGAATCACTTAATTATTTTAAATTAAAAATCAAAACTGATCTGTTTAGACTTGCTTATGAGTAACTGATACAACTTTTGAATTCATTCTTTTTAATTACTGTTCTCTCTTTTTAATTTTCATAATTTCACATACATTTTCTTTTATGGTGCAATCACTAATTATCTTTATTGCTGTTGTTGCTAAATGTTTTAATTGATTCCTGTGTTTAATTTTCACATTTCTGTAATCATATAAAGCACATTGAATTGCCTTGTGTTGAAAGAGTGCTAGATGAATAAAATTGCCTTGCCTACACATAAAACGGAAATTAAACGCTTGTGCTTATTATTAGAATACCTTGCGGCTCCTGTACGGCATGGAACTCAAATGCTCACTTTTTTTTTTGGAATCTAATAGTCGGATTGTTGCAGAAGTTATTGACATGAGGCTTTGGATATTTGCCTTGGACAGAATAGATTACCCCTCATTGGGTTTAGCTCAATTAACGGAATCACTTCAGACAAAAAGTTTTAACATGAGGAAGCATTACTCCGATTCTAGTGACCAGAAGTCAAAGACTCTCAGAACAAGCCATTTCCTGACCCTGTAAACTACCAGAGGAAAACCTGCAGTTAAAGCAGCAACAAATGCTGTACAACCCTTGTCTTTAGCACACATTGGACTCAATGGAGCGGGTCTAACTGGGCCAACTGGGATGGACTGGCGAGCTATCCAGGGTATATCCTACCTCTCGCCCAATGACGGCCAGAGATGATCCTTCAAGGACCCTTCAAGGAGAAGCGGAATGAATAATGGATGGAATTTATTTACTTGGACTCCATGCATAGAGTTGCATTAACCTCAAATGGTCAGGGAGGTGTGAATACTAATCAGATGGACAGAAGCGAGGCTGCCATTTTGTGCCATCAGCCACTCTGGCCAACACTTAGGTAAAGTGTCTTGGACACAATGGCACGTAGTAGGCAGAAACAGGAATTGAAGCCACAATGGATGCAACCAACTTTACCACTGACCAAAGCTATCCCATACAGGTAGCACTGCTGTAACACATGAAAAAGCGGATTGATTCAGTTCTTTATATTTCTGCTCAATGATGTTACACTGACTGACTGTCTGAAGATACAATAAATTGACACTAAAGATGAGTGCGACTGAACCAATTCAGAGACGGAAGAGGGGTGGGATCAAAATCTAACATTTTCTTTTTCATTTACTTTTTATTTCTATCTATCTATCTATCTATCTATCTATCTATCTATCTATCTATCTATCTATCTATCTATCTATCTATCTATCATTAATACATTTATTGATTCAGTTACCTGTAACCTACTCCCGTCCATAAAATTAGAAATTTCCACGCGTCTGCACTAAATGTAAACTGTAATTGTGACAAGCAGCCTACAGATGTTTCCATAAATGTTCTATAAAAAGCAGAAAAATACAGAAAATATTTTTTTAAAGGGGCAGTTAGTTTTCTTGTTTGTTTTTTTACAACCCAGACCTTATTTTTAGCAAATATTACGTTCATTTACTCACCCAGACAAGTTTGGAGCTATCCTTGGAAACATTCAGGAGAGGTTCATATCAAGTATTTCCGTATTATGGGATTCAATGGGGGCAGGAGTTTGTCCCCTGTAATAAAGTATTATCTGCTCCAAAACTCCTTCATTTAACCATGTTTTGATTTTAAAGCTTAGCAGGGCTCCCCTGGGAGTTCAGAAATTTTCAGAAAAATGTGTTTGTTCTTTTCCAGGGTAATTTAGAGGCAACAATACACTATTGCATGATTACAATGACATCACCACCGTGCTTCATCCCAGCTGTGTCTGATCAGGACTTTCACTCTGTGCTCTATGGCAGTCAGTTAGACAAAATTTGCTACTGTGGGCATTGCCTCGGTAGGCGAGGCCTCTTGCTTAGGAGGACAATGTCCTTCCTTGGTTAAAGAAAACGGTTTGGAACAGGCTTACCTTACGTGCTCTGTTTACGTCCCGCCCATCGTACTAGGATTGTAGCTTAGTAATACTACTTCAGCCATGGAACTGGAAATGTATAAAGAGCGTTTTACTTTTTTTAAGTTGTGTATGTCGGTTAAATCAAATGTGTAAGCGAATTAGTACCTGGTAGCCACCGAAGCTTAAACTACTAAGCAACTAACCAACCATATACAATTGCTTTGGATCTAAAAAAAAATAAGAAAAAATTAAAACAAACATTTTAGATTTAAGCCTGATGGCTAAAATTTGTTGACTTACATTTAAAATGGAAATTTACCTCCGAAGTAGGTAGTAGGAAATCTTTGAACGAGATAAGGCATCAAGGCACCTCTGATGTATCCTTGGTTAGTTAGCTAAACGGCTAACAAGGACAGATTCCTTGGTAGCACATGAACATTGGAACACGCCTTGGCGGTCCCTGATGACGTATCTCCTAGGCAACCGGGGCGGGACCAAGACATCAAGGCGAGGTTCCTGGGCATTGAGAAACACCTGAAGTCATGCCCTTCTACTTCCAGTCCATGGGTCCCCTACTGCCAAAAAAAAATTGAATGAGAGTCAATGGAGCGATAAAAGTTATTTTCTGATCCAGTTTGAAATGCATCGTGGATCGAACATATTATGTCCGTGAATTTTAAAGACAAAACTTGATGCAGAGAAAACGCTGATTTTTCGAACTGTGCTTTTGTGTAAAAGACTTAGCGGACTACAACGGCAGAAGAAGAAAGAGACAATGGGCCGTAGCCTCCAGGACGAGGGAATGAGTATTAAACGCTGAGAAAAGAACTATAAATATGACCATGTGGAAAGTACCAGCTATGCTAGGGGATAAAGCAATCGGTAGGGTGAGAGCCAGCATGCGGGAAAAGCTCGACAAGCTCTCGGTGTTTTATGTGCTATAGCTAGTGCCAGCTTGTGTTAGCCGTGTGACGTCATACATGCAACTTCTTTAACTGCAAATTTTTACAATCAAATAAATCCCCAGTCACTTGACAAGCACATTCGAAATGTACATCATTAGTTATAATTTCAATGTGTGATTCAGGACGTAAGACAAAGCGGACCAATTGAAGTATTTGTTAGTATTTGTGATTTGACACCTGTGATGACCAATAGCCAGTGGGAGCCAGATTTAGCTGAAATCTTCCTTTCTATTCTGCTGTTTTTGTTTCTCTGTGTGTGTGTGTGTGTGTGTGTGTGTGTGTGTGTGTGTGTGTGTACAGATGCATTAATTAACTCTAAAAATGAGTCCTGGTCTGTCGCTCTTAGCCTGACTTCTCTACTAGAAATCCAGTCTCAAAACTGTAGTTGCTGTAGGTCTCATTACAAAGGAACCCTTAGATTGAATCGGAACATAAAGGACGCCATATTAGCGCCTTTGGGTTGTTATTTTCTTCCAATGTGGCGCCTCCCCCTCATGACCCATAAATATCCCCTCCCTCGGAGCGGCAGTGACAGTGTTAAGAGGGCTCAGCAGCTCCCAGTCAGTCTCCTCCTTCTATGTAAATGTCAGTGTAAGTGAGCGGGACCCGAGGCGGGGAGAGCGCTCCCTGAATGAGGAGGCGGACGGGGGGAGTTGCCTTCACGGATGTGCGCCTCTGTGCGGCTCGGAACACGGAGGTGTGCGCTTCTCTCTTTCTCTATCTGTTCCAGCCTTGGTATCTGCTCGGAGGAGAGGACCCACTGGATCTCTTTGGATGCAATCATGTCACGATCCCTGTGCCAAGCCGCAAGAGCATCCTCTGAATAATACAGGCTGTTATAATCCACGCAGGCGACGAGAATACCTTAAGGAATAAAGCGATGGGTGGGCAGATAACGCGACATGCCTTGTACGGTGAGGATTCAACCTTAATATTGTTTTCATGGAATAAATGCTGAATCCAACATGTTTGGCCTGAAATGGTTCATTGATGCGGGCTTGCAGTGCAGGTTGGGCCGGCAGGTACCATGTTGCCACTACAGCCTATTCTTCGGTCATAGTGTGACGTCACTCCAGTGATAAGCATAAGGGTCTCCGGGCGCACGGGAGTCTCTCTTATGATCCGCCACGACGTCACCTCCTCCTGCTGCTGCAGCCATGAGGTGTCCACCCTGAGCCGCTTTGCTGCTGAGGAAGACAGGGGAAGTTGTGGGGTTTCCCTATTGCTGTAGTTTCCCTCGTTAATGAAAAAACGGCGCTCCCTGAGCTGTAAATTGTGCTCTGATAGCCAAGCTGTGCTGCTTTCAGCCTGCTTGGGTTCATGTTAGTCGTTTTATATGAGGAGATCCTATTGGAGATCAATAATGTAGCCCCTAAGTAAAAATGTAAGCCAGAATCAGGCCTTATGTGGTTCCCATGCTCCACAGAAACCCAGGAAACGAGCACCAACTTGCAGAGTGCCGCTGTTTAGGTGACAATATATATTACAAGTGAACCTACTGGAGGTTAAGCTGTGACCCCGGTCCTCCTGCTTTTCCTGATCTGGACCACCTGATCGTCTCTAATTAAACCCTCAGGATGAATCCAATTACATTAAGCAGGACACCAGGAAGAACTCCTCTGCTGCAGGATCAATGTCAAACACCCCAGAAAGTTGGTGTTTTTTCAGATTGGTGTTTATGCCCTAAAAGTGCAGAAAACCAGCCTTCCTGTTGCTTTTGCTTTACATTTCTAAAAGACAGAAATTCTTAATTATTTTACCGAACAAAACCTTCTGAACACGATTCACGATTGCTTACATATTTTAAAGTGCAACCCATCCCCAAATCAACGTTTCTTTTGATGCTAAACTATATAAATGGGTGTCTAATAGTGCTGTCTACATGTCTCTTCATTATTTTTAGTAACAATATAAATATTCTACCAAAAAACGTTGGTGGAGTGCCCTCTTCAGATTACAACTTGACACAGCACTTGAACATGAATCAGACATTACTACTCAGCTTCTATTACTGATGTCAGCCTGTATTTCTGATGACGGCCTTCCTGCCGCTGTGGAGTATAAAACAAGCTCACACCTCTGTAGCGAGATGGAGTGGTCAACTCACAAGCCTTCCTTCCTTTCCTCTCTTTCCTCTGGTGAAGTAGTTGGAGAGATATTTTCAACCTACTCCCCTCTGAGGAAATTGATTTTCCATCGCTATTGCTTTTCATCTTTCTGGCTGTCTGTGTGTGTGCTGGTTATACATTTTTTGAACAGAAAATGTGGCTGGAGTTAGACTCTGATAGGGGGTGAGTTACTCTTTAAGTAAGGCTAATTTCAGTGACAGACTGCTGCATCCTGTGGATGAAGGAGTGTTTTTGCAGGTACTTTATCCCTGCAGCTGTTAGACTATACAATCTAAACTCTTCCCAACAATTTCAATAATGTTTACACCTCTGCTGTAAATTGCACAGTTAACTCAACTAACATTTCTGCTGCTGTTATTTGCACAACCCGCTTTTCACAGTTTACATTCTGCTGACTTCATGGAAATAATACATTTACTTTTTAATGCACAAATACACATGCACATTCGTTAAATATTATGTTGCACATTTTAATCTGAGTATGACTCTATATTTTTAATAGCTGCACAGTAATCTTTTTTTGTAATTTTTCACTTATCTTACATATTATTCTTAGTTCTTAAATTCTGTTTTTTTATTTTTCTACCTTTGTAAATCTAAATCCTTTAAGTACCTGCCACTTTGCTGCTGTTACAGCTGCATTTCCCCTACATGTGACACTAAGGGATTATTCTACCTTATTGTCTATTCTATATTATTTACCAAGAGAGTTCACCAGTGTTATTTTGCAGTTTTTTACATTTCACCTTCAGCCATTGTCGACAATTCACATATGTCATCAGTTGTGTGGTTTTTATGCTACAGACCCAGCACCCAAATGCATTGGTAGCAATATCTGGTGGTTTTAATCTTGCCTCGCTCTCGTCTACACTTTAAGGATTTCAACAGTTTGTCAGCTGCTCTACCAGAGAAAACAAGACTTGCATTTGTTTTTTTGTAAATGTAAAGGATGCGTACATGTCCAAACCAAGACCTCCTCTAGGACAATCAGATCAAAATCTTGTTTTTTTCTGCTCCGAATATAAACCACTTGTTCAGAGTCAACCTGTGAAAAGGAGATCTGTGAGAAAATTGTCACATGAAGCTGAAGAAGCCTTGCAGGGTTGTTTTGAGACCACAGACTGGAGGACTCTTTGCCAAGCACATAGAGAGGACATCAATGCTATGACCGGATATGTGACAGACTTTCCAAACCTCTGTGTGGACAACTTTATTCCCTCCAGAATAGTGAGCTCTTTCCTAATAGCAAACTATAGATCACCAGTGACCTGAAGGTAGTGTGACACAATAAAAAGAGCATTCAGAGAGGAAGAGGGAGGATTATTGAGGAGTATACAAAATAAACTTTTAAGTCAAGATCAGGGGCCGCAAGGAGGCTTACAGGAAGAAGCTGGAGAGCAAGCTGCAGAGGAACAATATCAGAGATGTCTGGTCAGGAATGAAAAAAAGATCACAGACTTTAAGCACATGAATGATTGGATTGATGGAAGACTGAACAGAGCCAATGAACTGAACACATTCTTCAACAGGTTTAGTTCAGGAACAAGCTCAGCATCCTCCTCTCCTGTCTCCTGCAGTTGTCGGATGTATAAGAGAAGAGGCTGAATACAGAGATGCGTGGAAATGATCGTCTTATGTTAAATATGAACAAAAGAAAGGAGATGATTGTAGATTTCAGAGTTAATTCAAATGCTGATTGCATCATGGGAGAGGAAGTGGGGTTGGTTTAGGAGTTTAAATACCTTGGAGTTCATCTAGAAACAGACTGGACTGGAGACTCAGCAGAGACGTGTCTACAAGAAGGGATGGAGCAGACTGTGACTTCTGGAGGAGGCTTAGGTCCTTCAAGGTTTACAGCAAGATGCTGCAGATCTTCTACAAGTCTGATGTGGAGAGTCTAATCTCTTGAGCCATAATCTGTTGAGGTAGCAGCATGAGAGACTTAAAAAGGCTCAACAACCTGATAAAGAAGGCTGGATCTGTTCTCGGTCCGACTGTGGAACCACTGGAGATTGTGATGCAAAGATGGATTCTTCATAAACTCAAAAGAGTGATGGACAGCCCTGAGCATTCTCTCAGACTCCTACAGCAACAGTATCTCCTTTAGAGGCTTTTCCAGTTTCGCTGCAACACAGACCGCTACAGGAAATCCTTCCTGCCCACAGCCATCATGAATCTCAGATAAATGAAGTACATCCTTGGACTATGCCATTCTGACACCTTCGTTTGCACGTTTACTGAACTTTTGATTCTTTGAATCTGAAGGTTTTGGAACTGATGGTTGGGAATGTGCCTCATACACAGCAGAATTTATAGTCCCAACCCAAACGACAAAGCAGAGCTGAGCGTGACCATCACACGACCAATGCCATGTTTGACTGTAGGTTTTGGTTTTGCCATTTCAGCAGATGTAATGGAGCATTGTCAGCCTATTCATAACATGTTGTGATTTTAGTTACCTCTGCAGGCTGACATTTAACTTTCTTTGGTTAATCACCTACATGGTTCTGGTTGGAAGGAAACAGAGATTCTGTTTGTGCTTGTGAGGAGGCAGCAGAAGAAGAGTGGGTTTAACTAAATTTAAAACTAAACAGCTACTGTTACTATGACAACCCACTGGCCATTGATAGAAAGCATCATGTTTCTTCAGCCTTTTTATTTTAAATCTACCAGATGGTGTGAAACATAACGAAAGACAAAAATAAATTTTCCCCTTAGTTTAAATCTCCTGATGTGTTCTTTAGTAATTTGGCTTCTTTTACTGCTAGTGTATGGAGGTTGCGTCCCTTCATACAGGGGAAGTGTGAAGCAGCAGAGAGCATCGGAGCCCTGTTTGGATGCTGAGTTGGTTGGTCGACAGTTGCATAATCACTGAGTGTGTGGGAGCTCCACTTTTGTGGTCTGATTGACTGAAAGTGGGCCAGCGTCTGAGGCTGAGTCCATGAGGCGCCTGTCTGCGTTTGCACTGAATTCAACCAGATTAATACGAGAAAAACTGATGCTTAATGATGACAAAAAGCTGCAGACAGTTCTTATTGATGATTGGGAAGTCGCTATAAGGTTTGAAAATGGAATCATTTCTGAGCTGCATCAATACTGCAGGCCTAAAAAGTTTTGTGCACGTTTGTGTACACCCTTATGACTGGTCACCTTCAGTGCATAACCCTCATATTCACTCCAGTATAATAAACGCTGCATATGATCACGCCTCCTCCCAGCCAGCCGCCAGAGAAGCATCGCTGGGCCTCACTGAGCTCCACTGTTAGCAGCGCTGAGATATTATAAAGTATTGATGACTGTTGCATAAGTCCTGCGCGTGAAAATAATACATTAAGTAGGTTAAAATGGGTGGGTCGGAGGCGACGACTTCAGCTTTAGCTCATCAGTGCAACGTCTCACCTTTCGCTACAGGGTCAACGCTGTGTGAATTATTAAAAACACAGTCAACTAACGTCCATGGCAGTCCATCTTTATTACATCAATCATTCAGGTTTTACTACCAGTCATTTTTAGATACATAAAAGTCACGGTTCATTACATATTTGGGTTTTTAAAGTCATAGTTCTGTACATTTCTGGGACACATTAATCTAGGAAAATAAATATAAATGTGCTTATAACTTTTATTTACTTTAATCAACATTACAACAACATTTTCCTGAATTTCTTTTTTTGAGTTCATGACATTAATTACATGTTTATTATGTTCTATAATTTAAAAAATACAGTTGGAAGCTTCCACTTAACTGGAGATTTTATTGGATTTATTTTATGTAAATAAAATAGTACAAACAGAGGTAGTCAGAGTAGAAAACACTAACACACATTGAAAGATAGTCAGTATTAATGTTTAGAAATGTTTAAATAGCGCTTTGTCCAGATTTGAGAATAAAACATTCTTACATGACTTAAGAGTTGTTTTGAATTTGGAGTCTTAGTCTCCCAGCTGTACCTGAATGTAGCATGGGCAGCTGTTGGGAAAATCCCTTCTTATAGGAGGACTTTTTCTCCAGTTTCACTGATGTTTCCTTTGTTTCAGGTGAGTCATTCATTTCAGTGGAGAGCGTATTATGGACCTTATTGTTGTTGAAAGATGCATTTGCTGACAACGTTCTGGTTGGGTCCATCTTACTTTTTGTATTGTAGCTGCATAAGAAACCGTTAATGTTCCAAAGTAGCAGAGTTTAGTGTTAAATGGGAGTCCCCTCTGTTTTGTTTTCACTTTTAAAATTTGTGCTGTGCAAACGTTGCACTGCTTTACTCATACTTTGAAGTAAAAGGCTCGCTCCTGAAGGCGGTGGTTTCGGTTAGGAATTGTCGCAAATTTTCCACACATGACAGAAAATAAATCAATACCTATGTGATCTCTTAACAAAGTAACCCCAAACTTTAGCCTACCTGCCAGGTAGAAATTTGGCGACGGAGGAATTAGTGGGGTGCCCGACCTGTGCTTTCACCCCAGACAATCTTTGAAAAGAATCTCCTAAAAACAATCTGATCTTGTTTCTCTCCTCACATGCACACTCTCAAAATGAGTGACAATTAGGAGGATCAATAGTTTAGATGATCCACCTGGAAAAAAAGATCCTCCACCATACCTTTAACCCGCTTCTTCCCCTTTCAAATAAGGGTCACTTTGGCCACAAAACCTTTAAAAAAAATTATGAGGCTTGTCTATCCTCCACTAGTTACCTGTATTAATGAAATCTCTTTGAAAACACACCTGTCCACACCTAACGGTAGAATAACTTTGAGCTGATTGGAGGACGTGCAAGGTAGCGCCCGTCTGGCACTTGCTACTATGCGAGCGTCAACAGGCGCGGCCATATTTGATTCTCTTAGCTGGGCAGTTGATACCATCGTCACAACTGAACTCCCGCCCCAAAGCACCATGCTGACAAATGATTGGCCCAACGAAATATGAGTTGGGGGTCGGACGGTTTAGATTGGTGCGGTCCAAGATGGATTCTCTTGAGTTTGGAAAACTCCAAATCTTGCAAAAATACATCTTGCAGAGCAAAGTTACTCCACCATGGCCAGGACCAGAGATCCTTCAGCCCTACAGACGATCTGCATATAAAAATGGGTCTAAATACCACCTACAGTGTGTGCAAACCTGATGAAGACCCACGTGAACTAAGCTTACCAAAATTACTTTGGAAAGGCTTGAAATTAATTTATGCTACAGGCTGAAAAACTTATTTTATGAATCATTATACAAGTTTAAAAGTCATACAAGCTGAGTTTGTGGATTTTTCTTTGACATTCTGTCTCTCACAGTTGAAGTTTACCTATGATGAAAATGACAGGCCTCACTTATCTTTTTAAGTGCAAGCGCTTGCACAAGTAGTGGCTGACTAAATACTTTTTTTGCCCCACTGTACATAAAAAAATAATAAAAAAACTGCCTTTTGTATCTACTTATGTTTTCTGTGTCTCATATAAAAATTTGTTTGATGATTAGAAATGTCTGAAAACAGAAGAAATTCGACGGGGCACATTCTTTCCCCAGTTTACCAGTAGTCGCATTCATTTGATGGACTTTTAAAGTGATGGTGTTTCCTTTGTTGAGTGAATTTATTACTCTTTTTTTTACTTTCTCACAATACAGTAGAAATATGCATAGGAATGAGTCCAGGTGTATTGTCATTTGTCCAAATGAAAAATTACTGTAATGAGCTAAATTCAAGGATGTAAATATTTGGGCAGAGACCATGATGATGAGACAAGTAATCTAATAACTGGCTGATATTAAAGTCCAAATTGGTGATACATTTTTGTCGAAAACTCCATCAGAAGTAATAGGACTGAAAAATTATCTGAGATATTAAAAACAAATGTATTTAATTCCTAAGGATGTTAGAAAATATAAATACATAAATATATCACAATATTTTGTCAGGATACTGTATCGATAGTCAAAAGCAAGGTATAGATTTTTTTTTTTTTTTAGGATTTGATTAGAACCATTAATGATGACCGCAATATTAGTGGTTAAATGAAAAGCATGACTGGTAGTTTGTGTCTGTTTTCGCTTTTTTCGTTCAACTGGAGCAACACGATCTAGTAAAAATATTGGATGTGGAAATTGTTATGGATGAAACAGGCTGGAGTGTTTAGATTGCTGGGACGTAAAAACAAAAAAAACAAATCACAATATATATAGTCTACCTCATGGTATTGAAATATATTGCAATATATCGTATGGTCCTCTTTGTATCGTGATACTTATCGTATCGCCAGATCCTTGCCAGTACATACCCCTGTTAATTACTTTCATACCAGTGTTCATCATATACTTGCCATGTGTATTTCAGGTCTGCAGAGTTTAAATCTACAGCACATGGCAGATATAAGCCTAGTTTTAGTTACATCTTAATGAAATTCTGACACTAAAAAACATTTCAAGAAAAACTGAGTGATCAAAATAATTTTTTAGCAACTGGAAAAGAAGGGTCTCTCTGTCTGCTTACCTTTGTCTCTCTAGTTAGGGATCCCGCCCCTCGAGCGCTGCCTTGTAACATTAACATGGGAATGAGTCATCCATCAGTGCTCAAATGCTGACCGAAGAAACTGATGTGTCACTGCGTTGCTTGGCAGCACTTCCACCTAATGAGTGATGAGGCTGCAGAGAATCCCTGTAACCTGCAGCCAGGCAGAGTAGCAGCTTCACAGCATCAGTTACCTGCATATCGGGTTCCACACCAGCTACCTGTAGCATCTGTCTAACATCTGAGGAACATGAGCCGCCCTGTAAAAAAGCTCAGCAAACAAGCTGGGAGTTTGAGGTTGTGCATTTACTGTAAACCCCAAACGAGGTCTGCCAGCATGAAATGATAATCTGTGTGATAAATAGTGGCTATTATGGCGTGATTCACTTCCCGACTGACTTTGCATCTGCCTGAAATGCCATTTTGTCATGAGTCAGTGGGGCTGAATACATCATGCAGACGGCGCTACGTAAGCATCATTAACACAATGTCTGTCATTGCCCTGCAGGCTGCTTGGCGTCTTATAAATGATGCTTCCAGCCAAGGTTCTTTAAAAAAAAACTCAAATTTGAACGTAATTTTTTTGTATTATGTAAATGTATTAATGATTTTGGAAAAGTTTCACTTTACCGCTGTTCGGGTATTCTGGATCATTTTATGGAACCTATGCTGCTGAAACTGGTAGGGATGTGTATTGGCAAGAATCTTGTGGTAGGATATGCATCACAACATTGGGGAGATACCATATACAGTATTGAGATAATTTGCAGTACTATGAGTAAGAATATATGTTGTGATTTTTAAAACTAAATATCTCTGTATAAAACAGTACTCTGAACACTGCAACCTGTTTCATCTGTAACATATCCAGTTTTATTACTAGATTTAGTTGAAATGGAACAAAGAAGGTGAAAACCTTTGATTTTATGGGGAAAAAAATCATCAAATGGCTCCATTCAAATTCTAAACTAAATTCTAAAATAAAACAACATTTCATATATTGATTTTAAATATCGGTACAATATTGGGACAAAAAATATTGCAAAATATCCACATCAGTATTTTCTTACATCCCAAGAAACTGTTAAGTCTCCAACATTTTGATAGGAAGACATGATCTGTTCCTCTACTGCTGGGTCTGTACTCAGTTTTTAATGTTGACTAGCACTTTATGGTCTGTAAGCTTCCAATATTTAGTAGGTGTGTAACACTACATGTATAGTGATTTTCCGGTATGGCCCTGTTGCTCACTCATAAAAACAAATCCAGATGCTTTTTTTACCTGAACATTTGAAAAATGTTTATGTGAGGAACTCAGAGAGTAGAACAACGTTTCCAGAGGGCAACTTTAAAAAGTGACACCAAAACAAAAGAAAAATTACTCCCAGACTATAACTAAACTCTTTTTGGGAACATGAATGGTTTCTCATGCAGCTACAGTAGAAAAAGAAAGATGGACCAAGAAAAGAGCGATTTCCAGTCGCCGTATCTGGGTAGAATAGGCCGATTTTCGAAACTCCGGTTTGGTTCCATTTAGGTTGGACAAAGTTATATACATGCATATACAATTTCAGTCGGACTAAGGTTGTATTTCGATTTTCTCTTGCTGCATGTAAAAGCACAGATTGCCCCCAAAACTTAGGACTTCCATCCCTTCTGAGTTTGTAGTCTGCAGACGTGCCTCTTTTAAAATAATTAGCTAATCAACTTTTGGTTATTATTTGCTTTATTGTTTGTATTTAGTGTTTTTTCTCTTGCTTTGAAGCCCCTTTCCCATAAAAATAACAGCCACTTTGCTTTCCTGACCTGTGTTGGTTTTCGGTTCTTTGCTGTTTTACAACTCTCGTGAGTTTTCTACTGTTACTTGACGTTACGCCCAACGCGGCTTATTTCCTCGTTCCTAAATGGCTTAAAGATTTAAGAAGAGCCGCTCTGATGAACACACACAGACTCAGGGTGTGTGTGCTTTCACTGAAGTCTCCATGGATGAGTGTTAATCCGAGCTTTACATAGCAACAAGTGCAAGGAGTGGGCCGACATGTGGGCTACCTGAACGTCCTCAGCTCTGGTAGGCAGCTATGAATGAACGCTACGGACTTGTTGTGTTTCCACGGCGCTAAAATTAAGCACAACTGCGGAAATCTGGGTCAGTGTTACCTGCTAATACCAGTTTGCACTCTGGAGACACTGGGGCTTTGAGCCGCCTTGAACAACTCTAGTCGTAACTTTAGATGTTATTAAAAAAGGATTATTCATGAACAGTTATTATTGTATCCTGGACAGTCTTTTGCTGTGCCTGATCTGATGCAGATTAATTCCCTGCAAAGACTTTTTTTTGTTTAAAATGTTCATTTTATAACAAAGTACCACTTTCCAAACTTCAAAGATGATGAGCTGACTTCTTTTCAGTACAGTCATACCATCAGCCCAAGTGAAGCTGTGAAGAAGTGCAGCTCCATTCTATTAATCTACTAAGCAGATTGACTGCTATAAAAGAGAGGCTGTGCTGAAATCATCGTCTTCAAATGTTAACAATTCTTACCACCAAAGAAAAGCGGGAGCCATCATCATTTTGCATCAAAATGAACCCACATGGAAGAAGCTGCAGCTAAGAATGTTGCAGCTGAAAGAACTTGAAGGTGAGAGGTTCAGCTGTAAGGTCCTGCAAGCTCAAGGAGCTCTACATTTGTAGAAAACTGGTGCCACCTGTGCAGAGCTTCCTCAACACTGGCAGCAGATGACTACGTGCATCAAATAAACCACTGCTGTCTGGGTAAAATATAAGGAAAAGACGGAACTTCCAACAGAAACACCATGTGCTGTTGAATGTCAAACAATACGAACATAATTGATAACCTCATTTTATTACAGTCACTGAAAGGATTTTAACGGTATAAAATAGCCATAGTATCTAAATGTTCACAGAGATGTATCGAAACATATTACTGAAAGGTTTAGTGGAAGGATGTGTGGTAGAAAAAGATGCATAAGCAACAAAGACGTCTGCTTTGGGAAGTTTAAAAAAAAAGAGATTCCCAGGCCAGATGCTGTGTGTAGAAAATCTTTCATATTTCAGGTTATTGAGATGCAACTGAAGAGAAAATGTTGGAAATCCCATTCAAAACCATTGTATAACAAACATTTGTGGTATATATATATTCATTTGTACATTAATAATCAGTTCAATATTCTTAACCTTGTTTCTTATTAAAGTTTCTGTGTTCCCATATAGAAACAGCTGTTTGACCAATAAACACTGCATGCTAAAGTAACACGTAGAGAAACGGTGAGCCTCCCACTTACCGTCAGCAGCAGAATGACACAGAGAGAATAACTCCCAGCCCCACAGAGATGTTCACTGAGGTATGACAGGTATCAGCTGCACAGGCCTGGGTCTCGTGTTGCTATTACTGGAACGAAGTACAGCACCAGTGAAACACAAGCATTTCACCTGGCTTGTTCCTAGTAAGACATCCTCGGCTTTTAGTGAAATGGACACACTTTTACGTGATGCAACCACAAGAGTGGCGTTAACAGAAAGGATTTACATCGCGCTGAGGGATATATGTTACTGAGGTTGTGGGTGGCCATTTTTTTCTGTGAGTGTAACATGATAGAGCTACATAAACCTATGATAGAGGACTATAACGGTACAGAAGAATCACAGTTTGGCATGTTTTTGGTACACTTTAATCAAGAAAAATAGAGGGATTCTTTACACCGACATAGCCATAGTAGAAAAGAGTATAACCACTTTAAAACAGTGTTAGTGTGTAGATTTGTTTAAAAAAATACTTTGCCATATTTGAGAATAAATCATGCTTAAATCACTTAGGAGTTGTTTTGGTATTTTGATAGCCTTGCCTCCCAGCTGTACTTGAATGCAGCATGGGCAGTGGTTGGAAAAATTCATTTAGCATATCACTATATATTAGGGGTATGCCAAAAGTCTTTGTTCGGAAAATACCCCCCCCAACTCCGACGACATAAAGCTATGAGCCTTTTGCTCTGCGCCCCAGAGAGCGACCAACGCCAAAACACTGCTAAACAAAGCTAATTTTAATAGCCTGGGTGACTGTACAGCCTCCACAAACACAATAATTCACCATCTTTAAGTAAAATCAGTGTGAAGCAATTACTCTCTGAATGTCTTAATTACCAAAATAAGAGGATTCATATACAGGAGAAACTTGAAAAAACTTGAATATCATGCAAAAGTTTATTTATTTTTGTAATTCAACTTAAAAAGGAAAACTAATATAGCTTACAATTCTGGGCTACAGATGAAGCAATCCAGGTCTTTTGCTACACGGCTTTTCTGAGAAAATGAAATCATCACCAGGAAATCTGGTCTGAGTAACTGAAGAGTGTAAGTCTCTGAAAACTATAGAAAAAATATCAAGAGTAATAATGAAAGGTGGAGGGAGAAAACATAATACTGCAAGGGAATTTACATGTGGGATGGGAAATTTCTGTTTTAAAAATGTCTGTTGGAATGATAAAATAGCTTTGAATAATTTACAGGGATATGTTTTAATAGCTGGTAATTTTCTCACCTTGTTCACCTTTTTTTTTCTCTGATTCTCAGCTACATCTGAGGATTTAATTGCTGGATAAAATAATCAGTATTTTATTGTTTTTTTCTAAAGGTTTCTTCATCAGTGCTAAAAACTCTAACTTCCTTCATTTCTATAATATTTGAAAAAGACATGTTTAATCTTTTGGTTCCAGCATTTAACACGAGTTGGCACACTTTGACCCCAGCTTTCCAATGGAAAGCATAAGCGGTGCCTAACGTAATGCATCGCATCCCTTCCCCCCGCGAGGTTTTCAGACACGCATCAGTTGTAAAACCATTTCATCCAGCTGGCACAGGGTCGGAAATCACAGGAGAATTGCAATTGTATAACTGAATAGTTAGTACGCATGCAGGGAAGAAAAAAAAATGTATTTTTATGTCAATAAGTAGGCTATCATAAACTCATCATTCACTCCAAAAACTTTGACCATACGTTCCCTTTTTCATGCTGTCCATGTAAAAATCATTTAAACTGGGTGATTATCCACTTCAGGGATTCAATTGTCATCCATGATTGAAAACAAAATGTTAAACCCACAGACCAATGATCCATTCTTTTCGGGGGGTTTCGTGGTTAGGCAATCGAAAATCTGCCGGTAAAGAAGGCATTAGGGCTGTTGCTGTTAATTACATAATTTTCTGTTTGAAGGATCTAATACATACTGTTCGTTGCTGCACCTTTTTTTTTACAAGTCCAGACAGTTGAAGACTTTGCTGCAGGATCGCTTGGTAGTTTATTTGGAAATATGAGACAACTAAAGGTGCAGCAGCAGCCCCAGATACATGAAGCATGGATAGGTTCAAGCTAGCGTAATCAACCACCCAGTTTTCCCCAAATATGTCTGCTTTTTATGAGCTGTCCATGGCATCCGATGGGATTTCATAGATTGATGAAAACGTCCAGGTTTTAATGGTTTTTAACAGGAACAATAAGCATATATAAACTGACTGGTGTGAAACAGGGAAAACGACGGCCTTTCTCTCGTCTGATGTCCTCCCGTTTTCCAAGAATATTATTTCAGATTTTTTTGTTTTTTTTGTTCAGTATGACTTAAACAGTCAATTATTCTTACTGTGAAATATTCACTTTTGGAAGAGTAATTACTGTTTTATGACATTATATTTCCAGTATTTTGAAGTCATTTTTGTGCTTTCTGAAGTCTCTTATGTAACTACTCTTTCTACCTACATAGAGAACTAGCTGGGGATGTGTATTAGCAAGAATCTGGCGATGCAATATGTATCATGGTACATGGGGTACGATATATCACAATAATATGAATAAGGCTCTATTTATTGATTTTTAAAACAGAATTTAACTGTGAGAAATACTTTAACCTGGTTCATATATAACACATCCTGTTTTATTAGGTGAAAACAAATACTGTTTTATTTTACTACAGAAATGACTCATCAGTGGTTCCATTCAAATTCTAAAAAAATTATAGAAATACATAATAATACACTGCTTTTGAACATCGATACAATATTGTGACAAAAATATTGTGATATATTGTCATTTCTATATTTCCTTACAACTCAGACCAAACACTTCAAATATATTATCATGCTTCTTCCAGGCACACAGTACCATTCTCTAGCATTCCCAAACAACACTTTTACCCTAAATCTGTCTGAAAATCCCGTATTTATCAAAATTTGCCTTCTCATCACTTCTGTATTTGACGCCTTGTTATTCGTCTGTGCTTCTCTAAGACCCTCCTTCCCTTGTGAAACTCCCCCTGCAGAACGCCATACACTGACTTTTTCAAAGCATGCGCGTGGAGCCGGACTCAGATAGTTTACAGAAGTTTTCGGTGTGTTGCATTTTAGTATTTAGGAAAAAAAATCCCATTGGTGAACAATGCCAGCACAGGAGATGTAAGATGACACGCAAATGATCCGATATCTGATCCTTAAAGTGGGGTTTCTGAAGAAACAGAAAGAATTCAGAGGCTTTTACAAGATGGGTCTGTTTTTTAATATTTTACCTCCTTGGCACCCTTTCATAAATACTAATCATTATAAAGCTACGTTTTGCACTGAAACCATAAATTCAAACAAATATGAAGCTGTGTTTTACATTGCAACGAGTTACAATGACTACCTCTTACCTGTGTAGGTTCCGATGGAGTAGTCTTTAAGGCCTATCTGCTAATTAATCCACTATCCATAAGGATTTTGGTTGAGAAAGCAGTCATCTGTGAAGTGATTTGTGCAAAGATAAAATTATTTTCAGCTAAGGGTTGTTTCCAAAGATAATTCCAAACTCTTAGCCTAGGCTAATCTTAGCAGCTGCTACAAAAAATGGAGTTGTGTGGGAAGGAGGAGTGCTCTGCTGGCAAGCGGCTCGGCTGGGTACGTCATTTTGGAGGAGAGGATTGGTGGAAAAGGAGGTGATAGGTGGGAACAGGCAAAACAGCACCCACAATAACTACCAGCAGAGACTCAAAGATTATTCAAACATAAGTGGATGAGTCAAAGCAACACTTCAGTCATGCTTTTAATGAGGGAATAATATGTTATCAGGATGTTACGCGTCAAAAAGTCAGTTTAGCATAATATCCCCTCTTTAAGATCGATAACTCGTGAGCCAGGTCTCCTCTTTTTTGGAAAGCAAAACATGGTCATGCCACAAAAGCAAAATAATTGATAAAGTTTTTTTTTTTTTCAGGGAATGCTCAGATTGCTTTCAGTTGCAATCATGCTTTATTGTGTGTGTGTGTGTGTGTGTTAAATCAAGGATGCAGCGATATTGAATACTTCCGGTTATACAGCAGATCTCCAGAAGATGCTTCTAGTTCTTGTCCCATATGAATCGTCTTCTCTGAAACATAGTCTAAAGTTTGAAATTTAGTCTTTGACTGCATGCCAAACTTTCATCAATTTAGCAGTGCAGGGAATGTTTTTTCATCACATTTTACTTTTATCATTCATATAAAACTCTTTGGAATTCCTATTTTTGCAACATTTTAGATTTTTCTTGCTTTTTAAAATGAGTTTTATCCGTCCCATATTCTTAGAAGGTTTCACTAAACATGTGCTAAGAAGTGATGAATGGATGTCCTTTTTCTGCTGTAAAGAATAACTGACTGTACGATGCCCTGGAAAAGTGACCTAAATATCATTTAGTGAAATAAAATATTGTTTTCATTTTTAATTTGCTTGATGCTCCTCTGAGCAGCACATGTCTAGTATTTCTTAGAAATATAAGTGTGTGTCTGACCTGTTCTAACACGTTTTGGGTCTGGAAGCCTCTACTGAGTCAGTTCTCTGTTAAAATCAAAACTCATTCAGATTACAAAACTGAATGAGCTGATTTAATTATTTATATATCAAAATTATTTCCTTGTCCACATGCAAATCCATCCATCCCCCCTCCCAATATATTAACTTTTTCCTCAGGATTTGTGGTCCTTCACCTCTGAAAAAATTAAAAAGCAAACTTTCTCAACTGTTCTGTTATTTTAAAGAGGACCCAAGCGCAGAGAATGGTGGAGCTAAAATGGCTTTTAGTGGAAAATAAAGCAACTTAAACAAAAGTAACTCAGGAGGTTAAAAGGATTTATTGGAGGAAAACAGTTCAGTTCGTTTGACAGAGTAATGTGTGAAAGTGAACCGCACTGGCTAAAAAAAGCAACAATACAATTTTGGTTTTAAAAAACAATCTAATATTACATGCAAAGATAATAATAAACCCATAAATAAACTTATAGAAAAATTAACTGAGGTAAGAACACAGTAGATAAATAAAAAATAACCAATACTTTAACAGAAATTAAACCAAAGGTACAAACTCATACGTATCATGACAGAATTCTAATGTAATTCAGTCATTTCTATTGTTTCTCTATTTTTATCAAGCTGTTTTATTGATTCAAAATCTTATGCTGCTGATTTATTTTTTTGATCACCATGCTGAATGTGACAATAAATATTTTTTTTTACAATGATGATAATTTTTTTTAAATCCTTAAACGTGAGCATGAGACACAGAAACAGCCTTATGGGGAAATTTTGTTTCAAGACATAATTTCTTTGAATCTATTTTTAGAGGTTACTTAAGGACCGCCCACTTGATGTTTCATGACCCACAGTGCGACCCAGACCTCTACTTTGTGAAACAAGGCTCGACTCTGTATCTCTCCCTTTGTTTGAACCCACAGTTTTGTATATGAGCTAATTGTTAGCGTACAAGTAATTATGTTTGTGTATTTATGAATAAATCTGCCACAGTCGTTTACAATGTGTCTTTGTTTGATTAACAGTAAAACAGAGTGCTAAAGTGATTAAGGGAGACGTTGCTTCTGTTGATCAGATTCCAGGAAGAAGAAAAAAAAACAGACAGAGAAGCCGCAGATGATCAGATTCTGGCTCTATAAATATATTTTCATGGTGCGAGTAAACAAAAGGCATCTGTGTCCTAACTGATGGCTGCAAAGAGAGCCGATTGAGACGTTCAGATACGAGGGGGTTGCTAAGGAACATGAATTCACACGTAGCCTGTTTTCCTCCACAGCAGCTGCGGCTCTTTAGAGGCCACTAATGCATTCAGCTCAATCTGCCCGCGCTGCACCCATGTGCGCCATTCAGACCATGCATGCTGCTCCTCGTTCTCTCTGCTTTAGACAAAAGGCTTCAGAGAGTTTTTTTATACTCTTTTAGGGCCAGATTGGACTGTAGAATCAGTTACGAGGTGTAAAATTGGAATGGGTCATTATTGCATAAACCCAGCAGGACAAAGAGGAGAGGGCACAAATCAAGCTGTATCCCGGGACCGTTGATGCTGTGGTCTTATCAGGTCTCCACAGGACATCTGCTCCAGCTGCTGTGTTCGCTTTTTATCTACTCCTGCTCTGTTAAAATCAAGTAGTCTGCTGTGACAAGGAGAGCAAGGCTGGATTGAATCCGCACAAACATAAACGCAACTTTCACCATAATTTCACCTCGACTCTTTTTACTGCAGCCATGTTTTTGTAGGCAAGCTGCTGGGAATAGAGGAATAAAATCACAGCTCTCTCTTTATCACTTTAATAAAGGAAGAAACATAAAATCTTTCATTTAATCTGTCTGACTTATGAACCACATGTTTCTTCCCATAGATGGTTATACAAACAGGTGCTGGAATTGGGGGGAAAAAAAAGATTGCTTTATGGGATGTCCAAGTTAAACATCATGTTAATCTCAAGCCTGAAAAAGTTTTTTTCCACATGGTGATCAAACAGAATTGAACGAATCAAACAGTAGACAAAACAGGAAAAAGGCACCCTGAATAGGCCCATAATCCAAAAAAAGCAGTGAGAGAACTTTTGATATACAGTTAACACATCAGTGAGTCAAAAAGGAAGCACATCCATCGCAGCTTTGTGAGCCCACCCTGATTTTTCGGGCTTTTATTTGACTCTAAGACTCATCTCCATACAGATATAGTCTGCGTCAAATCAGGCTCGAATTCTTCAGTTTTTTTGTGGTTACGATGATTACATCTATTTTCCTTATCCATGTGCATTTAATACCGGGTAAATAAACCTTTCTGTGGTAGATTTTCACTTTTAAACATTATTATATATATAATAGTTAAATTTGAGTCTTCCTCAGGGAGTAAAACTTTTCCTAAGACACCATTTTCAAACACACATACTCATTTCATTTTACATGGCTTTAACACAGCTGTGTTACTTTGCTCATGAAAAAATAATGAGCCAAAGTTTGGAAAAATGCCAATCACATTATCTAAAATACACCTGAACTTCTCTTTTCCTAATGACAAAACATTGATAAATCAAAACCTTCCAGAATGCATTCACACCTTGTCTGAGTTCAGACATAACCTAATTTATTTATTTTATCTTGAAAGTTAATCGCTCCAAAAAACAAAAAGAAAATCATCCAAACATGTCTAACTACTGATTGAGTTCTACAAATTATTTGACAGATTACACATATTTTGGTCTTGCACTCGATTACAAAGTCCAATATACTAGGGTGAATGAAGAAAGCATGTTTATTTTACATGCAACAATTACAAATATATATATATGTTTGAAATCATAATTCAATGGTCCAAAATGCTGACAGACACTTGTTGAATGTTTATGACAAAAACAAAAGAAAAATTGAAGCTTATTGATTAAAATCAATCCCAAATGTTCCCAAAATCAAACAAAAGATTTTGGGAACAAGGGGAAAAGACCTGATATTCTAAGAAGTAAATTCAAATCTTCAAAAGAAAAAAATATTTTTTTTAATAAACTAAAACTATAATAAACTTGAGCTGCTTTCCTTATCTCTGTAAATGCTTTTTTTTATCAAACTGAAAACTAGGGCAGTTTGTTTGTATTCATGATACATTTTAAAATGGTAAAAACCAACTTCTGTTTCCATCCTGGTTCTTTTGCTTTAGACTCCCTGGGAGGTCCGTTCCCGTCGACGTCACACCGATGTCACCACAAACCCAAAAGGTGTCTGCCCATCCAGTGTGGCAGCGTTGGCGGACCTTTCCTGGTCAGCCCGCTGCTTTTCCATCCTAACGCCAAGGGATCACAGATAGTCATGGACTTGGCCCAGAAGACCGTCAAGAGGCAGGCCAGTTTTTGCAATGCCATCACCTTCAGCAACAGGCCCATAGCGCTGTATGAGCAAGTCCGCCTCAAGGTATCTTTGACCTCTTTCTTAACTGGGTGTTTTAATATCTTTTTGTGTAGAATGTCAGTAAGAATGGGTAGTTCTTCTCTCAGATCACCAAAAAGCAGTGCTGCTGGAGTGGAGCTCTGCGTCTGGGCTTCACCTCCAAAGACCCCTCAAGGATAAACCCAGACAACCTGCCGAAGTACGCCTGCCCTGATCTGGTGTCCCAGAGCGGTTTCTGGGCCAAGGCCCTGCCTGAAGAGTTTGCCAACGAGGGAAACGTCATCGCTTTCTGGGTCGACAAGAAGGGCAGGGTCTTCTACCGCATCAATGAGTCCAGTCCGATGCTGTTCTTCAGCGGAGTCAGGACAGCCGAGCCTCTTTGGGCCCTCATTGACGTTTACGGCCTGACCCGCGGAGTGCAGCTGCTAGGTAAGACGGTCCACAACAATACCTCCAAACAGACTTTACAAACTAAAAACCTTCATTCTGGATGTGTTCAAACCATCTTTAAGCCCTGATAGAAGATTGACTATGTGTGGAGGAAAAGCCTTGTTTCTAAATCTGCTTTTGGAATCTCTGAGTTCAAAGGACTGATAGTTTCTTAAAGAAGGGTGATTTTTCACCAGACTAGTGAGAGTAGAAAATCCCAGCCAAGACGGAGGCCCATTTAACGTTTTTCTCCTCCGAGTTTCCAGCTCCAGCTATGACATAAAGCAAGGTTGCCCAACCCTTGATTCAGGTGTGTTGGAGCAGGATGGTAGATCTTGAGGACCATGGTTGGGCACCCCTGGCAAAGTATCCCAGAGTTCTCCAACTCCACGATAAAATCAGACTCATTGGGGTCAACTAGATTAACCTTTGAATGCAGTAAATCATTTGTAGTAACTGTTACACGCTGTGGACCTAAAGAATCTCAAAAAATATTGTCTCTGTTGAAATGTTTTGGCCACAGAAAACATTTTTAACATTCACAGCATCAACCAGTATTACAGGTGGGATAAATAGTTTGACCGCATTTTGGAGCTTTTTTGTGGTTAGGGCTGGGAGATATACCAAAAATCCTCAATGCTGAAATGTATGTCACTATATTTATCGAGATGAACTGTTTAATACATCATGATATTGATTTGAGGCCATATCGTGCAGCCCTAGTGGAAGTATCTTTTTATGTACAAAACAAATAGGTGACCCAATTCATTGCCCAATATTTGACAATAACCTCTTTAGAGTTAATGGGTTATTGGCGTAAATCTAAGACTTTGGTTCCAAAATTGAACCTTGAAGCAGGGTCAAGTGGGCCAGCATACCTGAATCTATTGGTTCATTACCAGGACTCTGGAGAAGTTTAAGACATATTGGGGAGATAATGTAGCCATTAAATCGGCTGAGTTGGCACGAGGACACGTCCAAATCCTGCTTGTGCTCTGGAGTTGGACACCCCTGCTTTAAAGTGATAGTCTGGATCTCTAAATGAATTACACATTTTCAGAACTTTATTAAATTCACCTCTTGGCCTTAAATGTTGATATAAAATAAGTAATTTTATGAATTATAACATTACGGGTAAGCCCCGCCTTCCCGTATCTCAGCTATGGCTCAAAAGCCTCGGTGCCGTCCACCTCATTCAATGAGGCATCAAAGTGATGCCAAGGGCTGTCAATCATCACGAATGCTGTGTGCTCGTAACTGTGCGCATGCTCAGTTTTCTGTTTTCACGGAGCCTCCGAATCAAGCCTCTGCCATTAGTCCTGACTGCAGCAATGGATTAACATCCAGCTCATCCAGCTTTTCTTACAAAGTCCAGACTATCGCTTTGAGACAAAGAAATTAAGCCTTTCAAAGCCATGCTGTTCAATTTGAAAACCCCTCATATCATTCTGCATAAGGTAGAGCTGCAGAAAAAGTTGCAGTTTCAGGGTGTGTAATATCTGAGTGCAAATGACTGTTTGGATGCAATATTTACTTGGCTGCCGTACATTTAACTTTCACCTAAATTTAGCCACATGTGTCGACTTTCATTGCTTTTTAGCCCAGGTATGCTATAGAGCTGAGTTAGCAAGAAACCAAGGGTCATGGAGAGTGATGTGGACATTTTGATAGTGGAAAATAGCAGATTGATGAACGTAAAGCATGCTATAAATAAGGTTTCAAAAGTACGCTACTTCCCCTTTAATTATTAGTTCATATCTGAATGCTGGATAAGTTTCAGTGGTTTTTAATCTTAACTACCATCACGAAACCTGGAGAACATCTTGGCAGCTGTGAAGCTTAAATAACAAGGCTTCATCCTGTTATTTTGTGTCGTTCTGAAGATATTTTTAGATAACCTCTCACCCTGCTGCTTCCATTTTCAACATTTCTGCTCTTGTTGACTGTAATGACATCGTTCTCTGGAAATGTGCATCCCTGTGTACGGTAAAGCCTTCCATGAAGCTGCAGAACACCACTGAGCTCCAACTGACCGATATTCGGCTGCCGTGTTTACTCAGAACCAGCATGGGGGGGGGGTTACAGTGTATCTTAGCGTTCCTACTACACAGATAGACCTCGGGATCATATAGCAGAGGCTTTCATGTGCACATTAAATGCTGTCATCTCCTCTGCTGCTGTGAAATTGGAGCAGAGGTCAAATGAAGGTAATGCTTCACTTTGTAAATGAGAAGCAGAAGCACAAGGTGCTCTGAAAGCTGTTTGTCCACTTACTGTTTTTGCTTTTTGGTCAAAGACTGGATTCCTTTATATCAGAGCCTAATGTGTAGCTTTTCGAGGGCTTTAAGCCTAATTCATGCTGTCAGGCAGTTCCTGGTGAAGTGATTTCTTGATCCTACAGACATGGCAGTCATCAGGCGTGGGTGTGGCCAGTGAATTTATTCATTTTACATTTCATTGTCTTAATACAATGACTGTGTGTTAGGGGTCTAACAGTGCCACAAAAATCAAGGTTCTCTCTACATAATTGGGGTTTTAAACTCGTGTTTCAGATTTTTTTTTATAACTTTGATCAAGAAAAACAGAAAAAGAATTGTAAATTTACCTTTGGTCTTTCATTTAATGAGCATTAAACAAAGAACCTTTTGTTCCCCCAGAATTCCTTCCTTTTGATTCTGTTATGTTCTACAACATAAAGCTTAAGGTATAGATGGATGGATGGATGGATGGATGGATGGATGGATGGATGGATGGATGGATGGATGGATGGATGGATGGATGGATGGATGGATGGATGGATAGATAGATAGATAGATAGATAGATAGATAGATAGATAGATAGATAGATAGATAGATAGATAGATAGATAGATAGATAGATAGATAGATAGATAGGTTTTTAATAGCTTTTACTGGATTTAAATCATGGAAATGAACATAACTACCATGAGCTACAAGCTTGATGATACTGAAAAAGAAAAAGTCAAAATATTCTAAAATACGCCCTTTACTGTTTATTTTCTATCCTTTAACCTCTCAGTTGTTGACAATTGGCAGCTGTGAGAAACTACTTTCAACTGAGGCTACCTCAACACGATTCTCCCTGAAACCTCTGCAACGTCCAAACCCTGAAAGAAAAAAAACAGCTTTAAGCACAATTCTGAAGAAAACCAGGCCCTTTCCTGTGTTATTTATACTGTATTTTTACAATCAGGACATAAGCAGGGCAGTCTAGAGAGAAGAAGGACTCCTTTTTCTGGGGGTCGGAGGGGCAGCAAACTCACATCTGCTCCCACAGACAGGAGCCTGTGCAAAGGAGCGGAACTCTACCAAGGACTGACATAGACTTACATCATCTAGAGTAGCGTTGACCTCTTCGTGGTGCTGGAAAATGAGCCGCATCAGCTCTTTACATCACATTTCTGTGTGTAACGCTCCATGAAACTTTTCCCTTTCCTCGGAAAAGCCCCCTGGCTCTGACATTTGAGTCCATATTCCTCAGTTTCACCCTTTTCCTCCTCAAGCACTCAAGGAGAGTTGATCTCTGCCTCACAATTTTAGATAAAAGCTAGAAGAAAAAAAGATCAAACCTCAGAATCATTTTGCTTTAATTCCTTAAAAAAACCAACTCTTTGCTTCAAGGTGTTTTCCAGCTGTAGTTAAGGATATTAATCAAACCGCCTTTAAAGTTATTTCTCCGTAAAGATTGAACTAGATATGATGGTTGCATTGGATTTCTCGTCCTGTTTATTCACTGCAGCCCTCTCATTATGTAAATTAGCGGTTCTGTGGTAGCTGGGCCTCCATTCAATGAGGACAATGCCGCACACGAGCACTCAAACACACACGGGCCTCTGATAGCCTCATCTGCCAGTTCCCATCAGTCGTTTCACTAACAGCGTCTTCCTCCCGCTGAAAGATGACGTTTTGTTTGCTGATTTCACTTCGCATTCAGAACAAATGATGAATATAAATGATCAAACGATGAAAAAATAGCTTTTTCCCTTTCCCTTTCATCTTTTTAATGAACCAGTAAACTGTTTCACTTGGTAAGCTCGGCCAAATGCATTCCAACAAACCAGTCCCAGTGACTGTTCAGTGTGTGCACAGGTTTCTGAACTTATTTGGAGCTAGGGTCTGCGACTTAAAAGGCGGGATTTCTTCCTTGGCATGTAAGCAACATTAGCATAGGCCTGGCTGTTAACCGTTCATTTGAATCAGGTGGATTGGAGCTGGGATGCATCCAAAAACTTGCAGGACTGTGCAACCAGTTGGAGACCTCTCTGTGTAGATGCATGGTGCCGGGAGGTGTTTTGATCTCTTTGTACACAATTCAATTCGCTTTTATTTATATAGCGCCAATTCACAACAAACGTAATCACAAAGCACTTTACAAAAAAAGTCATTTCAGTACATTTATACAAACATTCCAATCAGTTTTCCATGTAAGGAATCCCAGCAGGATGTGCCATCATCCATCTGATATATAGACGTGGTTTAACTTCATACATCAATAACCAGCATTTATTGCTACAGTAGAGCTAAAGGAACATATACTGAACAGGCGCTAAAAAGCGGATTGGTGCTAAAACAGTTCTAAAGGAGTTGCACAACATAATAAATTACAGTCGTTGGGCTTTGTATCAATAACTCAAATAACTGCTGTATACAATATGCCATTACAATAATTAGTCATAATATTATGACCACATGCCTGTTATTTTGTAGGTCTATTTTTGACTCCCTCAGATCCCTGAAGATGTGCTGTGGTATCTGGCACCAAGATAGACAGATAGAAAACTTTATTTCCCCCTCCAGGGATTTAACTAGTTTTGACAGCACACCCCACTGGTGGGATGCTAAAACCTCCAACTGGTTGTTGTGCTCCTCATATTATTATTGAACCCTTTTAGCTGGGACTATTATAGCGCTGAAAGAGACAAAAACCGGCGAGGCGTCCCCATTTTCTGCTTCTAGTGATGACGACAGGAACGCTGGAGAGACATCAATGATCCGACGGGGAGTGGTGGAAGGTGAAGGGTTTAAATACACTGAAGGGAAGGAGGATCAGGTGTGATAGATTTGAGGCAGGTGCAGACAATAATGGGACAGGTGTGATCAGGACAGAGTGCTGATGGCTCTGACATTTCCTGGCTAACTAATGGTGAGGCATACTAAATAAAACTATAATACTACAAGTGGTGTATTTAAAGAAAAGCCTCAAGAAACCTCAACCACTCTATCTAAACAAATGTAAGAACCCAAGTAATACTGCAAATGTGACAGCAACTCATATTTTAACTTTCTTATTGTTAAACAAGTACACAATCACTAAAGTGGTCAAGTTTGGTTATCCACTAATTACCGATGGTGACACAAAGCATCTCAAAAGACCACAATGGGGTAACAAAGCCCTTAATTTTACCTCAAGTGTTAACAAATCCCTATACTAAACTAGCTAGTGAGTCCCAAGTGTACAAACTGAACACTTAAGCTTGGTTTATGCTTGCCCCATGAACATTCCGCTTAGAAACAAGACGTGCGGAGACGGCCGAGACGCCTTCGAGCAGCGTTTATACAGCGTCTCTGCTTATGGTGTACTCTTTTTGTACTCGCCATTTGATGTTAGAGTTCCTACTCGGAAAGTCTTTTCCTCCGACTTTGGCTTTTATTATGGCCGCTCCTGATATCAACAATAGTAACTGTGGTATAAAAATGTATATTTGTATATTCATCTAAAATTCATCTTACATGTTGAAGCTGCAACTCTAATCTTAAAGTAAAAGAAGAGTTTAGTACAGCTTAAACCAATGTTTGTAAGAAGTACTACACCTACGGCTACCTGGGTATCGCCATATTGGAATCCCGGATTATCCAACAACGTTAACTGGAACGCTGTTTACTCGGGCTCGGCTGGAAAACCCAGCCATGATTTCCGACTTTAAGGTAAATAGAACGCAAAATTGAGCTGCTCCCTCAGTCCCCCCTCCCTGAATTAAAACTGTGGCACGATGTCACCAAGGAGAGGAGGAGGAGATTTTGCCATTTGAACAGGTATAGGTACTGTACCTGCTCCGCCTCTGGAAGGAGCTGAAAGACACGCCTTATACCACGCAACACAGGTCTGTAAGAAGTAGAAGGAAGTCAAATGGTAAATGGACTGAACTTATATAGCGCTTTTCTAGTCATACTGACCACTCAAAGCACTGTACATTGAAGTCACATTCAGCCATTCATACACCGATAGCCAACATGGCTCAGTAGGACGATGTAAAATTTTTGGGGTTAAGTGCCTTGCCCAGGGGCACATCGACATGTGACTGGAGGAACCTGGAATCGAACCTACGACCCTCCAATTGCAAGCCAACTACTGAGCCACAGTGGCCAAGAATTGACTAACTTCTGTACTTGTTTTTGTTGCTAAACTATGCAACCGTTTCAGTCAGGTTTCAAAAGCTCCGTTTTGTGAATCTACACCTAAAGAAAGGAAGCAAACGGTAATTCATTTAAAAGTTATATCAAAATAAGCATTACAGAACGTTACAGCCTTTAGTATGTGGACTTTTAAGAATTAAAGATATATAAAACAATTACAAATGACAGGTAAAAAACAGCCCGGCTCACTGACAGCTGAAAGCAAACACCAGCGGCTCTGAAGCCCCGCCCCTCATGCGTGTGCACGACCCGAAATGATTTTCAGCTGAATAAAACAGCACTGAAAAAACGATTGGCATAAAAAAAGTTGAAAGTGAGAAAACATGATTGTGAGTTAATTGTTTTAATGCAGATATTTTGAGTTACAATGATTTTTTTTTTCTCATTCGATTTTTATTTCTCTATCAATGCAGAATTTTTCACGAAATGTATTTCTGATTCAAAATTAAGATTTTCAGTTACAATTATATTTTTCAATGCCAGTTTTTATTTCCTGTTTATTTCCTATTCTTTTCAGTTTCATTCCAAGCTGATCTGTTCAAGATCTGTTACAGCAGAACAACTTCCAAAAGGTTTACAATTTCATTGAAAGAAAATGTTATTGTGTGAAATGCATGAAAAAATATTCCGATCTTTTTCCAAAATAATGAAACGCAAAAATTAACATAAATACAGATGATTATACTTTAACTAAAATAAAAACTAAATGTAAATAAAGTAAAAAATTGTTTGCTTTTCTGGTTACTTATTTATCAATTTAATATTGCAAAAAATGAAACCTGTGCATATTTGACTAAAAATGCTTCATAGTTCAACAGGTTTCTATTCGTTAAATGAAAAACAACAAATTTTAAACTTGCAATATCTGGTGTAAAGACATAGCCTGAACATGCAAGTATGTAGGCACAGTTTAATGACATCATCAAAATGCATAATGGCGGTATAGTCAAAATTTCTATCATTTCTACCTTTTTATATTTCTCACTACTAGGAGAGGTATCCATGTGGCGTGTTTGGTTCTGCTGGATCCTGCTTTGCTGTGATAACTTTGGATTCTTCACAGTATATAGTCGTGGCTTTAAAGGTGTCAGGTATGGGAACGTCTCAGTCGCCTCAGGTTACCGCTGATTGATTATCTCTTCCCTCAAATGAGGCGAAGCAGATATTGTGGATGTCGGCGGCTGAGGGACTGAAGCTGTCCCCACAGGCCTGAAATCCAACAAGCCACAAAGGTCGTTTAATATATTGCATTCCCTCCGTTAGCTGTCACTCTGTCTTAGACACACACACACTGCAGGACCCTGCTCGACATGGGGAGCGAGGTTGAGCAACTGAGTAATTCCAGCTGTTGTGATGCCTGCAGGACTCGGATTGCATGAGTCAGTCACTGTGCAGCTTTAATCAAGAAGGGCGGCCTCAGCGTGGGTCTGTCCTGGAGGACGGTGGGATGAGGGATGATTGGAAAGCCTGGAGGCTGCAAACACCTCTCCACCGGGCCCGACTCCGGGTGGGCAGCAGGTTTAATCCGGCTGTCAGCACAACCAAGTGGGAACAGTTCATTTACTTCATGGGGAAACACAGTGTCCAGGAGGAGAGGCAATGTCTGTCACCTATCAGGAATGCTGACGTTCTGTGGTTTGGTGGAAACATCAGAGAGCTTTTCCTTCTGGGACGGATTGGATTATGTGGTGGCTCCTCATTAAGCCGTCTGAAAGCTAAAATTCACTGTCGCTCTAAATGATTGGCAGAGGAAATCAGCCAAGAACTATAAAACCTCTATGGTCTCTGAGTGATTGCATGAGTTATAATCTGCTCTTTTTGTCGTTTCCTGCTGTTTATTTGTTTTCTCCTCTGCTGTGTTTATAAACTGACAGCCATATTAATGATAAAACTATTCTCATAACCCTCTTATCCTGTTTTTTGTTCTGAAATTGTGAAAAGCAGCCTATCAGGATTTACCTTGTAGTCACTTTTAATGCTTCAGCTGAGGTCTTTACTTGCCAATATGTAAACTTATATGTTGTTTATCTTTATCGTTTCTGTTAGAACTGTACTGCAGTAACTTTTTTATCATAAATAATGCATGTGACTGAGACGTGTTGTAACGGGAGGTAGATGTGTGTATTTTAGTTAGTCCATAAAACAAGATAATAAAACCCTGTCCTCTAGCTATTTCTGGGGAATCTCAAAGCATTCCCAGGCTACATGGGATATCATAGGGAAGTCAGGAAGTGTAGCGTTGTAAAAACTTCAGCACATCGGACGAGGCTAATTTAACAGCTCGGTATTTCCACAGAGATGACTCATCACCGTTTGTATTTTTTGACATTTAAAGTCAGTTTTAAATTATTCAATATGCAGCGGTGTGGACTCGAGTAATTTGTTTTGTGACTTGAGACTTGACTGACTTGACACAGAGTATAACACCGACAACTCGGGGATTGACTTTGACATGAACCTATTTACTTGAAAATGCTTGGTATTTTACCCAATAACAAAAATTTGAAGGGGCTATGTGAAGTTTGAAAGTTTTGTGCTCTCAACTTCCCCCTCAGGCCAAACGTGTAACTGCAACCTGAATGGTAAGCTGGTAACATGCATGAGGCTCATACATGCTGTGTGTGAGCTCACTCATGAACGAGTAGAAAAAACAGCTGAGTCAGTTCCATCCTGGACAATTTACAGATTTAAAGTCATGACTTCCGCTTAGGTAAGAAATGTTACTGTTATGTAAGTTTAGTTGGGGTCTAAGCTGAAGTTTTGCTGCTAAAAGTTGCTCTCTTCTTATGCTCCGCTTAATCCATCCTTATGTTACCTCTCGTTTCACGATCGTTTATGATGCAGATAGCGAATGCTACAGCTGAGTTTGAACGCGTATGACATCATTATGCATTAGGCTGCCCCTGGAAAGCACTCGGGAAATCGGCTTCAATCCAACACTCGCTAGTTAATGAAGTTATAGGCATGTAGAGGCTACTGTGGTGAAAACGCCAGGACTCATTCTACTCACCAGGGCATTGCTGGAGCATGTTTAAGGAAGACTTTTTTAACAGTTTTTATTTATTTGTGGTTCAATTTATGTATAGTCCCTTTAACGCATCTATAATTTGACAAATTTAGCACTTTTACGTCATTTCACTCATCGCGTTGCACTGATTCCGCCTTAAAGAGTTATTGAACCTCTAAGTAAAAATGTGTCTGTTGTCACATTCGCAATACTTAGATAAGTGAGAAAAAAGCATTTTGTACAAAAGTAAGTGAAAAGCACTATCATGCTAGTTGTTCCTTTTTACTCACATAAACAGCATACAACACAAACACCTTCTGACTGGAGAGAGCACTAGTATAGTTTTAAATGCCTATATTCTTAAGTAAAAACCTATGACTCTTAAAAATCTAAATATTATCTTCAAAATTACAAAATCTGTACACTTTTAAAATCTCCTTAATTCTTAAATGTGAATCTGTGAAATTATAGTTGATAGGAAGACTATGTTTATGAACTAAATTTGACTAAATTGTATAACATAGAGGTTCAAGTTTAGAACAACTTTTTGTAAAATGTTCTTATTTTAGTTGCTCTTGTTTTGTCAGGTGTTGGAATAAATTTTTGAAACAAGTGTTTATGATTTACATTGAACTTTAAAATTACTTGAGACTTGCAAAGCAATGACTTCATCCCACCTCTGTAAAAATGACTATGATAATTGGTGAATGTCGGTAACCCTGGTAGCTAAATAAAACCTTTGTGCTGTTTTTCTGAATGTCTTCATAATCTAAAGAAGCAATCAGAAAGGGACAATCCTCAGAATCACTCATCCGTACATCTGATATTAGAAAGTGACTAAAACCCATTAGGAGTCACAAACATGGTGCAAGTTTTTTGGTTACGTGCCTCAGCCAAAAGCATGTCGGTTTATAAATTACATTCTAAACTTAGACAGCCATTGTGGTCCTGTACTGAGATGGAAACCAGAGGAACTTTGATAATCCTCACAAGGAAAATAGATTTTTCTGCAGTTGCTCCAGATGGTTGAGGTTCTTAAATTAGATTTGAAATGAAGAAATTAAAATAAATATAAAGCTTTGTAAGTGGATCATCCCTGTGGAGGGATACACCTTGAGGTTGTTGGAACAGGCTCAGCCTGAATGATGATGGAGTTTTATATATATATATATATATATATATGTTAGTTCAGAGGCCTATGCCATTTTTTAGACTAGTCTAGTCAATGATTAATTGATCTTATTCGTAATTTTTTTTTACAGTAAATCATTTCATTTTAAATAAGTGATTCTTATGCACATTCCAGGGTGGCCTTTTATTGTGGGCAGTATAAGGTACACCTGTGCACTAATCATGATGTCAGATCAGCATCTTGATGTGGCACACCTGTGAGGTGGGATGGATTATCTCAGCAAAGCAGAAGTGCTCACTATCACACATTTAGACTGATTTGTGGACAATGTTTGAGAGAAATGGTAATATTGTGTATCTGTAATGAATTTTAGATCTTTAAGTCCATCTCATGAAAAATGGGAGCAGAAACAAATTGTTGCGTTTATATTTTTGTTGAGTGTAGTAACAGAGGGTGGCTGCCATCTAGTGACTATTTTTAGTTACTGCAGCTCTACCACTCTGAGCTCCGGCTGCCTCAGAGAAACCAGCTAACGTAGAGCAAAACGTTGTCCTCTTATTTCCAACGAGAATGTCGATTTAACTCACGGGGAACTCAGAATGTCCTCACTGATGATTGGACAGTAGTTGTGGCTTTAGCTTTGCTTCCGCTGCTTCTTTCTTCCTAGCCATGGTTTAACTGTAGCTTAGCTAAAAGCTACTTCAAGTGTTATTGTGAGCTGTATTAGAACTGGTAACAATTACTTCTTAGGAAAAAATGAAATGTGTGATTCCTTTTGATGAGGAAATCTGAGTAATAGACGGTTGCCTGCTAACTGTTGTTATGAAGTCCCAGTGGGACGCTAGTGACGCTACATTATGTAAACATGGGAGGACGTGATCGTGATCATCGTTTAGATTTCGATGCACAAGGTCGTTACGTAATTTAAATTGATTTCGATAAAAAATTTAGATCATGCCATATATAAATAGATATAATACCCTAAACATTATTAGAAATATATTTTTTTAGGTTGTTTTAAAACATTTTTTATGTTACGGGGCTGAAGGTTTCAGCTAAAAGGAGCCATAAGTTTACATTTACAAGGGTAAGGAGCAGCATAGAGCATGAGGAAAACAAGAAATTCATATATTTTTCCCCTCAAAAAATTATCTTTTTTAAAAACAATCCTTAACATCATTTATGCAGGTAACATTGTTAAAAGGTTTAGCCTGAAAATGTCATTTTGATTATTAAAACAATCAGAATTTATGGTAACACAGGCTGCATGGTTAGCACTGTTGCCCTGCAGCAAGAAGGTTGTGGATTCAGATCCTGGCCCAAGGTCTTTCTGCATGGAGTTTGCATGTTCTCCCCGTGCATGCGTGGGTTCCCTCTGGGTACTCCAGCTTCCTCCCACAGTCTAAAATCATGACTGTCACGTTCATTGATCAATCTAAATTGTCCTTAGGTGTGAGTGTGTGCATGCATGGTTGTTTGTCCCGTCTGTCTCTATGGACTGGCGACCTGTCCAGGTGGTACCCCGCCTCTCACCCGTTGACAGCTGGGGATAGGCACCAGCCCCCCCCCCAAACATTGGCTCAAACCTCTACCTACTGCAATAATCTGCCCTCATCTAAGGAGCCTTGAGGTTTGAATTTTATGAGTGAGTTCATTGGTGCTGAGATCCCTGCTAGTTGCTTCGTACCGGCTCAAATGTACCGGCGGGCCTGTTGAGACTGACCCAGCCTTTCACCAGGTTCTATGTTCTGGGTGTTGGGGTCGAATGCAAAGACCTGCGTTCAAAGCTGGCCCCGCCCAATCAAAGTCTTCAGATTGGACAAAGGCAAAACATCCTGCACAAAGACCCTTCTGAGTCTATCCCTCCCCTTCCAGCATCTCTCTGTCTGCTCTAGTTTTATCTGTTGAGTGCAAAAGCTCCCCGGATATCCTCCTCTACCTTCTGCCTTCTCAGCTAATCCCATCTGAACACTTCGCTTCACATCTACACATACTCTGTTTGTGTCATCTCCTTTCTTCTCCCATCTCGGTCAGATCTCTCTTTTTTCTGCAGACATCAGATGAAACCCTCCAGAGTCGGATAAAGATAAACCCTGTGAGCGTGAGAGAGAGTCAATCCCCTCTGCAAACCCCCAGCCAGTCTCAAACATTGGCTCAAACCCCTGGCACGTTCCGCCTGCTGAAGCTCGCAAAGCCACTAAAGCCGGCCAGCCTCTCCCTCCGTCCAGCATTAATTAACCCGCTCCGCTGCGATTCCCCAATCAAAAACATTTAGAGCATCAGTCTGAGCCTCTGCGGGCCAAAGCAGAGACGCGGCTCGACCCAAAAATCCCTCTCGTCCGTGTATTTGCTGCAGATTAACCTAACAGGTGCCTAATTACTGTAATCATTAAATGCTCGCAGAGAAAGAGGACAAACAGAACTCCCTCCCTTATTCAGCTTTGTTGGGTTTTGAAGCATAACTGCCCGTTGAATGAGCACACAGAGTTTTGTGAAGTAGCTCCTAGAGACCGGGTCTCCGGCGAATGAGATCGAGCATCTGCGAGTGTTTAAATTTGAAAGGGACCAATTGGAGCAAAGGGATTGTATCGGCTAAAAAGGCAGGTGCACCAACGATTAGTGGGCAGCAGCTGGTGAGGTCACTAATGTGCACACTGTGCACCAACACACTCCTTTATGAGTGCACCGTAAATGTTCTGCAGCAGAGAAAGGGTTCGGGGCTCAGAAAGCAGAGCTTTCCCTCGTCTCAGAAAGACGAGCCAGGTCTGAAACAACGTCTCTTTGAAAAACCAAAGAGTACAAAAGATTTAGGAAAAGATGTAAAAGGAAACATAGAACCTCATAGAAGCTTTTTGTAAAATTAAAGATGAAAGAGGGCAGGTTTTAGAGGAGCCGACATGCAGAAAGGACAGGGAGACGATTAGAGGCTCTTGGAAAGGCTTCTGCCGCCGTCTTTCAACATAAATCCAGGTTTGGAAATGGTAGCGCGGGTCCCCCTTTATCAGAGAATTCCTTTCTCCAACGGATATGTCATCATCGCAGATCCAGTCACTGCTGTGAGTCCCAGGGGTCTTGGTCTAACTTCACTGTAATTCAGTTTCTGATGGAGGGAAAGACAGCAGAGTGACGGCAGGCTCAGCAGGAATCACATCATTCCTGCTCGTGATGTCATTCGAATCCTCTAAGGAAGCCAAAGGAATCAGCTGCAGGTTAACTAAAAGCAGAGGCCACTTTCTGGGTCTTTTTCAAAATGTTGTTTTACTACCACAAACTTCAGTGTATTTTATTTGGGTTTAGAATAATTGACTCAAAGTAGTGTGTAATTGTGAAGCTGAAAGAAAAACATTCTTTTTGTGTAATGTCTCCAGCTTTGGCTACACAGTGGTGCAGTCGGCAGCACCGTTGCCTTGCATCAAGAAGGCCTTTGTTCAAATCCCGGCCTGCGGGTGTTAGAGCATATAGTTTGCATGTTCTCCCTGTGCATGCATGGGTTCCCTCTGGGTACTCCGGCTTCCTGGACAGTCCAAAAACATGACTGCTAGGTGCGTTCACACCAAAGCATCAAAAATGCGTTGCACACCCCTAGCTGGACGCTTAAACATTCCCCCTCGGCGCTCATCCAAAGCAAATTGAACACGTGTCAATGTGGAAATACAGAATTTGCGGGAGGGTCCTGAGCAGGATCGCTCCGCCGCCGTCTGCTGGCCTCCTCCTCCTCCTCCTTTCCCTCCTGCTTCCGACCGTCTGGAGCCAGGAGGGGGCCACCACCTCCGCCAAGCACTGCATTTGTGGCGTGGCTGACGATGGACTTTGGTGTCCGAGCTGAACACTTTAAGTAGTTGTATCCACGGACCCGGCCCCTCACCGCGTTGGAGAGCCTGGCCTACCCTCCCAGTTTGAGTAGCTGTTGTCCCGCGTAGGTCCAAGCATCACCCGCCAGGAGACCAACTACAGCCGCTCAATCCCACCAGCTGAGCGGGTGTCCATCTGCCTGCAGTTAGTAAAAGGGGAGCAGTGTCTTTGCAGCCACAACAGCTCTTTTAAGAGCCACCCACAAACCTGTTAAGAGCTTTCCATGTCACACTGATGCTATGACTCATTCTGAGTCACAGCGTCACTGACACCACATCACCAGGCTCCTGACTGATTGAAGCAGCGCAAACTGACGCCGAAGTTCAGTTTTTCCAACTTCAGTGGCAGACGCAAAACAACTTGTGAATGCACAAACTGCACCACATAAAGCAACGTGCATTTTTTCTGACCTGCATCAAACTTCATTCATGCAAATCTGATGCGTGAATGAGGTAGAAAAGCATTTTCACAATGCAAAGTTGCTTCTGACGTTATGCAGGAACCCCATAATCGTGCATCAGCGCGCTTCAACATTGACTTTACATGTAAATCTGACGCTTACAAGGCTTCAAACACATTCTATGAGAACGCACCATTAGGTATTAGTGTGTTTGCTTGGTTGTTTGCCTCTGTGTGACCTGAGATTGACTGGCAATGTGTCCAGGCTGTACCCCCGCCTCTGGTCTCGTCCGATGAATGCTGGAGATAGGCACTAGCTGCTAGCGACCCTTCAAGGATAAGAGGAAAAGATAATGGATGGAATTCTCTAGCTCAGTCTGTTTCCGTAAATGGTGTCTGTAAATACCAGCTTGCAAGTCTTGTGACAAACCAACATATTTTCCAGTAGAGATAAGCATAAACTAGCAAAATGACAGAGGGTATTATTAATTATTTAGGTCTGGACTTTGACTAGACCGTTCTAACACACGAATAAGTTTTGATCTAAACAATTCCATTGAATCTCTGGCTGTCTGGTTAAGGTCTTTATCTTGGAGGAAGGTAAACCTCTGTTTACTTCTAAAGAAAAGAATCCCCACACCATGATGCCTCCACCACTATGTTTCACTGTGGGATGGTGTGTTCAGGGGGCTGTTCAGTGCCACACATTTGTTTATTTATCTTTGGAAATTGATTTAAAAAGTTCCATTTTGTTCACATCTGGCTACCCTACATGGCTTGTGGCCAATTTAAAGCAGGATGTAGTTTTAGCAGTGGCTTTCTCTCTACTTTGGAAGGCTGTTATCCTGTCAATGGGATCTCTGCAGAGATCATCTTATCTGTGTTCAGATGATGGATTGAAGAAACCTCTGGGAGATGCCCAAAGCTTGGGATGTTGCTATAGAACCCTCCCCTGGTCTAGTCTCTTCCACAACATTCTCCCCTGAGCTTTCTGTTGGGTTTCTTAGTCTGCATGATGCTTACTGCTCGCTAATTTCCTTTAAAGAGAACAAACCTCTGCTGTATTCATAGTGAGATTAAATTACATACAGGAAGTCATCTGGTTGCGCTGGGCTTTATTTTGGGAAATATGAGATAAGGGAGCTGAATACAGACATTAAAATTGATCAACTAAGGGTGGATGGACACCTGAGGAAGTAGATGAAACTGAATCCAGTAGGGATCCACTTGCCTCTAGAAGTAATAGTGGTTGTTCACTTCAGAGCTGAGAGGTGTTTAACGGTTAATTAGCATTCTCTGGGAGCTACCCTGTGCACCAGAGGTACCATCCTCTCCATTTTGAACCTCTCAGACTCATTTGTTAACACAATTAAAAATCTTGAGTCCCATTAAAGATTAATCAAAAAGTTTGACGCTCCGGGTTAGCAACTACCATTAAAGGACGGCCAACGTGACTTTGATGAAGAGTCGCTGCCGTATAATCTTTCCATGGGACAAGACTTCGTCGGACAGGGTTTCAGCCACAGTGCATAAAAATCAGAGGATCAAACAGAGGAGGCTGCTGTCGACTTCATTTCAGTTTTACACATTTAAACCATCCAGCTTGGTGTGAGTCACTGCCTTTTACAGGAAGCTAAGGGACATGAACTGAATATATAGACATGCTTCTAGTTAAGATGGGCAGAGATAAGCTGTGTAACATGAAAGGAGTTGGCAGTAGTAACATTTAGCATTCAGTCTGAGTTTATCTGTTTAAGTTACTAATCTTTGTAGTTTTATTTTTCTGTCTTGGAAACTGTAAAAGCTCTCACAATTTGCAGACCGAGCACTACAGCACCAATGAGTCTTTTCTGTAGTACCAACAAACCAAAAAGGGAATAATTTCAGCTGGAAGAAATTTGAAAAATATTTTGTTGTAATAAAAATGTATATTAATATTGAGTCAAAGCTGATGATTTGATCTTAATGCAATATGTCCTTAATAACAAAGCCACTTTCTCTCTGAAAACTTTCATCTTCAGAAAACTAAACTCATCCTGGATTCTAAAGTCAAAAGATAGACGTTAATGTTGAGCTTTTATTGGGGCCTTTTACATTATCAGGACACAAATCTTGTTTTGGTTTTAGGGAAAACAAGCAAACAGCTTTAAAATTCCTTGGTGCTGATTAAAGGTTTGATAGGGAACATGAGCATGATAGCAACATCTAGTTTATTTAGGTTGTAGTTAAAACAATAAATCCATCATTCCAGCTATTGGGTTGCCTGGTTCGCTGCCGATATGCCCAGTGACCAAAATGAACTGTGTCCAACAGGGAGACAGGGATAACAGCGATAACTTCATTGTCGTGCTCAGTTAAAAATTTACATTTTATTATATTTTAATTCAAAAATAATTTCTTAAGGATTTTTAAATATAGCTTTTTATGAAAATGTTCCATATTAAACCTTTAACTGTTGCAGATGGACAGTTATATTAGCCTGGCTATGGTTCTGTGAAGGTCTCTTCCATTTAAAAAGACATTTCCCATTCACTTTTCAAAGCAGAATATTATTGGGAGAACAAAAACTGTCATTTTACATCCAGAAGGTCTGGTTGATGTCCTCGAGAAAAATAGTTAGTCCACAACTAGTCTTATGTCCACAAACCAACATAATCTGCCGCTGAAAACCTTATTTCCTTTCTTGAGTGAATTCTCATGAGGTTTTTATCTTTACTACTGTTTGCATGCTCATTAACCTAAAAAGTAGAGAGTCCTCACCAGAGTCCTTCTTCTTCTTCATGATGTTTATTTACTATTTGGTGCAATACTGCCACCAAGTGGTGTGAAACATGCGCCAGAATGTTACTCCAGGCTCCACTTGAGACTACTACATTAGCATTGTCCCTGCTTGTGCTAGCTTGTTTTTTTATCACCCAGTCTAATACGTCCATTTTGACATACAACTGTGTCAACTAATAGCCTACATCACCCTCTGCTGGGTGATGTTGTGTCAATACATTGCATAGGGGCAACTTCATTCACAAGGGGGTTATAAACTGTCTTGACCGGGCCCGATATTTGAACTGTTCCAGGCTTCCTCAGGATGACGAATTGTGTCAAATTATTGACCTGATGCAATCCATCTCCACAGCATGCTTATTCAGTGGGTGAGATTCCTGCAAAGTCAATTACATACTGAATGTTTGACAAATAACATATCTACCCATAATTGTTTTTTTATAAATCTTTATAAAGTCTTTTATAATTTTTCTTTCTTAACTTAAACATGTAGTAGGCTGCTGAAGAGTCTGGGATGGAGCTGTTTTGTTTTTTTATTTTTTCATGGAGTGACATTGGGAAGAATATGCAGGTGCGTCAACTAGTGGAAAGAATAGCGGCTGTCTTAAATATCTCAAATTGTGAATAATAGTTTCATTTGCAGAATGATGGACTTAAATAGTTTACCCAGTTGATTGCCTGCAGAACACACAGCTGCTTTTGTAAACTTCTGTGAATTGAAATAACATTTTCAAACTGCAGATTACTGCCGTGGAGCAGATCTTCTTTCAGGAAGCTCTTTCTATCAGTCCGACTTTGGTTTATGTCTCACTGAGCTGCAGGACGACATCATAAGTGGCTTCCTGTTCTGTTCTCTCTGCTACAGTTTGCAGCTTTATAATAAGGCTAAGAGGTTTATCTGGAGTTGGGCCACTCAGGTCTCGGTCAGATAGAGAGGTTTGGAGCTGACTCGGACTGGAGAGGCTCTCCAAAGATGATCAGCGGCCGTTTCTCATCCCCCTCCTCTTCCGCCCAGCCCTTGTTCACTTCCTACAGCAACAAACAGTTGTCTCAATGTTTTTATGATCTTGTGTTTGTCTGCTGCTGACTCTGAGTCCTACAAATACATGTTGTAGGTAATCAGGTCCCACCCAAACTATTACAGGCCAAGCTGGCCACTCAATCAGGACGGCAGGCTAATTTTACCACCGCCAGGCTCAGGGGAGGTTATTAAAGGCGTGTTATTTAAAGCCGCCACATCTAAAAACTGTAAGGAACCTCTGGCCTGCTTATCAGACACATATTGGACACACAGAGAACGCTGGCAGTTAGAAATGGCTCTCAACAGGGAGACCCTGGGATAGGGCGGAGAGACACTGAAGTCGAAGATAAGCAAGAATACACTTTGATGTCATGGTGTAACTAGCGAGTTTTCAGTTCCGTAAAAAAAAAAAAAAGATTTTAGTTTTTGTTTCTGTAAATGCACTCCCTGCCTGTTGGACATTTCACATTTTGACCACTAAATTTGGTGTAGTGCAGTATATTATCGGTAACATGAAACATGGTTTTTAACATTTTCTGCAAATAAATAAACTGACAACCAATATTCAACCAGTTTTACCCTGAAACCCCTAAATAAAATCCAGTACAACCCAATGTCTTAAAAAGTCCTCTCTGTGGTTTTTCCACGAGAGATTTAGAGATGGACCAGTTTGATATTTGACAATATTTTCACCATCCGCCCTTTAAGGTGTGACAGATAAATGCAACCAAATAGAAAGAACAGTTTGGCATAGAAAATTTAAAAAACAATAATAAACGTAAATCCAATGCGTACTAGTAACTTTTTTAGTAGCATCACCATATCATCTGTCCCTGTAACTGTCTGGTTGCTATGGTAACAGTTACGCATGCTTTTAAAATAAGATTACCACATAAACAAACATAAAGCTCAATACAATACAACTCACCACAACGCTGAATGAGCGGCTGTTTCTCTGTAACGAGACGTTACGTCTGGGCCAGTTTTAAAGGTTTCATTGCCTCATTAGAAAGCTGGTTTCCACATATTATACAGATCAAAGCCCTGCTGCATGGAAATCATCTGTCACGATAAATCCATGTTTAATGTTGGAATCCTGCTATTGTCTGCTAAATGTAACTTTCTTTTTCTTGGAAGTTGTAGGCTCTTCTGTCTCTTCATTAGAAATATTCATTTTTTTCTGACGGAAGCTTTTCAGAGATCTCAGTTTTTAATCATTTAGCTAGCTTGTAAGTTTGTTTATCACATGACGAAGGCAAACAACTTGAAATGTGTCCAGATTAATTTATAGCAGGATGTTACAAAGAGAATTGGTTATTATTCAAACAGAAATACTCTAACTAAGGTTGTTTTAACACCAGATAATCAGAAAGACTCAGTTTGATTTAGGACCAAATTTGCTACATTGTTGAAGTGTTTACCTGATGTATCTTGCATTCATACTGCACGTTGTCAAATGAACCAAACCTAGTGAAAAACGTGTTTACCTCCCCGCCTGTGGTGGCGCTGCACCACGAAGCACAGAAACAAAGGAACACTTCCTGTTCAGTGAAATATAAACTAACATGTAGTGAGATCAAATTTGTGTATTTTTACGATTGTTGTGTTTTCTTTAGCCAATTTTTTTCTCAGACAAAGTTAACATACGGATACAGCAAACATGTGAAAATGGGTCCTTTGTGTTCAGAACACAATGGACACAAAGGAGCTACGATGGAATGGGTTACATAAACGCATACTCATGTGTTAGAATGGTCTAGTCAAAGTCCAGACCTAAATCCTCTTGAACATTTGGCCAGGTGTTATAATCGGTGTTTAAGCTGACTGAGTTAAAGATTTTTTTCCAAAAAAACACAGGCAAAAATTTTGCTTTTTGGACACAAAACCACCGTTTTCAGATATTCGTTAATACCAGATTTGACTTGTCTTCGTTTCCAAAAATCTGTAGAAAAATAGAAATTCTTTCCATGCATCTGGGATGAAATAACTGTTGGTGCCAGTGTGGTTGCACGTTCAGCCCTTCTATGAACTACTGTGATTCTGCTGACTTTAGGCCTCAGGCAAACTGCGAATCAAACCAAAAGGCGTCATGAGATCTTCTAACTGCTGCTGTGTCTCATGATGTGTTTCTATCCCTGTGCTCCTCCTGCAGACAGCGAGATCGTTCCCCCTGACTGCCTGCGGCCGCGCTCCTTCACCACGGTGCGCTCGTCCTCGCTGCGGCGTGAAGCCGAAGACTCCCGCCTCTCCGTCAGCCTGTGCGATCTCAACCTGCAGGAGGAGGACCGAGGCCACGCCCGCTCTCACCGCCACACCCTCCATCTGGCCTCGGCGTCCACTTCCTCCGCCTGCCCCATCCCCCAGAACTCCCTGAACTCACAGCAATCCTCCCTGCTGCCGTCTGCCCTGGAGAGCGACCTTCACTTCCACCAGCTGCGCGGCGCCCACATCAAGACGCTGGACGAACAGACGGTGGCGCGCTCCGAGCACGCCCGGGAGGAACGGACTCTGGTCTTCACCAACCGGCCCCTGCGCACCGGAGAGACCGTCTTCATCAAGGTCACCAAGTCCAGCCCCGCGCGCTCGGGGTCGCTGTCTTATGGTGTGACCTCCTGCGACCCGGCAGTGCTGCGCCCCAGCGACCTACCGTACAACCCGGAGGCTCTGGTGGACAGGAAGGAGTTCTGGGCCGTGTGCCGGGTGCCAACTCCTCTGCAGAGCAGCGACATCCTGGGCTTCCTGGTCAACCAGGAAGGGGAGGTCATCCTCAGCCACAACGGCACCAACGTGGGGATGCAGGTGTGTGTGGACAACTCCCGCCCCCTCTGGATGTTCTTCGGCCTGCATGGAGCTGTGACGCAGCTGAGGATTCTCGGTAAGTACTGGATGCACCAACAGATGTCGCAGAGGTTCAGGTCATTTAAACACTGGGAGCGTAACAGTGAATGTATTCATATTTGGTACGGCCCTGTTGGGTCAAATCCAGTTGTTTTTCTACCTGAACAAATGCAGAATCTTTATGAGCAGAACTCAGAGTGCAGTGCAATGTTATAGTGTAAAACTAAAACAGAAATGACTCCCATCTTCACTAAACTCTGCTGTGTGGGAACATTAAAGCCTAGTTTATGCTTCTGCGTTTTGACGTAGACGGATTGACGCAACGCCATAATCCTCAACGCAAGGGCTCTCCGTCACCTACGCAAGGACGCACGGAGTAGAGGCCCAAATTTTAACTATCCGTGTCCGTCGACGGAGAGTGCATCTGATTGGTCAGTTAAGCAGCAGCCATAGATCGTTTCAACAGAACGGGGCTCTATAGTCGCTGTAAGCAGTAGTTAATGCAGCGTTTGGGCACTACATACTTTTTATTGAAAGGATAACTTATCTAATCTGTTCCTTTTGAACACAAGGAGGTGAAGGAAAACAACAAAAACGGCTGCTGTCTTTGTTTCCATGCGTTTTTAGAGTATTCTATGATCTGTGCTTCTTGTAAAAAGCTTTACAGCTTAATCAAAATGTACTTTCTGTCGTTCATTGTTCCTTGAGGAAGAAATACGTTCACAAGCCTAGGCTACGTCCATACTAAGCCGATAAGGTTATAAGGGGAGTTAGACGCCTAATGTTATCCACTCAACACGAGCATTTACGCCCCGTTTAAGGTCCGTTTAAGGTCCCATGATTGCGCAATCCCATACCGACCTGTGCAAATACTGGGCATGCTCGAAAAGACGCACGAAACACGCGTATAATCTACGTGACTCCAGCGCCTACATAATATATACAAGAAGCTCTACAGCACAGTACATATCTGCTTGTCCCGTTAACCGAAGAGAACAATAGCTGCTCAGAAGAAGAGAGAGTTTTTGGTGTGGACAGACGACGAGATCCATTTATTACTCTTCGCTGTTGTCTTTGTCTGTAATGTTGTATTGTTATTGACGCCACTTCCTTTCATTATCCGGGGAAGCTGTCCACAGTAGCTCGTTTAGCCGTTTAATTAAGATTTACACGGCTCTCTTTCCCGGCTAATATTTATCCGGCCTCAGACCTTAAACGACGCCGGGTTAGTGTGGACGATAGGGGGGTGTAGACTAAATAATTATACGTTTAAGGCATTATCCTGCTTAGTGTGGACGTGGCCTTAGAAAAAAAACAGAAGCGGCGCTGTGTGATAGTAGGCAGAGACGCCATGAAAAGTTAGCGCCCCCTGCTGTCCTGGTCGAGCAATGCTGAAAAAACAATAGAGAGTGGATTGGAAGAGCAGAGTACTATAAAGAGAAAACGTCTCCATCAATACATATCTCTGAGTGGTAATTAGCAGTTGGAGAAGCATAAACTAGTAGTTTCTAGAGAAACTAATCGTTTCTCATGAAGCAACAGTAGAAAAAGAAAGAAGGACCAAACCATAACACATCTTTCAACAACAATAAGGTCCATAACACGCTCTGTACTGAACTGAACGACTCATCTGAAAGAATATCAAACTGATGGAAACATCACTGATAGTGGAGAAAAACCAGCTGACGTCACCAAGGCTATCAGTAGCAACAAATCAAACTAAACTCTTGATTTGTAGAAAATGCAAGTTAGAGGAATCCCTGCTGATGAGATTTATCCAACTGTTGCCCATGCTGGACTCAAGATAAGCTGGGAGACTAAGCTGTTGAAATATTATAAGAAAGTGATTTAAGGATGTTTTATTCTCAATTATAGGCAAAGTAGTATTTAAACAATTTTTAACAGTGACTGCCTTCAGTTGATTACATTGTTTTCTACTCTGGCTATGTCTGCTTTTACTATTTTCTGTTTTTTAATCCAATCAAGTCTTTAGTCGGTTCTGCATTTTTTAATTTATAGAAAATGATAAAAATAGATTAATTTAATGAATTTAAAAGGAAGCAACTCAGGAAAAAAAGGTTTGCCGATCATAGTAAAAGCAAAAAAAGTCACATGAATAATTGTATATATTTTTGCAAATGTATACTGTACAAGGAGTTTAGTGTACTGTTACATCCCTAGTAAATTTCAAGACAAGATGATAATGAATAAAATATCCTAATATTAAGCAAACAGAAAGTAAAAGTCTATTCTATACATAAATCATTAGAGAAAAACAGTGTGTCTCTCTTATTCCACATTTTCTCTATGGATATTCCCACTTTGGAGGAATAATTGATGTGCGAATGAACCCTCCCTTTAGCTGTCCTAGTTCATGAGCTCAAAGATCAATGCATTGATCCTCATTCGGCCCTGCGCTGTGGTGATGAGACCTCTATCCCTAATTCATTTACTTGTCCTGCTGGTAGAAGTGGATTCCTGTAGTGTGCAGAAGGCTCTGACAGCACGCCAGCTGAGGAACTCAGGGGTCAAAAGCGAATGAACGCACTTTGTTACTTTGTTAGGCACGATATTTACAGCACTTGATTTTATAGGGGAAGGATGTTAGTATATTCAGAGAAGATTGGTGATCTGTCCTGACCTGGAAAAACAGGATGTGAGCAGAGATGGTGGGGAAAAAACAGAGAAAGGTAGTGAGGTCTGCCTGATGTCTGATTTATCTGGAAGCTTTTCTTTCTGCTTTTATATTTTAGGGGTTTTGTATCCTAAATGATAGAAACAGATCTATAACATTGTTTAACAAACTGTTAAAAAAATCCACTGTACTGTACGATGTGTCAAACAGCTTTTATTGAAAGGTAAGACACCATAGACAGCAAAAATAGTTGTTTGACTGCAGAGGAACTAAAACGACATCCTGCTTTCCTTCGATGATGGCAGCGGAAAAGGAAGCAGAGCTTGAAAAGGTTTGGAGATATAGGTTTTACTGTAACTAAACACAGGAGAGACAGAGTGTGCCGTTCAAACAGGATATGAATGGATGTGACTTTAATTCATGGTGCCCAGTTTGGGGCGTCGTTGCTCACCTATTGGAAGATTTCAGATCGTTGCACTTCACCTGCCTGAGTTGGCTTTTTGACATTGCTGTTGGTTTTTATACAATACCAGTTTCATTCAATGACTTGTTTTAGATTTAACCACAGAATGGTTAGCTTCTAGTATCACGCAGTGTAGACTTTGATCCTGAGAGATATCCAGATTTTTTGTTCTTCTGTGTTTCAGCTCTTTAGGTTCTCACATCTCCTGCACTAACCTACACATTGACCCAACAGAAGGTTCCACTGCTCACGGTTTAAGAACCTTTAGAATTGGTTTCTGTTTATCTGATAATATAGGAGGCACTGTGGGTTCCCCCCCCTCCCCAGATGCTTTTTTTAAACCCTATCATACAACTGAGCCTCTGCATTTCAGCATCACCTTCCTTCTCATTTGATACTGATGTTTTATTTGAAGATGTTGCAACTAATAGATGCTATATATGTCATTAGGGCTGGACAATATTTTGATGTTTTTTTAAAATGTTGAATTGTTTTCATATAAGATCATTTGCTATTGTTTATTTTGATATAATCAGACTAGTTAGTTTTCTGAGCCTCCTGCCACTCCGTCTGCCTCTCGCCTCATTTCACCTCGCTTCACCTCTTGTCCTCGCTGAACGTGAATCTCACCACAACTCCACTGATGCATTCAGTCTGGAAGTAAACAGCAGCATGGAGAGAGAAGAAGGCAGAGTAGCCAATGATTAGCAGTGCTTTGAGTGGACTCAGAGCGCTGAGAACGTTCCCGGTACGCTCGTGAATGCGTCTGTCGTCATTTAAAAAAACTGTTTGACCTACACAGTGTGCAGAAAAACAGAAACTTGTCTTTGCTGCAGTGTGTTTCAAACCTGTGGTGCTTTCACGGAACTTTCTAAATGCATGGTGAGTGGAGTAACGTAGGACATTTAAAACTTATTACAAAACACACAGAAAACATCTTAACACATAAACCTTTGTTTAATTATGGTTGCCATGCTAACCCGAAAGTAAAAAAACATATATATATATTCCGTAATAATTTAGTCCTCTTTTAGCTTTTATCATCAAAGCTATAACTTTTTTGGTTCAGAAGAATTTTTTCTTTTTGACACAGTTTCTAAGTTACACTTACAGCTGTATGTCGGTAAAAAAAATTGAGGCATGTAGATTGGAGTCTGAATTTCTTTTTTGTCAAGAAAAATATCTAGATATACATCAAATATCATATTTCATCTGAAAAAATATTGAGACATAACTTTTGGACAATATCTTTTAGCCCTATTATGTCGTGCATACAGGCCCGGCACAAGTGGGGGGGTTTCAGGCGCCAGGTCTGCATATTCAGGTCTAGAGCCCTGAATAAAGACAGATTACAGCCTACGTATAAATGAAGTTTTAACCATGCAATGTATACCTGCAAAGCGTGCTGTAGGATATTTATAGTAATGAAGATACTTTGATACGGGTGTTTACCAAAATTTGCACTAAAGCTTGGCTTAATAAAAAAAAGGGAAGCATGCGTGACATTTTGGTCCACACTCCATGCCAGCAGGTGGAAGTAGTGCACCACTTTGTTGTTTGCTTACCATAGATAAACATCACAAAGAACAAGAAGAGCGTTTTTGGCTAATTAGAGCACGCTAAAGGCATTAAAGAGGAAGAAAGGGAATTACCCAGAGTTGGAGCCACAGATTATGTTGGATTGTGAATGTGAGACTTGTTGAGGATTAGTTATTTTACTGGAGGGCATTAACTGCATTAACCGGACCATTTTGAACATAAAAAGACTGTTTGTTAACAAAATTTTCTGTTCTGTCAATGATACGTGAATACTGTGGATTTGAAAATTGTCTTGCTTTCTGAATGGTTTGACTAAAGTGTTTACTATGTTTATAGTTATATTATATCCATGATTGGCATACATCATTAGAATCTCAAGAATCTAAACTCTCAAATGATTTACAACATGTAAATGTACCAAAAAAAGATGTTGCCTAAAAAGGCAGTTTACACCCAGAAGTAAGTACAGTAAACGGGACGAAAAAACGCTGGGGGTTTGAGCTAAAAGACTGCCTCCCTGTGGCGCCCAGGGTGCCTACATTAGCGTGTTCAGATTTTAAAAAATAAAAAATGGGACAAAAAATGAAAGGTTGACATTTCCTCGCTGGTGACTTATAACAGCTTTTTATTGTAGAAAGTGCAAAACTACTAAAACTTGAACATCTATATTCAAAATAAGGACATTCTTTTGAAATATTTTTAGTGAAACATTTTTGTCAAAACAATACTGTATTTTTGAAAGACATTTGTTTGGGCAATATTAAAAGTTCCATTTTTGTGAACACAGACACACACACACACAAAGTATGTAACGGATCTCAGTTTGTTTAGAAACAAAATTAAATAACAGTATTAATGTTCTCCCCTAACAGTGACTCTTTTAAGTCTATTTCATGTTTGAGAGAATCTTTTTAAGTAGATTATAGTGGTCAACAAGTGTGGCATGAACTCAGAGTGTCCTCAAACTTCACCCGAGTGATGGTAACTTTGTGATTGACGTACGAAACCAAAGACAATTACTTCTGTGCTCTGTAAGCCATGACACTGGTTAAAAATCAGGACGTTCGGGACAAATGGCTCAAAATCGGGACTGTCCCGGGTAAATCAGAACGCCTGGTAAGCCTAGCCTGCGCATGCACCACTGATACAGAACTTACACAATCCCATGCGACGCTGTGCAGACACTCTGTTGGCATTAATGATTTATTCACTGATGATTTGCTTGGAGTGGCTCCAACTGACTAACCAGATCGTTCACTGTAACCTACTTTCTGATTAATCCTGTTCAGTTATATTTTAACCAGTTAAAGTGGAGTGAGAAGCTCAGTTGGTGTTTGAATAAATAAAATGCATAAATATATATATAAAATCAGACCGTAGTTAACATACCCACTCCCGAAAGAAATGTATGCTGATTTTTACATCCCTTCATCCTAATATACACCTAACCGGGGGTAGACTGTGTTTACCCCCATCTGACTATGTGACCCCCCTCCACACACACACACACACACACACACACACACCGCCAACATCAGCTGACAATAAAGCAACAGACGAGCCTGTCAATAAGTCAGTAAAGCTGCGCCCTGTTGACATAGATCAATTCAACAAATGCCAGAACAGCAGACGGTCAGCCTTTATGGACTTTAATGTCACCCTGACTTTCTCTGATAGTAGACTGTCCTCACACTCATTTCTTTTCTTGTTGTTTTTGCAATCAGGTCCAAAAGTCTCAGCGAGTACACCCTGCGATACATGACTGCTAAATTAGAGTTTGGCTCGAGCTCAGCCGACCACCTGGTCTCCCTCTGTCTGTGTTTCTAATAGTCATTTACTGAAAACAAAACAAAAACTTGGCAGCAGAACAGAACCGGGGCCACAGAACAATGAAAGACCCGCTGCACGTCTGCTTATCAAGTCCCATCTTTGGAATTCCCAGTCAAGTGTGACTCTTCTTTACCTTCCAGCTGCTTCGAATTAGGAAGAGCCTCTTATCTGGCTGATATAGCTCCTTATCTGCTGATTTGCTCTGAGCGGTTCAGCGTAGGGTTGAGTTAAATCAGTTAAAGTGAGGGATGTGTCCCACTGGGTCTCCTGCTCCTCCAGATGGAAAGATACAGCAGAGAGCAGAGTAATGGACCTCTCTGATAAGAACTGAAATTCACGAGGGGCTGTTGAGGCTATCTTGGAGTTCCTGTATAGTAAGGGACTGGTTGGATGAAATAAATACCCATTCAGAGATTTAATGTCTTTCTAGGTCAATTTGTTCATCACCAAGATCCAACATCCGGTTTGGCATCATATTATCAAATCAAATTTTATCTATAAAGCTCTTTTCATACACAATAAAAGTGCTTTAAAGATTAAAATGACCCCATATAACCAATTTTCTCATCCCTTCCCCACAATTTTAAAAATAAAATGACAATTATTCCCCCTTCGCAAACACACACAACGCACACAAACACACATCCACGCACAAACACACATACACATAGACACCGTCCCAAAATGCGTAAGACCATAGATAGACACTGGGAACCCCAGAGGAGGGAGGATGGAGGCCCCCACCTCCACTTGAGCACCACCCGGAGAGCACCTAGGCCACCGCAGCCAAACATCGCCCCCGAGGTAGAGGGCTCCCACAGAGGAAACACCGGAAGAAGGATTAATAAGTAAAAATGTAGTAATAAATATAATAGTAAAAACAGTTAACTATATAATAACATAAATATCTAATAAAACTGTTAAAATATAAGTAACTGAAACATACGGAGCAATAAAACACACTAATAAATGATAATCAATTAAAAGCTAAGTTAAAAAGGTGAGTCTTGATCCTGTTCTTAAAAACATGAACGTTCTCTGCGGCCCTGAGGTCCTCCGGCAGCCTGTTCCAGAGATGAGGTCCATAATAGTAAAAAGACGCCTCACCATGGGTGTGTGTCCTGACTTTAGGGATGATAAGGAGACGGCTGCCAGAGTTACGAGTCCGCAATGGTTCATATGGCAAAAAGCATTTCTGAAAGAAGGCCCAAGACCATTAAGACACTTAAAAATCATTAACAGAACCTTAAAAATCGATTCTGAGCAAATGCAATGATTCCAAAACCGGAGTGATATGCTCCCCTCTCCTTTTCTTCGTCAGGACACGTGCTGCTGGATTTTGAACAGGTTGTAAACCTGAAATATTCCTTTTGTTAAGGCCAGAAAGCAGGGCATTGCAGTAATAAATTCTGCAGGTGATAAAAGCATGCATCAGCCTCTCCGTATCGGCCCGAGAGAGAATGCGGCAGACTATGACGACGTTCTTCAGGTGATACGAGCCTATTTTTTAAGATATTTTTAATGTGAGGGATAAAAGTCTTCTCAGAGTCAAAAATAAAACCCAGGTTCTTCACTTGCTTTGAAGGATAAAAAGACAATGATTGCAGTTTTGGTAAAAGTTTCTCTCTCTCTGAGCCTCGTGACCAATAACTAAAACCTCAGTTTTGTTTTGGTTGAGCTGAACAAAGTTTTCTGCCGTCCAGGATTTGATGTCTAAAATGCAGTTAAAAAATGCATCCATTGGCCGAGTGTCATCAGGAGGCATGGAGATGTACAGCTGTGTATTACAAAACGATCTGAACATAATTCAACACTGGAAGGAAATAAGCTAGGCCTATCCAAGACCTAATAAACCTTTTGAAACTGAAAGAAGAATCATAAATACATGTATTGCATATTATCATTTATTTATTTTTTGTTCATCGAATGAATATTGTAGGTAGATAATTATTGATCTCTAAAGACTAGAGTTGTTCTGGGGTGATCGGGTGAACACAAGTGTCCCCCAGATTAGCAGATTATTGACATAGAAGAAGCAGGGGAATGTGTGGGAGGGGTAGAGGGCCATTCAGCTGTTATAAAATGTGACGTGTAAAGTGTATTTTTTTAATTGTATCTGTAACATCTACAGTATCAGACAGATCCTTACTCATGGAAGCAAGTAAAAACTTTTGTTTATATACACTCATGCCTCTTGGGTCTCCTTGTGAAGATATTTTAAATATAGGAATCATATATTTTGGCTCTGACAGAAACACAACTAGAAAGATTATTACTGTTTTTGTTGTTGTTCCATGTTGTAGGTTTATCTTATATTGTACTTTATTCTATGTTTTGAATGATATGCGCAGTGCCACATTCCCGCCAGTCAGCGCGTCCAGGCATAAAATCGCTCTAACGGACCAAAATGTATTTTAATATTTAAACCTAGCGCGTCATGTCACTGTTGCTAGTTTACAATTTGGTGGATCATGTTGAGAGAGTGGCTTGGCTTTACTTAAATAACAAAGCCAGACAACGTCGTAGTTTGCCGCACGTGCGACTTGCGTGGATAGACCCCATTCTACAGAGTCGTTCTGAGTTTGGAGAGTTTCACATTTTGCTCCATAAAATGAGCATAGATGAGGTTCGGTTTCAGCGTCATTTTCGTCTGACGTCAGTACAAAGAGTTGCTTATAGGTTGACGCCCCGCATTTGCTGCCCCAAAGCGCCATTTTCCCAATTTCACGCAGCAGACGATCCGTCAATGTGTCTGAGCAGCAGGTGTGTGGATGCACTGATGCCCACCGCGCCGATGTCTGCGACTTGCTGCGTGGCGGTTTCACACCCACTTGATTTGTATGTACCACAGACTTTGCATGAAATGTAGCTGCCCTGCTGCCTGGACGCGCTGACCAGTGTGAACCTGACTTTAGTGGATGCATGGAACACGTCATCTCAAGCAACTTCATTCATCATTCAGAGAGATTCTATTGATTACAACCATTCCAATTGATCTTAGCCACCAAACGTGACATCAAGTTCAGCTCATTATTCATATTGATTATATAAAAAAATATTTTCTGTCCAGATTAACCTCATCAGATTACATTGAGTCATTGATTTGCAGCATTCAGTCCTCCTGAATGACCATGTACACAATCTCTTACATTGTGTCGTTGAGTTGAGTTTGCAGCAATCCCTCACATTGAGCATGTATTTAAGGCAAGGCCAGGCAAATATTTTTATATAGCACACTTTCAACACGAAGGCAATTCAAGGTGCTTTACATGATTCAGTGGTAATGAAACCAAATACATGATAAAAGTAAGAAATTTAAAATGGATCATTACTAAAAGAAATGCATTTAGTAACCGAAGCATGAAAAATAAAATGTATATGAGAGTATGACATTTAAAAATAAAACAGTGGAGAGTTAACTGGTTTATCTAGGAGAGAGATGGGGTTAAACACTGAAAGACAGGGTCAAGTGGATAATCTAAGGTTGTCGGAATGTGAAAAGTTAAGAATCTGCCTTCAGCAAACTAAATTTGACCGTCATGACAAAGTTGAACCCTTAGCGATGTCCTGTGGTGTTACTTGTTTGTTACACTTTACTCATACAGTGTTTAACCATACACCAAACAGATGTTAACATCAGGGTTTACCTGAGAGAAAAACCCAAGCCAGAGTATGTCTGACTTGTATAATCGAAACACAACTACATAGACGTTTACCAACAGCATTAAGAAGGCAAAAGGGTGTCGAAAAGCAGCATCAATCTATAGAAATTAAAGAACAGATGTAAACCAAAGGTTTTCAAATACCCTCCCATGTGTGGTTGGCTGCCCAAATTTACTCCATCAAAGACTCATTCAGGAGTCCAAAACCCGAGAAAGGTTAAGCTTGCATTTGTCAAAATACATCTTGATTAACCTCAAGACATTTTGAGAAAATATTGTCCGGATTGACAAGACAAAAATGGACATTTTAGGAAGATGTGTGTCCCTTTGCATTAAATGCAACATATCAGAATGAGAGCATACTACTGACAGTCAAATATGGGGCTTTTAGTGGGATGGCCTTGAGCTTCTTTGCTTCGATGGGTTCATGAATTCTCCTCTCTGACCTTAAACAGAGAAACTCTTGAGGCTATGTAGCAGGAAAAACAAAAGTGAACCAGCAAATCCACCTAAAAAAAGGAAGGTTCGGGAGTGTCAAAGTTTGGATTTAAATCCAATTGAAATGCTGTGACATGACCTTAAATAGGCCATTCATGTTCCAAAACTCTCCGGTGTGGCTGAATTAAAACAATTCAGCATAAAAGGGTTTTGGAGATTGTCTGGGCTGGTTTCAGTGGATGGAAGTCTCAGAATCAGGTTCTGAATTCAGCCTGTGAGATTATTTTTTTATTATTATAAAATTTTATCAGAGATAATTCAATTTTACAAAAGTTATCTATTTGTTCTCGCACTCCAGGCTTTTTACTGTCTATTTCACCCATCCAGCTCTCAAGTGCAGTCTTGCCCAGTGGACCAAAATAAAAAAAGTATGAAAATGTTGCCTTTCAAAGCTTTGCTTTGCTTGTCTTTAGGATTGAACATGGAAAAGACTCAAGTGGCAAAAGCAGACAGTTTTAGGAAATGTAAAAGGGGCCTGCCATGTAGCTTGTATCAGTCTGACCTTAATCAGAGGTTCTATTGCTGGGTTAGTCTCAGCAAGAGTAATGAATTGAGCTTCGAATTTTAAATAGCTAAAAAAGAAAGTAGTTATAAGTAGGGGTGCACCTTTTTTCAGTCCCGATACCGATGCCTGAATTTTGTGTAGCTGTCGATACCCGATACCGATCAGATACTATTGTTGAATTAATAAACTGTGTAACTTTCACCTTATATCCTTCTTGAAGAGACTAAAGGCACCAGACTTAACTAACTAAACATAACTAAATAACAGATCTAAATTATAAAATTACCTCAAACATAAAATTTCAAGTGAAAACGCAATCTTTTTGGTGAATTATTGCAGATTTTCTACATTATGGGGCGGATACCCCATACCAGTGTTGGTATCGGTGCACCCCTAGTTATAAGTAAATTAACTTGTTATACGTAATGCTAACTAGCATGCTATTGCTAGCTGGCATGCTGTCATTAGCATCTGAGGAATCAGTATGAGTTAGTCAAAAAGTGAAAATTAGCTAAAATGCTAACATGAGCTTGCATGCTAATTTTAACTGCTATTTTATTATTATCTATGGGGTATACATACTTTTCTAAGATGTATAAATATTTTTTTAAATGGCAAGCATTTTTATAATGCTTTTTTTTTTTGTCAGAGGACCCCAAAGGGCTTCTCACTATATTCAGTCCATTCATTCACACACTGGTGATGGTGAGCTTCTTGTTGCCACAGCTGCCTTGGGGCACACAGATGCCATCAGGCCCTCTGACCACCACCAGCAGGCAATGTGGGTGAAGTATCTTGCCCAAGGGCACAGGGACTGAGATGGATGGAGCAGGAGTTTGAATCGGCAAACCCACCGGTTACAGTGTGGAACCATAAAGAATCTCGTTTTTAGGTGTATTGCATTGGCAAGTTTACTAAAACAAACTTGAAGAGTGTCCAAAATCTAAAAAGCGTAGTTTGAAAGTGTAAATAAATTATTATTATCCTTATTACATGGCAATAAGGAATTGTTTTTACTGTTTGATCAGCTGATCAGCATTTCAAACGCTCAAATAATACCTGAACTTTCACCCCAAAATCCCAAAGGAGTTGCAAATAAGGCTTCATAGCTGCAAGGCAAGGCAATTTTATTTGTAAAGCACACTTTCAACACAATGCAATTCAAGGTGCTTTACATTATTAAAATTAGAAGCACAGAAAATAGAGCACAAATCCCTTTGCAGATTAAAATAAAAGAAAGCATTGCAGAAACCATGCAGAGCAGGACCAATGAGAGGAGGAAGTTCAAACCATCTTTTCCACCCATCATAATGGGAAAGGATCACGTCCCCAACTCTGATGTCTCTCTATCCAGCTTTCTAACAGTACGGCCAGAGATTTAAAGAGGAGCGGCAAAAGCAAATGAGGTGGATTAGCAGTGCTGCTAACTGATCAACTATCATCCAGGACATGTTACTGTGGAATATCATCTATGCAGCCTGGACATCGAGCTGTTAGCATGTCATGACTGTCATGAGACCGGCACACAGCAACAGTCTTCAGTCAGAGGTTTCTTCAGATTCCTATAAAACTGACTGCTACTGGAGATGCTTGCTGCCCACAGCGCCACCATCCACAACCATTTTTTTAAAGATACTTGGATGATGTGAGTCGCAACAAAATATGAGGTCACAACAAGGCTCGTTAAATAATTTCACAGCTTTTGACAAATATTTTATTTGACATTAAATCCAATTGTTTTCCCAGCAGAAACACTGAAAAACCGGCTGACCTTTGTACAGCTGTGACTGCTGGTCTGCGGGTGGTTTAGCCTGACAAGCTGAACTTGACAGAATCAGTTTACAGAGACGTGTCGCCTGCAGGTTTCAAATCTTTTTTATTTTTTTTTTTGGGTCACCAAAACTCTCCTCTGAGGGGGACTGGACCAAACCGAGCAGAAAGCAGCGCAGCTGAACCTTCACACAGACATGTTGAGGGGACTCGGTGCCCGCTGGCGCTGAAACAGGACACACAGCCACCGACCCACTTCACTCGTATTATACATCCTATTAAAATGTCAACACGCTCGTACTGAAGTGAAACAGCTTTCCACCCATAAGCTTGTATACTGCAGCTGCCATGTTCCCCGCTTGTCCTGTTCATCTCTTCTCTTCTGATCCCAGCCGCTCGTCCTTTCTTTCGCCACATTGTTTGGTCATTTTTATTCATGTACGCACACTGTACAGGTTAGAACAACAGAGGAGCTGACTGCTTAAATAAAAGAGTAATGTGATTTTTTTCTTTGTTTTCACTAACTCATTAATTAACATTTTTGCTGCAGTTATTTAGTTTTATCTCGGTTCATATATGCTAACTATTGGAAGTAATAACTTTTTTTAATGCACAAGTATACATGCACATTCTGTACATATTTCTAAATATTTGTAATTATTTAAATATTTTTAAAGTATCATGCTCTCTTGCATGTTCAAATCTGGGTATGCCACTTTATTTCTAATGACTGCACAGTACTCGGGTTTTCTCTGTCCATAATTTGCATATTATTCCTAAATCTAAACTCTTTTTTAATACCTCTCCACTTCTGAGTCTTATTAAATGTTTGTATTTATTGCCACTTCATTGCAATTAAAACCAATGATCTATTCTATGTTCTAAGTAGGGGTGCACCAATCCGACTTTTTCAGTCCAGATATCGATGCCTGGATTTTGTGTATCTATCGATACCCGATACCGATCCAATACCATTGCTGAATTATTAAACTGTACAACATCCATCCATACCTTTCTTTAAGAGACTAAAGGCACCAGACTTTATTACCTAAACATAACTAAGAAAAAATAATGTAATCAATAAAATTACCACAAAAATAAAATTTCAACTGTAAAATTAACCTTTTTTTGGTGAATTTATTGCAGATTTTCCACATTTTCAGTATCGGTTAATGGTATCATCAAGTTTAACCGATACATGTACTTTAGGCAGTATTGGGGTCATTACCCGATACCAGTATTGGTATTGGTGCATCTCTAGTACTAAGTTCTGCTAAGATGTCCTGTGCTGTTTATATCTTGTATTTAAAGAAACTTAAATGAGGCAAAAATATTTAAAAAAAGAATAAATGCTCATACACGCTATAAATTCCGTTGGCTTCCTGTGAGATCCTGGAGAAGCAAATTCTCCATGTTATTCCCTACCAGACAGGACATGTTTTCGGAGTTCCCCTTTAAGGTTACACTCGTCTCTCCCATAGACTGGTGATGCATTAACATCATCCCTGCTTGTGCTATCTTTGCTCTTGTTTTTGATAAGCAGAGCTTATGGCACACAAAAGTATCAAAGTATCTTCTTTACTGCCTCCAAAATTCCCAATTCTTAGCAATATATTGCAAAGTCGCAGAATGATTTATGCTGGTGTTGTAATCTGTCTTGTCTGGGGCCCCAAATGGACCAGGCCCAGTTCAGAATATGAACATTTTGCCACTTTGTTGGATACACATTTCATATCGGATCAACCCCAAAGTTTAACCGACTGTTGTTGGTCCCATTGTGAACATTTACGGAAAATTTCATTGAAATCCATCCATCAAGTATTTTTGAGTTATCTTGCTAACAGACAAACAGAAACAAAGAGGTGGTCAATGGGAGGACGTAAATAGTCCAAAGCTTAAAAACAGCAAGTGCGGGCTATTTATTATATCTTGATTTTTTATTATTATTAGTTTGTGCTATAATATTTCCTATTTTATTTAATTTTCCAGCCCGGTTAAAATGTCTATCTGATATTTAACACCAGGATGGATTTGTAGAAGAGGATAGAATAAAAGGCCCATTTCTTGTCTTGTATTCACATCAACATGGAGACAAACACTTCAGGGATGTATGACCGTCTCCTTCCTGTAGAGAGGCCTCTTTGTCTCTGAAGATAAGATCTGCCGCACAGCCAGAAGGAGAAAATTAACATTTTATGCACTGGGGTTATTCATGACCTTAAACTTCCATCTACTGAGCAGCTTTCCTCTCATCTTTCCCAAACACGCTCTGTGGAAAACCATTAGCATTCCTCCAACCCGAGAGCTTCTATGTTTTTATATGAAGAGTTGTTTCTTCTATCAGGGGCTGTGCTTTGGTTTTGCTGCTCATATAGACAAGGACTCCTTTTAATTCTGTCTTCCTTACTTGTATTTATTTTCTAAATGTCCAGGCAGAAAACATTCCTCTTTATTGGTGCTCAGATAGACGGGCGCCTGGATTGATGGGTTGAAGCAGCAGCAGCAGGGAGGTGGCCACGGCCTGCCTTCACAGCTGTTCACAGGCATCGCTTTAATCCAGTCGGGATCAGGCCCGATCCTGCTTCGGATGCCCTTCAGGGGCGCCGAAGCAGGATCCCGTGACAAACAAAGCTTTGGACTCCACATCATCTTGTCATCTATCCCGTCCACTTTCATAATTGTCATGGTTACTGGAGTAGCGAGCAGGACTGCACCCCTCTGGAAATGGAGCTGAAGTGCAGCGATGAGCCTTGTGGTTCATGGCTGGTGAAGCACTGACTTCTCTGGCATTTGAGATATTAAACCCAAATTAGAGACGCCTGCCTCGCACTGACATTTTTTTTTCTTTTAACCACTTTTAACTATGTTTTAATCAGTTTCCTAATATTTGATAATATGATAGCAATAGTAATACTATCAAAATGTTGAATATTCAGTAAAAATATGTGTATTTTTGGCTATTTTTTGTCAATAAAATTTAAACTCATCTCTGATCTTACCTTTGTTTGTATAAGAAGTGCACCTACATAAATACATCCATCACTGTCATAATAATTTATTTTTGTTTTGTTTTTCATTTGTAATAATATGTCTGCTTCACTGGAGATTATCCTGAAGGAGAGTTGTCCTGAATGCTTCTATTGCAATTTTATTTTTGTATTTTGTGTGTACCGTCTTTTGAACGCCAACACTGCCTCCTATCAGTATGGCATGGTAATATCTGCCTTACTGCACATTCAAGGCCAATGACTAAAGACTAAATGTATCACGCACACTTGTTAAATAAACAGGACTGAATGTCATGTGTTGTACTTATATATATATATATATATATATATATATATATTTAATTTCAAACATGCATATTGGCGATATAAAGAGAGACAGAAATTAACATGCACCAACTGCCTGTTTAATTCACAGCACCACCAGAGGTGAAGCACAGCCCTGCCTCACCTCGCACTTCACCCTGTAGGCGATGCATAAATTACTTGTTATATAATATAAATTCTATAACTTTGACCATAATTTTTTTTTTAAATATTATAGCAAACAGATTTATAGAACAGATAAGCGGAAACATAAATTTTCTATTTGAATTCTTAGTACTGATTTTAGATGACTTTATGACCTGACTACATGTCACACCTGATATCATCTTTTCATATAAATATATATAAATATGTTTTTAAAGGTCAGAGTTAGTGTTAGTTAATGTCACTAAATGTTCTTATGCCTGCTTTTGTGTGTTTACAGCTACTTCAGATGACCTGCCATGTCTCCCTGTATATAAGCACAGTAACACTGGTATAGGGTATAGTGTTCTTGGCACCCCCCACCCCCCAGCATGCAAACAAAAGAGATGCCATGTCCTAACTCGAGCCCCGTCCCATCATACCACATCAAACAGATCCAGATTTAGAAGCCATGAGCTGCAGCAACCAAAGTACTGACCCGGCTCCAAGGGGACATTAACTCCATTAAAGGGACGATCGTGTGTGATGGCTCTGCTCGGATTGATCCGGCTGCAGATAGTTGTCATTCTGATGTTGGTTTTCCTAGGAACCAACGCGCCTTCAAATATGCATCAGTAGCATGTTTAAGGGAAAAAAAGCAGTAGTTCCTTGTTAATTTTTTAATTTTTTAAAGTGTACATAGCAGCTGATTTCCAGTGTTAATTTGAGATTTTTGACAGGGAGCTTCAGGGAAGGTAATTAAAGTAATCTGTGGCCGTGTGGCGAAGGAGCAAAGCGTTTGATGGGAATGCTTTGTGGATAATTAGATGTTTGTTCTGTGCAACATCTGATTTAAATTTAAATGCATGGAATGTATTCTTTTTTTCTGCCTAACCGTGATTGGAACCTGGTGTATAATATCAAGGCGGAGGAAAATAAGTGATGTCTGATGCTATCTGAAGTATTTTAATGTTTAAATTAAATTCTTTGTTGGTTTATTAGACAACTTGGTGAAGAAGAAAAGTCTAAATACCCCTCTGGTTGATTTTAATGTCTCTTTTTTTTACACAGAGCAATATTCAGAGATGTTTACAGCTACTGTGGGAATGTTTAGGCTGGGGACTTGTTTACTTTTAATTACGTGTACGCGTGTTTATCATGGGTGCCTCGCTTAGCTTGCATTTGTTTCAAGCGTTGTTAGGGGCACGTCCTCTGAAATTAACGCAACACGTCCGCATGCGGCAATATGAGCATTACCACTCGGGGGATTGTAGAGTGCTTTTTGACCGACTGTACGTACACTGAGTCAACGGCGGATAAAGCAGTAGGAAAACAAGCACAAATAGCGTTAAAAATTGTCTTACTTACCTCCTACGACACTGCTGCAGTCTTTCTGTCGTAATCTGAAGATTTACCATTTGATTATCTCCTCTGTGGTCGCCATGTTAGTTTTGTCTCTACATTACAAATCCACCACTCTATTCAATCTGACAGGTGTACTCTGCCCTCTAGTGGAACTCTGTAGTAGTACGTGCAGTACGCAAGCAAGTACATCCCTAGAACGCAGGTTGCTGCTTGGGTTAAAAAGCAAGTATATTCCCGGCCTTAAAGGTGAAAAGGAAGGAAAATGAACACATTTCCAAACTAATGAACCAGCAGAAGATTATTCTGTACGATTTGTTCTAATCCGTTCATCAATGAACATCACCAAGCTGATGGTAGGGGAAGCAGGTCTTTGTTAGAACCAACAAACCAGTGCTTTGGAGGTGGAAAACCAAAGAAGCGGTGCCAAGTCAGGCTCTGGCACAAAACTAGCACTGGAGCCAGCTTGATGCAAAAACTTCCTTAGAGGGGGTTTGAAGTTGTTTTGGTGGATTTTAGCTATTTATGGGGGGGCTGTGGTCTAAACCCCCACAAATACTGATGGGGTTCCCTTTGCATGGAGATTGGCCTGAATGTCCAGTTCTGCATATCCTCCATATGAGTTTACTCTCATTCCACATGAGTAGAAGAAAGATATTTAAAATTTTATCCAACATCATTTCTGAAGGCAAACTTACAAATATTCCTAAATGACCTTGTCGACATTTGGTGAAAATATGAAAACGCTGAATGTGAACAGAAGAGAAGCAGATAGATGTAAAGGATGACTCCGTGGCAACACATCCTAACACCATTTAACAGGTTATTTTAGAGGGCTCACATGTTCTGAAGTGATTCGGGGTTTTACATCCTGTTTGTCATGCCGGTCACATGGCTGCCTCTGGCTTTCCAAACATCACTGGCATTCCGGTATGTGTTCCCTAAGCTTGTACTCGGAATTCCCATTTGTCTCCTCCGTATAAAATATAATCAGCATGCAGACTGGACGACTCTTTGTAGAGATGAATGTGGTGGAATTTCTTTTCTTTCTCCTGCCATGGATCTAACGCTTCGACTGCTGAGAAAATGTAAATGCTGCTTTTTGTTCAGGGTCTGTAGATAAGAGGTGATGCAAAAAGAAAAGCTGCTTACAAACAGTGCGCAGAAAGAATCCAAGGGCCTAGTTGCTACAGAGTATGACTAACTGCATCACCGTACAGCCCACCTTCCATTTGCAAGGAAAAAATTCATACAGTACACAGTTTGAAAAGCTGCGCTAAAATATAGAATTGTGTTTCAAAAATGTCACTGGCTTACTTCCATTCATTAAGAGTCATTAATTGCCGGACATTTATCTGGGAAGGGGTGTAAAACCAACGTGTCTGCCTTAAACTTATAGCCTGTTTCAGAAATGACCTGAACAGCTTGGATCCAAGTCTATCTGTATAGTAACACGTTTATTTAAGATGTTTTACAGGATAAAAACATAACACAGTAAGCAAATGGAAAAAACGGACATTACAAAGGACAATACAATGATAAACTGCATTTCGGACAGTTTGAATGATGTTCCAGTGATTATGATTCAAAGGCAAAGTAAGGCGGGTCAATTTTATTTGCTTTGGGTGATTAGGGGATAAAATTAAAGAAGCCCTAAAACAAAAGCATAAAAAAACATTAGAGGCATACATTATGCATTAAAACATACGAGGTAGTCCAGTTATTATTAAATCAGTTACTCAAAGGCAGCTCGAAACAAATTAATTTCTAGCTCGGATTTAAAGGAACTCTGTCTTTCAGCCGCTTTGCAGTGGTCAGGAAATTGGTTCCAGATATGAGGAGCATAGAAACTAAAAGCTGCTTCTCCATGTTTGGCTCTGATTCTAGGGATGATTAGTAAACTAGAGTTGGAAGACCTGAATGGTCTGGGGATTTGCTATGGTGACAACAGGTCTTCACCATACTTCGGTGTTAAACCATTGAATTATTTATAAAAGGAGTATTTAGAAGTCTATTCTCTGAGCTACAGGGAGCCAGTGGACGGACTTTAGAACTGGGCTGACGTGTTCTACTTTCCTGGTTCTAGTGAGGACGCCAGCAGCTGCAGCTGTCTGATTGACTTTTTAGGCAGAACTTTGAGACACCTTTGCAGTAATCAATCTGACTAAAGTTAAACACATGGATGAGTCTCTCCGATCTTGCTGGGATATTACTTATTTAATCCTAGAAATGTTCTTCAGGTGATAAAAGGCTGACTTTGTTATTGCCTTTATGTGACCCTGGAGGTTCTGGGTCCATTACTACACACAGATTTCAGGCCTTATCGGTAGATTCTAGCTTCATTAACTAAACCTGTGTGCTGACCCTTGATCGTTCCTCTTTAGATCCAAAAATAATTACTTCAGTTTTGTTTCTAATCAGCTGGAGAAAGTTGTGGCAGCTCCATCCATTGATTTGTTCTATGCATTTGCCTAGCTTTTGGTAGGTTAAAAGTCACTTGGTGTGTCGGTTATAAACTGATCTAGAAATGAAAAATGTCACCAGTGACGCCTTAGCTTCTGCTACCACTCCAGTACAGTTTCTGTATGTCTGTTATAAGAGTTTAGTCCTTAAAAGTTTAGGTTTTTATCACATAGTGCACCTTCAATTTTACTCTCATATTTGAAACCAGACTCCCTACTCTGGCACTATTTATTACTCTATCCGTAAAAACGTTTCTTGGTATCCAGCAGAAACAACCAATTTATAGAGAGGTCTCCTCCAACTAAAGGAATCTTTCTGCTCTGTTTCACTCGGCTAGGCTCCACTCATGTCGGGGATCCACGGGCCACATCCAACCCCAGCTCGCCCTCCTCCTCTCCTCACACCCCCAGCGCCCTGGGAAGTGGCATCTCTGATCCAGTCCTGAACGGAGGTTTGTGTTCCGCCGCCTACTGCAGCTCAGCAGGAGGTAGGTCCTCCCAAATACGGGTCGATACTAGATGTTCCGGAGCCTGGGAATCAACCACTCAAGGAATCAACTGAAATCCAGGAACTCCAGTAACCACTAGATGTCCGACCAACACAAAGCAGTCAATAACTGTAAAGTAGAAGGCAAATGAAACATGGATTTTATGGTGTTTAGTCTGGCAATAAGAGTACCATACATTTATAATTAGCAGCTCTAAGTTAATGCTTCAGTTAGAGCTGCACATCTTTTGGGCCATGTGTCTACCAGTAGATTTACAATTAGTTTTGAGCTCTCGTCATAGATTCTTCAGTAGAATTTAGATCTGGACTTTGACAAAAAATGACGTGTTGATTTAAATGTTGATGCCCCAGGCCTCACGTAGCCAGTGTCTGATGTTTGTTATTGAGCACAGAGCTCTGAGTCAGTTGCATAGCCAGAAGTTGCTTATAAAGTATAGTATTATTATTATTTCAGCTAGAAAATAAGAGATACAAGTGTGTTGCTGCATTCTGGCTGTGTCCTCCAGTTCCAGCCTGTCTGTGATAGGTCAAAAAAGGGAAGGCCTTGTCATGGCTCTAGAGTCCCCTTTTGTGGTAGAAAAGGGAATTATTGACATGTTAGCCTCAACTGTAAAACTGACGTTCCAGGGTTATTGTAAGGCATCGGAAACAAATTGTAGATGTGATACAAAACAATTCAGCAATACTTTTGATTACTCTGTGAAATATGATTATTAGTGCAGTATCCAAGACAGACAACAGGGGCCATTTTATTGTTCCAACACTGGGAAAACAGTGATTATGTTTAAAGGGCAGTTACACAGGCTTATATCTTTTGGCGATCGTTGGCATTATAAATGGAGTAAGATATTGTTAGCTAACTTGCTGTTGTAGACCTAAAACATTGTTATCCATGGTAAACCAGGATTTAAGCTAACATTAGCAATTCAGCTAATTTTGACTTATTAGCTACAGTTTACAAACTGCGTGGATTGAGAAAATGTTAACCAAGATGTTAGTGTTTGCAATCATACTTTCTGTGGCATTTAAGCTAACATTAGCATTTTGGCAAATTTTTACTACTATTAGCTTTTTAGCTCATTATTTATTTTAACTAATGAATCTAGTTATTGAATACCAACATGTTAGTGTTTGTCAACATTTTGTCTCTAGCATTTAAGCTAACATCAGCATTTTAGCTAACATTTGTATAAGCAATACCTATCAATACATACCTTTACATCAGAATCAATAGAAACTGTTTTGAACAGAAACATCTTAGAACAAAGCATCCAGGCCAAATACAATATCAAAGCTGGAGCCTAACACAGGTAATTCATGTCAGCTCTCTGACATAAACAGTATTTTAGGTGGTGGTTAAGCCTTATTGGGATTCAGTCATTATTGAGACAATGTGCTGGTTGTCCCAGGTCGCACCAGATTAGTGGCACTCATATGCTGATGGCAAATCTACAAAGTGTAGGCTGTACATAACATTTTGGTCACTGTCAGATACTCAATGCTTTAAATAAGTAGTCTGTGAAGGCCAAATATCAAGGCAGTTTACCTTATATAAGTTGATATATTTAGAAGCTTTTATTCATGTGTCCTCATCGCGTCATATTTGCTAACCAGAAGTAAACTGGGAAGGGATCATCTGGATTGGATTTTAAAAGCTTTGTTTTTCTCTTAAACTGTGGCAATCTGGGTTAGCTGGGTTAGTAGTTTTGATGAAGCTCCTGACTGAAGAGGCTTATGTATTGTTTGATAGCTGCAACATCAACAGTGGTGATGGTAATTTCACTAAGCTTAGCACACGTCATGTGTCTGCTGTAGTCGTCTTTTTTAAATAGTTCATAAATGTTAAATGAGCTATCATTTTAAAAAGCACTATTTTAGGTACTACATAGCACTTCGAGATAACACGCAAGTATTAGAGCAGCTGCTTGCACCTGCAATAACATGCATTTTACACGTGATCCGATTAGTCGACTAATTGGCAAAATAATCAGCGAATTTCATTTCGCAGCATAAAGCAGCTTTTAGCACAGAATGTTATTGCTTCTTGCTGTTCTGCTCATAATTAATGAGTGCTGAAAGACAATATTTGCTAGCTAGTTAGCCATGATCTGCATCTGCATTTGGCATATTGATTTTTAACCTAACTTTTTAATGCAATTATTTGCACTGCGTTTTATTTGAGCACATCAGAGGAAATGGGGATGAAAACAAATGAACTCTGCACTTCTCAAGTTTTTTATTTGTAAACCAAATTCCTTTTGCTTCATGTCTATCTGCCTTTAACTGTTCTACTGGGTGTTTGTCACTTAAAATCCCTCAATATACAACAAGGTTTGCGTTTGTAATAAAGGTGGGTTGAAAATATTTATGCATCACACTTGATATCAGCTCATCTTGCTGCCACTATTTTTTATTGGATCTGCTGATTACCAGTAAATGCTGGGATTAGTTTTAATGCCTTCTGCCTGTTAGTGAGGGCAGAGATTCTAGCTGAGTTGTCAGAGTCCCCATCTCTTAAGCCGACATTTTGCTTCCATTCTCTGTGCAGGAACCACCCCCAGCTCGCCCGTCAGCCTCTCCAAGTCGCCCACGTTCCCATCGGGCCGGGGGCCGGGTTCCGACGAGTGCTCCATCTGCTACGAGAACGCAGTGGACTCGGTCATCTACACCTGCGGACACATGTGTCTGTGCTACACCTGCGGCCTCAAGCTCAAGAAGATGTCCAACGCTTGCTGTCCAATCTGCAGGAGACAGATCAAAGACATCATCAAGACGTATCGCAGCACGTAGACACAGAGTTTAACCGAGGGACGGTGACGTTCAGGGAACTCTGGTACTTTGACCTGTGAAGGTCTCTGAATGATGCTTCAGGGTTCCTCCTCTGGGATTTTAAAATCATTTCACTGATGAAGAAGAGGAGGCAAAACTGATCTCTCATTTTTGGAGCCTCTCTCTGTGATTCATGCTGAAGCTACCGAGTCACTTTTTGGGCTGAATGTCTTAACAGCTCGTCCACATGCTGACTGAAGCTGTTTTTGGTAAAGCACACCTGCTGCAGGTCATCTTCTCAGTATGACACAACTTGTGTCTGTGTGATACTGGGCGCAGTTTGGCTGTTTTTAATTGTGATTTTCGGTGTGTTCAGAGACGGTGCTGAGTCTCCAAGTAGGATTGTAACCTCTCTTGTACTCATATACTCTAAAGTACCTTGATGGTAGTTTTATTTCGGGTGTGGGTAGCTCTATTGTCGTGCTAGCTAGCTGCTTGCTCTGCAGTGTGGTATGTTGCACTGAATTCAGCGTTTATTGAGACTCCTCTGCTGAAACAATCTCAAACCTGCAAACTCTGCAGCTCTGATTTCTTAATAAAACCCAAACAGTAATTTGGTTACTCCTCAGGGCCAGCTGCCATTTCTCAACATCTTTTTTTTCCCCAAAAATGTTACCTATAAAGCTCTGCCCGACACACTGTGAGTGTTGAATATAAAGTATCCTCCCCATCACAACAGAGTCAAAGGATTGTTGCCATCAGCCTCCTGCCTTAACAAACAGAACCTGTTCTGTGTTCCAAAAACTCCCCGATCGAGAACCAAACGATGCTGCTGTGTGGCACAGACTGCCACGGTTATTCACTCAGAGGAGAAACAAAAAGCACACAAAATCAAATTATTTTTGTAGAAATCCATTTTCCTTATTGAATATTTAAATGTAAGATATACTTTCTGACAGAAGTTTCATCAGCAGCAGAGATTCCTTTACTGAAAGTTTAGTGGAGGGAAAAATGAAAAAATCACTATTTCTTTAAATATTTTAATGATTTATAGCCCTGAATTTTTAGCATATAATTTATATTTATTGTAAAAAGTATATGTAGTAATAATTCCAAAGTTTACCAGCTCAGGAAACGAGAACAAATTATCAACCAATAAGTAGTAAGTCTTACTTAAATACAACCTCCCAGCGACAACGAGGCACCAAAATTGAAAAGCTGTGCGTCAGTAAAGAAGGAAAGCTGCAGATCGGACGCAGTGACACAAACTCTTCCAAAAAAAAACGGAATTTCTGTTGTTCAGGAGTGTTTTTTTAACACAAATTCAAGATGGGAAGACATTTAGCAATGACCTCTGAAAACCAACTTTTGCTGCCCATGAATGTGATGGGGCTATAAGCTCATTTCCACACCATTATCTTTCTACCGACAAAAATACTTTTCAAGTGGACAACAATAAAGGTCCTATATCAGGCTATTTTACAACTTCTGGGATATATGATAAAATGTTAGCGTTGATGTTTTATAGTATTAATTTGTCCTGGCCTTGTCAAACTAAGCCACATTATAGCAATATTTCAGTAACTTAAATGGCTCAGATCTTTGGTTTATTTTTTGTGTAAACACTGGGTGAATAAAGCTGATTTCAGCAGCTAAAGCTACCAGCTTCTTAACGATAGCAGAGTGTAGACGGAGCCCATAGCAGAGTGTAGACGGAGCCCAAACCATAGCAGCCGAGTCCAGTGACAGAATGCTGAAGCAAGCAGATCTTTCCAGCCCCGTTTGTATTTTTAAAACATTCTCACTTCTCGGAATGAGGTTGAGAACCGGGTGGACATTATAAAAAGCTTGGGAGTTGTTTGCACCCGTTTACAAATCAGTAGTCAAGTAATCAAGTAACCTCATAATGCTGTTATGCCTTCACAAAATCAGCTTCATAAATGGCTTACACACATTAGCATTTAGCCAGAGTTAACTTACTGCTCTGGCTGCTCCAACAGGCATTTGTATGATTGGATCGAATCTCTGTAACAGTTCGCTTTGGTTTGGCCAGTGTTCGGTGAATTGACGGTCACATAAAAACCAATTGTAATTCATTTAATACAGGAATTCAGAGAGCAATTCCAGCCATTTCTGCCGATTGGGTTGTTCTTTGGGAATGTTGAATAAAGTCCTGCGTTCCTCGCAGCCAAACGGGCATTTTAAAAAGTAAAATACTACAAAAACAGTGGTGTGAGCAGCGATAGTCCGTAGCAGATTGCAGCTGTGTGAAAGCTGGCGTGTGCGTTTATTTTGTCGGCGCAGACACTTCTGACGTAAAATACGTCACTATGTTAACACTCAGTCGTTTACCAGGAGAGGGCGGTGCAGCTGCTCAGAGAGCAGGCTTCAGGAGGATTACTGAGAAGCTATTGAATCTATACAAAAACCACTCTGGTGGGCTACTTAATAAGAAAATTGCATTTGAACATGGTTGAAAGCTCCAAAAAGTTGATTTTGCATGATATAGGACCTGTAAGGACCGCTGTCAGTCTCCTGAGGCGTAGACGTTTCAGGAAATTCACCTGCAGGTCTGAAGATTGTCCAATGGTCAAAGTAATGCTAAAACTTCCAGAAGTTCCATCCCAGACTCTATAGGTTAGCAGGTTAAAGTTCACAACAGGAATTCTGTTATGGTAGCAATACTGCAACTGAAAGAACAAGATGTCTGGAACAGTCTTTTTGGTGGATGAGACCTAAGCAGAGATGTTTCCCTGTTGAGTAAAGAACCGAACATCTCAGACCAGCCGTTAAGCACGGTATAGGTGGAGTAATAATCTGGGCTTGATCTGGAGCTGATGAAATGAACACATATGCGAGGCCGAAGCTTGGTCCAAACCGGGACATGGACAGGACAAAGACTCCTAAACATGGCTTTAAATCTGCAGCAGCAGGACTAAAAGAGAAGAGATTGAAGTTGTTGCAATGGCGTAGTCAAAGTCCTGACTCTGAATTCTGAGGTGGGACTCTAGGTGAGATGTCCAAAAGTAAATGCTAAAGTGGGAAAGTGTTGGATCATCTGGGTTTATCGCACACAGCTTTTGAATTTCGGTTAACCGTCTCTCTTGAAGACGGCAGTAATGTCGTAGAGGCTGTATTTACTTCTAGGGATGCAACAATAACAGCTTTTTTAAAAACCCGATAGAATACCGATACTTGGATCTGAACAATTGTTGATACCAAGTACCAATGCCGATACTTTTACCAGAAAACAAGGCCAATAAATGGGAAGATGGGTTTTATTTTATTGTATACTTGTTACAACAAATGATGGTGAATTAAATCAAAAATAAAATATTATAAAAAGGACCACAAAACTAAAATATGAAGCGAAAAAGTGAAAAATAAGAATGTTCTGTGAAATAATTGCAGACTTTCTGCATTTTAAGTATCGGTTGGTGGTTTTGGTTAACTTTCACCAATACCAATTAAGGTACATTTTATCGGCATCGGCCCGATACCAGTATCGGTATTGGTGCATCCCTGTTTACTTCCTTTTGAGACCAGAAGTTTAGATGTTCTGACATGTAAACTGGTGGAACTGAAAGGGGGGGGATCGCTCCTCCGGACACAAACCTGCTCATGGCAGGACAGGAAGCTCTGCGGCCGTGTTTCACTTTGGTTTTGTAGATAATTGATTCCCGGGGCTCTAATTTTTGCTGCTGCTGATTGGGATGTTTCACACACCCCCTCCTGGATTGAATTCGCTACTGCTTGAAGTGTTTTAACCCACATTTAAATGTTAATTTATGAGTTGAAAGAAATGTATTCACTCAAACTGAGGACTAAAAAAAATTTTTTTTATTTTGAACTTTGTCTGGATTGATTGTCGCGCTCCTAATATTTCTCTTTTGTTTCTTCCTTATTGAAACCATGAGATCAGAAATGTATTTGTACCTGATGCTGTGGAGAGACATTTGCAGTACAATCAAAACCAGGTTTCAGGTGTTTGCTGTAATTTACAGTGTTTATTTAGCCGCGTTAGGGACTCTCACTCCCAGCCTCTCTGTGTGTATAGCACTTATTATATCGGTGTATGGTAATGAAAATGTCACTTTATGAGGCTACTGATTGTAATCTTGTAAGTGTTTAGGCCAGCATTGCTCTCTCCTTTTTCTGTGCAGACCAAATCAAAAATCTGCCCTATGTTTGCTACTCTTTGGAATAAAACCTCTAAACTTTAGTCTGTTCGTCAGACTTTCACCTGTAAATGATTTTATACTTTCAGTGTGTTGCTGTTTTTCTTATCCTTCATTAAAAATAAATCAAGACACTCCTTGAATGTTATGAACACTTTAATGTAATATTTATTTGTCCATCACTGATGTGTGGCTTGCTTTTGTTCATGTGTGTTAGCCTTTTTTCCTCTGCGTTTATTCGATTTTGATGGAACTCGGCTCGCTTTCTTTAAGTCTCGACATCGCGCCTGGGATGAAACCTTCCTTTTTGTTCACCGAGAGTGAACATCAGGACCAAGTTAGACAAGCGTCCGAGTGGAACGCTGGGAGCTAGAAGAACGATGTACATGCGCTGGGTTTGGTGACACAGCGGCTGAGATCATTTACAAAGCTGTTTTTGGTTTCTTCTTCATTTGAAGCAGCAGACTGAGTTGGACGATTGTGGTAATAAACTTTCCAGCTGTGTTTGAGCCAAAGTTGTTTGACTCATTATTCAAATACTGTCAGCAGAAAAAACAGCAATGATATAGCTTGAGCGGTGATAAGGAAAAGTTATTTTTTTTAACGATTTTAGGTTAAATATAACATTTAAAGGAAAGGGTGCACTTTCATTTTGCACATCTATAAACTCCCCATTGAAATAAAGATATAGCTTTTAAGAAAAAAATTCCATATTCAACCTTTAATTGAGAATCTAAAATGTAGTAATGAAAATAAAGAAAATGCATTGAGTGCGAAGGTGTGTCCAAACTTTTGGCCTGTACTGTACAAGTTTTTACAGAAGAGGAAAAGAAGGTTGAATTCGTGTTTGGTTACAGTCTGGGCAGTCAACAGTCTAAGCGCCTGTTTTATTTATTTATTTATTTTTTACAACAGTGGGTTGTCCTTCAGGTTATCTATAAACACTGAGTCCATAATTGATAAAGGCACAAGGAGCAGTATTCATATTAGGACTTTGTCTCCGCTGCTGTGTGTATCAGCCTTTCTGCCCCATGCACTGCGCTGCAGCCAGCGGGAATAGGTGCAAGGATTCTGCTCCATGCAAGCATATTGCAGAGTCTGACTGATTAAAGGTGCAGCTTGTCCAGAACAAGGTCAAGTCCTGAAATGTCCTGCCCTTTATTATTGCCTTCATTAAATGTATTAAATTAAAACATGTTAACAGACTTCCATGAAGACAAAAACTGCTGTCTACAGAGCATCCCAGAAATGGAAGAGATTATCTAAAAATATTAGGGTCAACTAAAGGACATGTATTCTTTAAAAAATACTTAAAATCGAATTTTAGCTTTGGATTTACCTGAATGTTTGAGTTTTTTTATTGAAAGCTGGACATTTACAAGTTAATAAAACTGGTTGTAATCTTCTATGTAATCTGAAATCCAGCATTCTGGATCAGCTGCAGCTGTCTGATTGACTTGGTTGATTTGAGGAGATAGTTACTCCTCTGTTTACATACCATGGAACAGGACGGTTCTCCCGAAGCGGTGCTTCTCAATGAAGCACCACGGAAGCAGTTACTCAACAAGTTTAGTGCAGAATGAAAGTGAACTGCACCAGCTTAAAAAAAAAAGCAATAATGTTGCAGTTTGGTCCCCAATCGAACCAAGTCCACTGGACTATCAGGAATGAAAACGACCTGAGGGGCATTCACACAAACCCAGTTTAGTCCGCTTTAGTTCAAGTTTAATTCATTAGTCCAGAAAGTCTGATTCATTTGGGGAAGTGTTTATGGCAATTAAACTCTGATGTGAATTAAAAAAAGTCAATTGTGGTCTGTCTAAAAACACAGGTGTCGACTTTGTTAAAGTGGCCGGGGGCTTCAAAAGCAGGAAGTGGACAATAGTGCAGGGTATTATACTGTAGGTAAATGAATAAAAAACAAAAAAAGAACTCTGTCTCATTCACCGCTAATCCTGAAACAAGCGTCATAAAGACGCTCCATGTTAGTTTAAATTTCATGGATAGGAAGTTTCCCTGTGTTCAGTGCTTTTTGGTGCAGCGCCACCACAGGCGAGGAGGTAAAAATGCTGCTCAAAAGGTTTGGCAGGTTCACTGAAGGTTTAAAAACGGCCTAACTGCTCTCTGTGTACCGGCCTACAACAAACCTTCTTCCTATTGAAAACTACACTGTAAAAAAATAAAAGTTGGCAGAACTCAAAGTTTGAAGGCAACAAACTACAACAGAATTTTACGTTTGAAAACGTACGTTTTTCTTATTCACCTATAAGTTGTAGAGACTTTAATCTTTAAGAATCCTTTTGAATCCTTAGTTTTTCTTACCCATGTAAGTAACAGTGACTTAAAATCTCAAAAATTCTCTACTCAGTTATAGGTCTGAGGAACCAAAAAAAAAAAGTCAATATCCTGATTAATGGTAATTGGACTGAAATTTTCAAGTAATACTGACCTCTTCAGTGGTAACTCAAGTACCAGTTATACTGACGTAAAATAAAGCCCTTGTTCTATTGTTTAAATGTTGTTTTCAGTGTTTTTATCCTAGTCTTTAATGATTTATGTTCACAAGAGATTGGAAAACCATTCCATGTGATTAAATAAGAGCAAAACCTACCTCTGCGGACTCCTTGTCCAAGTAACACACTTAGCTTTTGACTCAAAAAACAAATACAAAACTTGGTTTTCCCACAATTCACAACAAAGGTGTTTCCACCGGATGAACTTTCAACGGTTCTAGTAAAGCGCAATTTACAGATTTCTGTAACGATGGCTCAAAAGATTGTGTTGAAGCTCACAACTCCTGTGATTTGTTGGACTAACTTTGGCAATTGTCTCAAATATATAACATTTCTGTCTAAATTTAAATTATTTTTTTCAGCCAAAAAATTGACGTTTTTTTTGTTTTTTGTACAGTGTATGCTTTTAAATCTACTGGTTTTTGTGTGACTACTTAAGCAGTGGACATAGCTGAAATCTGACATTCAAGGTTTTCTAATGATGGCAGTGGTGACAACTTTCTTGTTCACCATTCTTTTTTTATGGAGATTTTCTAGGATGATGGGTGGTTGTTCAGATGTTTTCTATCTCTGATAGGTGGCTAAAGATTTCCTGATAAGGTTTGTAAGTTTTTGTTATTTAGGAGCCACTCTGACCTCTGACCCCAGCCCAGTTTGTAGTGTAGGCGTCTCCATGCTGAAGGGTTGGAACTTATCCTGAAGTTCTTCTCCTCCTATCTGTAACTAATTCGGTTTGTCTCTATAACAAAAGAACTGACTGGGGGTTATGAAGGAGATGAGGAACAATGAAAAGAAAAGAATCAAACCGTATGAACGCACTTATCATTGTTCAGGTGATGATTCATATTTCTGCCACAGACCATTATCCTTCAATGTTAATATCCAACATGATGAAGTTCAGAGAATAAAGGAAGAAGAATGGAGCCGCTCTCAAAAGAATTTCATTCAAAGTATCATTGTCGGAGTAGCTATCCACCCTGAAGCCCACAGCTTTATTCATATGGAAACCACTGCCACCTGCAGGAGATGCTTCTGCACAGGCTGGAGAAAGAGCACCCCCAAGTGGAACAACCTCGCTAGGTCACCCACTTATTATTGTCAGACTCATTTTGAATCAGTGGGCAACAACTGTGAGAAACAAAGCCTCGTTATGCCTTCAGTCCATCCGAACTTTTTGGAAGCACAAAAAATGCAAGAATCGTTGACGTCAAGCGGTTCGTTTTTTTTTTAAGTAACAACTGTACGAAATATGTTCCCTTTTTTAAAACAAATAATATGTTGGGGGGTTTAATACATTTTCTGTGTGCTTTTTAGCAAATTTTCTATGATTGTTGAATTTTCTATCACAGTGTATTGACAAAAGAATGTTCCCTTAACATTTAGTGTCATGCTTTGTGGAAATGTCATGCATATATAGCATGAAAAGACTTAGGTTTGATTAGTTCTTCAGCATGTCTGACCAAACCTATTGAGAACAAGCCAAGGCTTTAAAGAGCCACGTGTGTCCCTGCAGATTGCAGATCTCTGCTTTAATCAAGTTCCATTAGCACGGTCTGGCCTCCTCCTCACATAAACAGATCTCTTGGATTAACACAAAAATTCAGCTTGAATAACATTATTAAAAACATTTAAAAAATTATATTTTACAATAGTCTTAAGCTAAGCTTTCTGTAACTTTCTTCAAAGTTTAGCCGCATATTTTCTGGCTCGTCCTGCAGGGCTCTGTTTCTCCGATCCTTGCATGCTGCTGTCCTACAGTGTTTTAGATGCATCCCTGCTCCAACACACCTGAATCACATGAATAATTCATGACCAGGCCTTTGCAAAACCTCCTGACATGCCAAGGAGGTTTTTCAGGCTTTTGATTCAGGTGTGTTGGAACAGTGATCAATCTAAAAGCTGCAGGACAGCAGCACATTTGCAGATCCTTGCCTTAAATAAACCAAGAGGTAGGAGCAGATTTAGACATCTGAAGAAAATAAAAAAACCTCTCAAAGGGAAGCAGCTTCAACATCTTTCTGGTTCTGCTCCTACACATTAAACGAACACCTCCATCCAGGATATTCCTGTGAGCAGGAACAACAAACGAGCAGGAGACCAATGAAAACAGCCAGGATAATACATTTAATATTGTTTCTGTTTTGAGCAGATACAATGTAAACATGTACAAGATACAAAACAAGAGAAAGACATCGAGACTCATCGAAATGAAGCGGGAGATAAGAAACGGCCTCGTTTTCAAAAGGAAAGGTGTCGGATGGGGAAGGAATCCGGACTTTCAGTCCTCATGGCACATCTTTTGAAAATAGGGAATCAGCGAGGCTTCGACCCAACGCAGAAAAAACAAAAAACAGAGAAAACATGAAAGATTAGCACCTCGTTTGGTCCAACTGAAGGCCTGCAGTTGTTTGTTAGCATGGCTGGTAAACTATTTCTCTGTCAGCTCCTGCAAATCTTCAATCCGCAGGATCTTTCTCGTTGTTGGGTTGTTTTGTTTTTTTTGGCACACTGCCTCCACAGCAGGGAGGAGATTGATTCTGAAAGGAGGCTCAAACCTGACTGGTCGCATCCTCCTTCACCTCCAGGATCAGGACCTATGTGATACGCTCAGACTGAGCTTTAAATAAGATAAACTGCTGTCCTAATTAAAAGCAAGGTGTCAAATGAAGACAATCACGGCAGAGAGCTTCGTTCCCCGACACAGCCTCCTCCTCTTCCTCCTGTCTGAGAAATAATCAGCGTTCACGTACACGCCTGGTTTGTTTGTTTTCAGCCCAATTTGCTTCCCTCCTTCTTCTCTGTCTCTCAAACTAAAACAGAAAGCGAATAAAAAAAACCTGCAGAATCATTCTCGCACTTCCTAAACCTCTCCAACCAAACCTGCTCCTCCTACGAAGAAAACCTCCTTTGACAAACTTTGCTTCATTACGTGCGAATAAACCTTTCCCATCCGCTCTGACACCTTCACTTATCCCAGGAAACGAACAAAAAACAAAGGAGCAAAATAAGGAAAGAGACCCTTTGTTTCCCAATAACTTCCTCTCACACTTCTGAAACTATAATCAGGTTCCCTTCTGGATTCTCCCTTGTAATAAAACATGTGAGGAGAGGTTTGGATGTGGAACGCTGGCCACCATGCTTTACACTCCCGTTTCCCTGCATCCCGCCCTCCTCTACCTCCTACTTCTGCTGAACACACCTGCACTAAATCCAACTCAGCCTGCTGATAATTCACATCCTAACAACATTCAGTGAGACACCCAGGGAATTTCATGGGGAAGAGGAAGCTTAGCTGTGTGGAGGAGGGGTGAAGGTCCATCAAGCTGTTTTTATATGGAGGAGAATGGAGAACCAACAGTCCCGGATCTTTTCCAGGTTGTTTACTGCAAATTCTGTTTTTAAATTCTGCTGCAGATAAATTGGCATTCCTGAATGATGCTGAGAGTTTGACGAGCAGCTTAAGACCGTTCCCTTTTCTCCTATCCCACCTCAGACCGAAGGAATCTCAAACATTACCCAAGAACAGAGGATCACTCTTGAATCTAACAGGTGGAACAACAAAATTATGCTCAGATATGAAAAGCCACAAGAGGAAACATGACTCTTAATGATGCTTAAAAAAGGGTAAATTTGCTATAAAAAAGTAAAGATTCAGCTCACTTTTTGCAAATGTTCACAATGTAGTTTATAAAACACTGAAAATAATGTAAATGGAACATTATGCTGACCTGTGGTCATATTTTTACCTAATTTAATGTTATTAAGCCTGTATTTCAGTCAGATCTGAGAATGTCCCCACGTTTTATCTAGGGACGCACCGATCTGACTTTTTCATTCCCGATACCGATGCCTGGATTTTCTGTCGATACCAGTATCAGTATCGGTGCATCCCTAGTTTTGACAGTGTTCCAGTTGGAAGCTGAAATTCCCCTGGAATGTATTAATAATTCCTGGGATAAAAACTAAGCAAAACAGTTCATTTCTCTGCAGTACCAGGCAGCCATATTGGGGTTAGGGGTGCTGGGAAAGTGGAAGTCCTGACACCAGCTGATTTTTACAACTTCAGAACTCAAAAAATGTCCTCCTTTCCTGGAGAGGACTTGACATTCACAAATCCTGCAGCTTTTCCAACTCACAACTGAAACCCAGGTAAGTTAAGATAGTTTATTCCCGAATCCACTTTAAAGAGGAAGCGGAGATAAAATTCTAACATTTAAAGCTGTAATTCAGACTTCAGAGATATCCAAGTAGATTTTTTAAATGTAGAAATCGGAAATTTGGACTTCCAGGTAAAAAGGACAAATTAAACCAGTATTCCAACTTGCAAATGAAACATTGTTCCCGAATCAGACTTTTGTCTTCCAAGTGCAGCAAAAATAAGATTCCAACTTTGGAAACTTGGAATTCTGACACAGGGTGTGTTCCTGTTTATTTATCGGATAGAAATCACTGAAATACAAACTTCTTAGTACAAACGGAACACACTGCTAACAGATCTTTCCAGCTTTTAATTAAAACGCGTTTGGTTTGATAAACCTCTAGTTTTCCAGAAGGAATTCTGAATATATTTTCTAATTTGGCCTTTACATATTTCTAATATTCTGAAGTTAAGTGGAATGGGACATTATTCCCAAATCTGAGTTCCAACATCTAAGTGAAGCACAGACGAGTCACTACTTTTACAAGCATTCTAGGTCATTTTTCAGGCCGTGGGATGAACTATGAAACAAATCTGCCTGTCTTCCAACTGGAATACTACGGAAGAACATTAGGGCCAACGAAAAAATTTGTTTTTTGTTTTAATTCTGGTATTATTTTTCCCCCAGCTGCCCATATGCTCCTCCATCAACATGTTTAAATTCAGAAAGCATAAACTGTTTTCTCCTTTTTCAGCTTTTACTGGTTTTTTTTGTGTTTTCTTTACAGTAATTGAGGTGAGATTTTTACTTTTTTCCAGCTGTGATGCTGCAAATGGATATTTTTATAAGACTGAGCCTTTAGATGGACAATAATTTATTTTTAAACTTAAACTCATGTTATGACATGAACCTGTTAAACATTTTCCAAATGTTCTTTTTTTGACAAATGTCTAAAATGTAATTATTTTCTTTCCAGCAGAAAAACAGAAACTCTGTTTGTCATACATGATCATCATACATGATTTATTTTTTTGTTTTTGTTTCATAATGTAAAGCTCTTACGCTGCAGGGTTAGAAGATGAAATCTGGAATCCAGGTTTTAAAGGACATCTTCAACATTCCCTCAAGAGCTCTGAGAACGGTTTCAAGCTTTTCATTTAACTCTCAGCAGCAGATTTACTCCTTATATTTGACTCCAAGTATTCAAACTGAAGGTTTTCTGGCCCCTAACAAGGCAGAGAGTCGTGTGCACTGACCTGTAGCACATCACTGCAGCCTGCTGGGGGCTCTGCGCTGAGAAAAATAACAGATTTTCCTTTTTGGTGAGCATCCTGGAAGTTGATGGATTGAACTGAAATGGCCTGGAGGAGGATTCGTCTCTCGGGTCTCTTGTTTACCACCGAGATTCTCCGGCTGACGTCACCGAACACAGCATCACCTACACTTCCAAATGTCACCTTCGCTGTGGTGAACGGCAGCGAGAAGGTCTGACTGGGTCTGACAGCGAAGGGTGGGGGTGGGGTTAAATGTCAGCACAGACCTTCCTGCAGGTTGATGGAGAGGACACGCTCCCCAGGGTGGATAGAAGCAACGGCACAACAAAAAAAATGTATATCTCAAAACTCCATTCAGGCACAAACGTGACAGCTGGAAGCGGGGCCGCTGAGGGCCCCTGGTAGAGTGCGGAGAGGCTGCCGGATGGATGTGATGTGAGTCGGGGGTGAGATCCTCCTCTTCCTGCTTTGGTCCGCTGTTTTCCAGGGCCGCTCTCAGACAGCACCAGCAGACAGGCTGTTTCTTTCTTCGTTTTCGGTTTTATATCTGCGGCGACGTTTCTGTCTATTGCACATATCCTCACGGGTACATTTCACCATTTGACAAAAAAAAAAAAAAACAGGAGAAAAAATGCGTTTAAAGCATAGATAAATGGTGCACAAGCAAACATAGATTTGACAGAGAAAGATTCCCTAGAACAAAGGTTCAGAGCGACCAAATGTGCGGTCATAGCTGAAGTGATTCAACACTTTTACATAATGCCTTCGTCAGACAGGAACCTATCAGCAACCTCACTCCAGCTTCTGGTAAAGGTCACAATAAAACCTCAGGGTGTGTTTGTCTTAAAGTCCGGGGGAAGGGGGGAATTACGATCACTAGGAACATACGGTCCCACCAGCGAGCTCTGGGTCTACTTTCAGGTTTCCTTCCTCTGGGTTGAACATTAACCTCCACACCTGAATGTTTCTACATTTTGTCACGCTACAGCCACAAACTTCATGTTATAGCAGTGAATGATTGTATGAAATGTATGGAAAAAGATACCTGACTTTTTAAACCTTCTTAGTCAGGATGCACCAATAACGATACTGGTATGGGGTTTATAATATTCTAATGTACTCGTACCATGAACCGATACTTAAGATGTGGAAACTGCAATCATTTCACAGGAACATTTTTATTTTTCACTTGAACTTTCAAGTTTGTGCTCATTTTTATTAATATGTTCTATCTAATTCACCCTTTATTTTTTGCAACAACCATAGAAGAAAATAAAACCTGTCTTCCGATTCATTACCTTTCTTTGTTTAATAGAAGTATCGCATTGGTAATAGGTAAAGGCAAGTACTCATTTCAAAGTATCAGTATCGTATCGGTTTGAAAATAACTGGTATCATTTTTATCCCTACTTCTTACAGATAAAATTCTAAAACGTGTGACCCACCCTCTTACTCTCTCCCCTCTAATCCAATACCTAAAAATAAAATCCTATGCTTTTTGAAGTCTTTTCATCAGAATATAAGAGCTCCGTGCGTCATATAATCTCGGTTTAGATGCATCAGAGGTTCCTTAGAGAACATCAGAGAACAAACAGCATTCTGGTTCAGTTTAAAGCAGGGTTAGGTTCTAGGACAGCATCCCAAGCTTAGAATGTCTCCCAGAGCTCTGTTCAATCCATCATCTGGACATGGAGAGAGGATGGATCACCTGCAGAGATACCCGGACATGGATGTCCACCTGAACTGACTGGATTGTATTAATCAGCCAGTGAAAGAGATTGTGTTTCCTCTGGGGGAGCTGCAGAGATTAGTTTGGAGAATCTGTTGACAGGACAACTATCAGTCAGTGGTGAAGCTAGAGACAGAGCAAACCTATTACAGGCAGTAAAAAGCTTCACACTGGGGTGGAGGTTCACCTTCAAGCACTAAAACCACCCTGAACATCTAATTAGAACTACAATGGGATGGTCTAGATTAAACAAGATTCATGTGTTAGATAGGCCTAGTCAAAGTATAGTCCAAAATCCATCAGAAAATCTGTGGCAAGACTATAAAACTGTTGATCAAAGATGATCTCCTTCCAATCTGACTATATTTAAGCTCATTTGGAAACAAAAATGGGCTAACGCTTTGTTGTAATTTACGTAACATTTGGTATATATTCTTCCCTTGTTCTGGTGCCAGACTCGTTTTTTTATCAGTAGGTTAGAAGGAAGAAAAGAAAAAGAAAAACCGGACAATCTGGCATCAAGCACTCACAGCCTGTATAAAAAATAATATCACCCTGTATTCTCTACTCGTTCGTTTGTTCATTAGAGGTAAAATGTTTGTGGTTGTAATGGGTCAAAATGTGAAAAATTCATCAATACTTGCTTAAGGCGCCCTAACCTGAAAATCCCAAACTGGAGCTCTCCAGGAAGGATGCTAGAACCACATCAGCTCAATCAAGGAGCAACAGATCTACTCTACAGAGATTCTTGCCTGACGGAACCTGATTTCTGTTGCTTCAGATTTCACAATCTTTTTTTTCCAGTTTTGAGCCATACCTCATTATCGCTGGAAGTTTGATCTAGGATTACATAAGAAGTTTCACCTCCCAGCTCAGCTCAGCAGACTCAAGCACATCCATCCGTCTGTCTCCCTCTCCATCATTCCATCACTGTGAACAAGTCTATCGGATACTCAAACTCTGAGGCATGGTCCCAGATGATCATATGGACGATACGATCCTTATAAAGGTTGAATATGTTGATTTTTAAATCATATAAAATAAACGTATAATAAATATGCTTTTATATCAGGCATTATGTAAAGACCAATAAAGATGAAAGAAGTGCTCGTGATTCGCTAAAGCTGCAGCACACAGCATAAAGGATTAAAAAATAAATTATTTCCTGATACAAATTAAATATAAAAAATTCAATTAAGTAAATTTAGCTGCACTTTGATTAAAATACGATTAAATTTCTTCAAGATACCCACTGACCAGCAGTGCATTTTTATTCTTGCACTGAGGTAGCAAATCATCTTGTAGTACCTCTCAATCTCCACATGAGGTCTCCGTTTCGCCAATTCTACCAAAACAGTTGACTTTCATACCAGAGTTTGAGCTGCAAATTTCAAGAAAAATTACACACAAAAAAACCTAAATAAATAATATGCTGAGTATTTACTGCATCTTTACATTAATGCACCACAAAACAAGTTTTAAAGTGCATTAATTTCCCAAAACAGAACCACTTCGTTCCTCGTTATTGCCCTTGTGCGATCACAGAGCAAAGAAATTAACGTTATGGTTTCGTTAAAGTAGACTTTGAGCAGTTAATGTACTCTGTTAATGATTATGATACTGTCCAGCAGAAACATAATAAAATAAAATAAACATAGAGCCAAAAGTCTGTGTGAGAAAATCTATTTCAGCTGTCTTGAACATCAGTGAATTACAAAATCTGAAAGTTCAATTATAACTCTGAATGTGATGGGTAAATAGTTATTGATACATTTTTTTTCATAATTGCAGTTTTATTTACAGGATTTTAGAATCTTAATGGATAAAATCTATTTAAAATGTTCAAATAAGCCATTGAAACCTAATAACCATTAATAATATTTCTTTATATAATGCTTCTGTTGCTCTGAAGCATTATATAAAAACATGTTTCCAGTAACAGGAAACGTTTTAAACAATTTTAATGTAATGCATATTCATGTTTTTGTACCATAAATAAGTAATATATGTCTAAAAAAAACATTCATTTTGCCAATGAAAAGCCATTTCTCTTTGGTTTGAACAAATTTTGAGCGTGTCCCTGGGATATCGGCATTTATTTAAATGGTAAATGTTTAAATTACCTGTATTTGTATAGCGCTTTACTTAAAAGTTGAATATGGAACATTTTTCGTAAAAGCTATCTCTTTAAAAAGTACAACTTCAACGGGGAGTTTAGAGGTGTGCAGAATGAAAGTTCACCCTTTTCTTTAAACGTTATATTTAACCTTAAATAATTAAAAAAGATAATTTTTTCCAACCACCGTACTGCGTTTATATTTATATGTTCCAGCTAGCAGCGGCGCGTTATTGTAGGTTGCCAAATACTATTGTAAACAACTGCCTGGAGCAAAGAGGCATTTACTGTAGAAAATGGAGCACTCTGTAAGTTAAGCTGCTGTTTTTGAGCTACATAGATTTCATTATCTTTCTCAGAAGTCGAGCGACCTTACAAGATCTAAAACCAGAGTTAGTTTAGGTGAAGCCTACAACAGATGGACACAAATGAAAAAACTTTCACGGCATCAAAACGTACGCGGAAATAGCAACGTTTCTCATGGAGAAAGGTAAGAAAGCTTGCTAACGGCTAAAGTTAGCTGTCGGTAAAACAGCTTTGCAATAATCGTGTATATGATGTTGTTCCTAGATATAAGAGCATCAACCTCCACACAGAGTAAGCGAAAGAAAAGGAAGCGGTTTCCTCCAACTCTGGCCAGTATAGGAGGCTGGCTTTAACCGCTACTGTGAGTGGCTATTGTTAAGACTTTTCTAGTTAGCTTTCTGTACTGAGATAGGTCTCCGACCATACACCTCAGTCAAATACACATGCTGTGAAATTTGATGGATGTAAATTCTAAAGTATAAATTCTGACTTTTATACAAGACACCACCAAGAGTGGAGGATACCACTCAGATACCGAAATAAGATGCAGAGAGGACAAGTACAAAAACTTATTGTTGCCTTTGACCCATATTTTGTTATAATTATTTTTCGTTTAGTATTTTAAACGTATTAGTACAAAATAGTCCTTATCCTTCAAGATTCCTTGCTGGACATAATGCTGGCTGGTTACGGCGACAGAACTGGAATCCAGACGGCATTTTGTTATTGCAACTACAACCTCAACACACTAGATGTCTCTTTCTTGCCCTTGTTCCATATTCAACCTTTAATCCCTGTGGACCAAAAAAATTGCGTCACACTACATTCAGTCATTCACACATTCACACACTGCTGATGGCAAGCTGCGTTGTAGCCACAGATGGGCACACTGACAGAGGCAAGGCTGCCAGACACTAGTGCCACCATGCCCTCTGACCAACACCAGTAGGCAATGGGTGAAGTGCCTTGCCTAAGGACACAACAACCTTTAACATGTTGTAGCAACAACAGCTGGAATTTATTTCATACATAAAGCAAAATCCATACAAGAACAAATTTTCCTGCAGCTAAAATATTTAATTATTTTTGTTTTGTATCTTTGTCTAAAAGGCCACCAACTAAAAAAAATGAAATATTCAACTTCAAGTTTTTCCACATTTGTCACTAAATACATGTCTTAATATCTTCACATCTTTGAGGATTGTAAGCACCAGCCAAAGCCAATTTGTGCAATCTTAAGAAAGGTTTCCCTCCCTTTTAGTTTGTTCAGAGTTAGTTTGAACTTCTAAAAGATGTTCCAAGACAGCCGAAATAATTTTCAGAGGAAGACTTGCATCAAAACGCAACAATAAAAAAGACACATAAAAAATCAGATTGGTTATCGTCTTTTTCAGTCTCTGCTCTTCAATCTGTCCATCTGAACAAAGACTGGAACCAAGATGTTTCTACTAGGTCTGAGTCGGTAATGGTGAAACTCTTGTTGGTGTTCGCAGGACTATGGCACTCTTGAAAATAGATTTGGTTGATTCAGATTTCTGCCATCAGGTGATCAAACACAAAAGGCACTTATTGGCCATTATAATCAGCAAAGCCAGTCTCCTGCTTGGGTTCTGCAAAATCCGAACCTCTACTTTCATAAGTCAACATTCTCCTCAGCCTTCCTTCTTCAGAGGTTTTCAGTTTTACCTCTCATTCGCTGAACAATTGTTTGTAAACCATCTCTAAATAGTGTCTCCTATCTCCTCTGACTTTTCAAAAGTGTACATTTTCAAGGACATATTGCTTAAAGGAGATTGGGGGTAACATTCTTAGGGGATTCCTGGCCCCCAGTTCTATGGAGACATCATATAGGGGAACTGTGGTGAAGCTCTGGGTTTCATTTTTTCCGCTCCAGGTAATTTGATGGAACCCAGCCCTTCCGGGGAAGCAAGCTGTCCTGTACCTGGCAGTACCACCATCCATTCGGGTTTCTTTCCAGCACCTCCAAATAGGTTCCTTCAGTGAAACCCATGGTCTCCTCATCGCCACGGTAGTCTGCGATGGACACGTACACATCCCTGCCGAGGTTGTTGTGGATAAGCTGGTTCTTCTCAATGGGTTTGGGGCGCACTGTGGATACAGGGATACCATTCCGCTGGCTTACTCTGCTGAGAGCATCTGGGACATTGGAGGTGCTGAAGGCGTTTCCTGAGCATCCGAGGCCGGAGCGCTCAACCGGCCTTGTCTGGCTTTCAACGACAACGTGTGGTCGTACAGTACTGAAGGAGGCATTTCTGCGAACTCCAAGAGTGGCAGAACCAGAGCTGTAGTGGTCACTCCTGCCAAGAGACTCATTTCTTCTTAAGGAACCGGTCATGTAGTGGGAATCCTTAGAGGTCTGTGATGTGGTCACAAAAACAGACTGCGGCCTCACCGCCACCTGCCGTACCCCATTCCTCATCCGTACACCTCCGTTGACCAATCCAGACGGCTTTGAGAAGCCTCCAGGGGGCTTGGAGGGAATCGGTGGAGAATTCCCCCTCAAACCTTGGTGCTGCTGGGTCAGACCCTGAATGTTGATGTTATTCAGGGCCAAAACATGCTGTTCATTCTTCTCTAGGCTGTTGGACTTTTTGCCATCATTCCTTTGTCCACTTGACTCCAACGCACCGGCATCACCCATCTTTTTGACACGTTCGAGGTAATACGAGGGAGCCCAGCCCTCCTCTGAGCCCCAACGGACATACCACCAACCACTCTGCTGCTTCTCCAGAACCTCCACTTCCACCCCTGCTGGAAAGCTAATCTCAGAGTCCTGGACTTTCTTGTAGACATCTACAGAGCGGTACAAGGTGGGACCTTCCACGTCTGAGTCGCCTCGGCTCCCTTTTGAGTATACAGAGGACAGATCGGACGTACTGTGTGAACACATGGAGCCCTCAGAGGAGATAACAGAAGCGGTCTCAGAGTCGTCCCCGCGAGTTGGCTTGAGGCTATGTCGATACTGACTGGTAGGCCTCAGCTGCCGTCTCAAAGAGCTGATGTCCATTCTCTCAGGGCTGTGGGGTTCTGACTTGGTTAGAAGGGGTTTAGGCCTGACTGAAGGCTTGGGTCTGGTGGAAGGGCTCTGACCAATTCCTGGTTCAACATCCCGCTTAAGGGAAGGACTTTTCTTTGGAACTCTGCCGAGCTCGTCTGATGAAGAGTGAGGGCTGCATTCCTGAGACCTCATGTCTACATGCCTGCCAAGAGTCTGGCTTCTTCTGCTCATCTCTGGCGTTATGGTTTTCCTGGGTATACCAGCTAAAGGGGAGGATCCAGAGGGTCTCCGTGGGACTGTGGAGGAATGGTAACTCCTTGGGGAACTTGGTTCACTGGAACCTTTAACTCTGGTTCCTTCGATGCCCCTGGTAATCCTGAAGCCATCATTCTCATAGATGCACTCTTCCTTACCAACCTCCTCCACAGACCTGAACGAGGTTCTGCGATGAGCGAAAACTGGCGAGGCTTTGCAGACCGGAGGTGAAGCTTTACTTGAAGGAGGGGCGCTGTGGTACTTTTCAGCAACAATGTTGCTGGTCTTTACTTCTTGGGAGCGCTCGTTCTTCAGAAACTCACTGTCAGAGTCGCCCTCGCATCCAACTGCGGGAACATCGTATTCTGGTTCCTCAAACACAGGTCTGCTAGACTGGTCCGTGACTTTAGCGGCAGTGTTCAGAGGTTGTGGGGCCTCCTCAGAATCTTGTTTCTTGATCGGGGGAGCCGGTGGAGGGACCTTTGGGCGAGTGAGAGTGCTGCTCCTTCTGCTGAGGTTGGGCTTCTTGCGCTTGTCGATGTACGAACAGGGGGCCCACCCTTCCATCTCTCCTATCTGCACGTACCACCAACCACCTGGGTTCTTCTCTATCACCTACACAACAAACAGACGTAAACTCATGTTAATGGAATCAAAGTCACATGCAATACATTAAGGCTGTTTTATCATTTCTATTTTTCCGAGGAACAAGGCACTCATCCCTCAAATGAGACATGAATCGGTACGACAGTTTGATAAACCCGGTTTTTTTATTATCTTTTTAATTACAGGGATATATTTCATGTTCATGTGACTTTCTCTATCGGCTGATTTCTGCTCATTGGCTGGTCCTCTCTTGGCTTATTTCTAAAGATTATAAAGGTTAAAAAGTTTTTTGGTGTAAAGTGTGAGATCAATTCCGAATAGTGGATGATCAACTGAGGTTTGGGTTTTCTGCCTCAGCATGAAGAGTAACTAAAAATTTTGTTCCAGGATCTACAGATGACCTGGGAAGAAAACAAAATACCCTGTGATGCCCTCAGAGGTTGAAAAAGATGTCTTTACCTTTTCTTTCCTGCTAGTTTGGAAGAATAGTTGCCTGTCAGTGCATGCTTGTGTTACATTCAATTAAATACAAGTTGTGGTAAGTATTTATAGTGAATCCCTGATATTTTTAGGGATTAGCAACCACAGCCAATAGCTAAAATCGATGCATACTTGAGATGCACTCTAAAAACAGCTATAACTCCCTATCTTAATTATTTAAACACCAAATACACCTTAATATGCATTAATGCACACAGTGGAAGCCATCTTGGCGCTACCTCAGAAGTCATTTTCCATGGTCTTTTTTTAAATCTTCGCTCTGGGGGGTGCAACCAATCAGCGCCATGGGAAATGAATGGTGCTCTTGGTTTGGTTGCTTTGCAACACAAGCATATATTAGCCATCTTTCCACTATGGAAACGTCAGGATAATTTGATCAGATCTTTTTCTGATGGGGTCATTTCTTTGCTCGCTCCTCTCAGCCACCTTGTCTTCATACACAATCGTTAATTAGTTCTTGCCACAACCAGATACTTCTGGGAGCTGAATCTCATGGTTTTAGCTGGTTTTATTATGACATAAGAAGCTCCGACGGTTCAGAGGGGGCTAAAACATTTAAACAGTTAAAAGCAAACCGCAAGACTTAAAAATGGAAGCCAGCGAAGTGATTTTAACACAAGGTTAATATGTTCGGTCTGTTTTGTGGCAGTAGGCGAGCAGCTGCGTTTTGGACCAACTGAAGATGACCCAACAGAGACAAGCCAGTCCTGTATAAAAGGCGCTGCATTGCAGCTGGAGGTGTTGGCTGGAAGGTATGGTTTTACCTTCACCAAGATCCTAAGATGGTAAAAGGCTGATTGGACGACAGCGCTGACCTGCCAGGAAAGCTTTAAAGTGCCAACAATATAAACCCTGAGACTTTAGTTTTAATATGTTACAATCCTCTACAGAAAACCACGAACGACACTGTTTCAGCAGAAAGTAGCATCACTGATCAGCGTAAAAGGCGCACAGAGCAGTAGAAACAAAATGGAATCGACTTTGTGGCAGTAGGTCTTGTTGGTGCTTTTTTGCTTGATCTGACTCTGGGCTCTAAAGGTCCCTTTTCCGAGTACATACTCCCAAAACAGCCCTGTTGGCCCGGCCCGATGAATTGGAGACACGCAGGTATGGGGAAGTTCCAATTACCCTGAAGTTCCGATAGTGGAAACGTACCTAGTGATTCAAGTAGCTTTCTGTCTGGATATTTCAGCTTCAAAAGCTGCATTTCCTTTAAATATTTTACATATTCTGTAGGAAACCAAATCTGCAAACAGACAAATTTATCTAAATCATTTGGAGTTACCGTCCACAGAGAAATCAGCAAATACCAAACCACTATAGGGATCCACTAATGTAATTTCACTAAAGGGTGAAATAGAACGGATTCATTTTCCTGCTCTCTGATTGAACTGAATTTTCCAGTTTAGTTTAATATTTCTCATTCAAAAAAGTCAGGCATTTTAATTTCTAAATGCCTTACCAAAATAAGGGTTTTATTTCATTCTATTTTGATGTCAAAATCTGACGGGGGGAAAAAAACATTTAGAAAAACATATTAATTGAAAAAAAAGGTAATTACATTACAATTAATTACAATTACAAAGACTCTAACATCTAGTTAAATGCTAACAAATTGCTTCCATAAACTGTTCCCAAGATGGTACAGTTTTTTACAACTGCTAAGACCCGTTTCTCAGAACCTTAAACACTTTTTCAAAACTGTTAACGCAAATCCCACCTGAAACACACAATTCCCCAAACAGTTAATTTCATGCTCAAAATCACGGAGTGTAACTAAACACAGACACAAACTTCCAAAATACAATAATACACTAACACAGTTCACCAAATCTACCAAAGCACTGACACACGTTTAGTCAGTCACAGCACAGTGTCATAAAAAACACTGACAACTGATGGAATAACACAAACTGAATCACTTTGCATGTGTCAAATCTATTTTTTTCTTATTTTTTTTCCAATCAACAGATTATTATATTCACCATAAGTGCAAATTAATGTATGTGATGAAGTACTTCATTTTTCATTAATTGGGCATGAATTTTGTTGCCGTCCGAGCAGCTTTGTAGAATGTTTATGAAAGAAGAAGACAGTATATCACAGGATTTGTGGTAAACACGTCACTGTATTGCAAATGAAAATTAAATCAGCATTTACCTGTCATTCATTACTGTATTGTCAAATATACAAAAAGAAAAAAGAGCAGAAGAAATTAGGGTAAAAGAGGAAGAATGAAAGCTAACCTGCTCGGTCATCAGCATTGGGCCACATATTTTTGGCAACATCACAAGATCCCTCACAAGATCCACCTATACAGTAAATATAGCTGATGTGATTGAAAGAAGCCCAGCACCTGAGCTGGGTGAGACCGGAATCAGCTGTGATCAATGTAATCTTCAATCCATTAGTTTTGAACATGGAGTTTTCTGTTTTGACAAACAATGTGAAAGCAATTGAAAATTCACCAGTTAACATCTGCTCTTTTGGTCTTGATTGAGCCTGTGTGTAAAAGGAGTTAAAACAAATTTTAAACGTGTAAAATGTGTGTATTTCGTGTCAAATGAATAAGAATTATGTCAATTGTATAGCCCACACAGTGAAGAGTTTTGAAAAAGCGTTAAAAGTATTGAATAACGGGTCATAGCGGTTTATTAAAATAATGGGTTTCACCCCACTTAGGGATCTCAAACAGAGCCGTTATCTTTCTGCCTGAGTCTCTGCTGAGGAAACGCTTCACATGATCTCATTAAAACACGTCTCAAGGTCGCACTCCGCTGACATACATATGCAGTCAGCCCTCTCTCATCTCTGCAGCAACACTCTGCGTCTGTCCTCTTACATCAGCCTTTTGTCCTCCACGGAAACTGATGCCATCGGAGATGGAGGACTGGAAATCTGCTATGGTGTAATACTCTGCTTCCACAGCAGGGGGCTCTGGAGGCTTGGGTAACCGCAGACCCTGGGAGGGAAGGAAGAGAACACGGATTCATGCAACAATGTATTATACATATCATACATGTTTAAAATCAATATTTTTTTTTTACAATAAAAAGAGAAATCACAACTCATAAGCAGGAAGTTTGTGATCTGTCATACCAAGTTGGCTTCTCTTCTTGGGGGAGGTTTCTGCCTCAGATTTGGAGACCCTGAAGAACAAAATAAATCACCTCAGTGAGACCATAGTGAAAGAGTAGCAAGAAAACCTTCTAAAGTGAAACTTGACATGTGGTTCTTAGTTTGTTAGAGAAAGCAAAACCCCAAAATGGTCAGAAAATCTTCCTGTTAGATCTCCAAGCAACTTAGCATGGCAAAAATAAGTCACTCCATCACCATTAATACACAGCCAGCAGTCAGTCTTACCTACAGCTTCAAATCCTACACAGAAAGATGAAATATTTTAACTTGACTCACAAAAACACTCCTCATTTTCACTGCTTTCTTCTCTGATGTCAAAAGCTCAAAAAGCCTCAACGTTTACAACAAATCCTCACCGATTTCCACTCTGTGTGGAGCCACCCGTGCCACAGCTGGAGACCCGGGTTCTCCTCTGACTTTATTCTCAATCAGAGCAGAACTCGCAGCTATTCCCAGACAGGGACTGTTGGTGTCGCGGCCAGCGCTCAGCCTCCTGCCGGTCTCGGCGTTGATCTCTGAGTTATAGGGCATGGGCAGGCTGATCTCGCTCTTGGTGATGTGGCGCTCCGGTGTGTTGCTTCCCTCTCCGTCTGTCTGGATGTCCTTCTCGCTGACCGACTTCTTCTGCAGCAGATTGCTGATCTCCATGATGTTTCCGATGATCTCCACAGGGCCCGTCAGAGTCTTCTTACGAGGGGAGAAGTCGTCTTTTAGTTTCTTCAGATAGGAGGCCGGGGCCCAGCCTTCCTTTCCTAAATATCTGTTGTTGAAACAGATGAAGAGTCTTTTACTTTCATGGCTTTCTCTCTGTTGATACAATGTCTTCCACAAAGCTAGGATCAACTGGAATGTTTATACAGTATGACTGGACTGAAAAGACGTTTTCTTTCTAAAATGCCTTAAGTTGGCATATTGCAGTTGACGCCCAGCAGGTTACAGAAGAACATCACACCAACGCACTGATGAAAACCAAATGGCTCACTGATTTTTAGAGACTCACTTTGAGGCAGGGCTGTTGTTGTCCGGTCGACTCACCTGATGTACCACCAGCCCTCCAGGTTCTTCTGGATTACCTCCACGGTGACCCCTTTCTCAAAGCTCACCTCATCCGCGCCTTGGCTGGTGTACGGCTGGACAGTCAGATATTTCTCCTCTGTTGATGAAGAACGGTAAAGAGTCAAAACGAGAGCAAAAGGCGTCGTTTTTGGACAAGAAATGGCAGGACGGACCTTCACTGAAAGCTTCCTCTGCTAGATAAGTTGTCCCGAAAGTTCCTTGTTTCTTGTGGCTGATTTAGGCAAGGCAACTTTCTTTGTATGAGACACTTTTAACAACAAGGTGATTAAAGGTGCTTTGCGTGATTAAGGGATACAATAAAAGCAGCAATAGAACAAAAAAGACATAAAATGCAACATTAGAAAGACAAGACATACGACATCAAGCTGTTTGCACAATGGTGCAGCCTTCATCTCTCTTGAGAGGATATTCCTCTTCAATCTTCTTTCTTTTTAGCTAAAATCTGTCTTAACAGATCCCTATCTGACTATCACTCCTTCAACCCCATAAGGGAAGAAAATCGCTCTCTTGGTTCAGTTTGTAGACTTTTGTTTGTAAGGAGATTTGGCGTGAAGGTGTTGCTGTTTCAACAATTATTGCCTCTGGTTTTGGATGCTGAACAGCTGTAAGGATTTTTGCGCATAAAAGGACAGTTGTTATGAAATGTTACCGTGGCAACAAAGGTTTATTTCACAACTGTGAGTAGCTGATTAGCATCTCAAAAGCTAAAATAATACCTGAACTATGACCCCAAATCCCAGAAGCATTGAAAAAGAGGCTTCATGGAAGCAGAGCAGGATCAAAGAGCAGAGTGAGAGGAGGAAGTTCAAACCGTCATAAAGGATCACATCCCTTACTCCAGCATCTCTGTGCCCGGCTTTTTTGACCATAGACAGAGATTTAAAGAAGAGCGGCAAAAGCAAATGAGGTGGATTAGCCCTGCTTGCTAACAACTGTCCAGAGAATGTAGCTGTTGGAATCATTAAAAGTTTTGTGGGCTTCCTAAATGTGTACACACTGCCACACAGTGTTTTACAGCATTTATGAAGGAAAAATATCTGCAATGTTCAGGTCATCATATTCACTGATATCGGTCATGTTTTGAATAACAGAAATGGGTCGGCCCACCGGAAGAAATGATGCATTGGGATGGGATTTTGTTCAGATGTAGACCAGAATGGGAAGAGTTAGTTTTTGAAAAAAGTTGATTGACAACAAGCACCCAAAGCATAAAATGTGGCATCATGACTCTGACAGTCGCCAGAGCATCCATCAGTTAGTTTAGACAAGGGAATGATGAACAGGAACAACAGAGAATACTTCTTAGATGTTAAATAACATCAGCAGAACTTTGAGAAGTTTTCTCTCAGTCCCACGAAGGCTTTAAAATGAAGGAAAGCCCAAATGATAATGATGTGATGGCTTTGGAAACTTCTTATAGGATAACAAACACATTTTAGCTTTGGAGGCACACCTGTTGAAGTATTTTAAGGCCACAACTGGAACACAAAGCGTTTTTTACTTGACACAGTGGAAAAGTCCAAACAAATCAGCCAAGATATCAGGAGAGTGTCTGGTTCATCCTTGGGAATCATTTTCAGTTTATTTCATCTGTTCGGTCAGTTATGTGAAAACATAGACATGTTGGGGATGTCCAACCACGATACCGCTCAGTAAAGAGACGGGTTTGGTATCCCAGAGATGACCAGATTCTGGTCAAAAATGTGCAAATCATCCCCAGAGGAAAAGCAGAATATCTTATGAAGATGCTACTGAAGCTGGTCAGACACAGTCATTACCCATAATGAAATGTTCCCTGTACTGACATGGGCTGAAAGGCCACTCAGAGAGGAGGAAGTCATTACTCCAGAAGAAAGCTAAAAAGTCAGGTTTCAGTTTGGAAATGCTCATAAAAACAAAAGACCTTTGTTTCTGTAAACATGTCCTGTGGTCTGATCAAACTACAGGGGAACTGTTTAGATATGATGACTATCGGTACAAATGGAGGAAAAAAAGCCTAGGAACACCATCCCTTCTGTGAAGTACAGCGGTGGCAGCATCATACTGTGGGGCTGCTTGGCTGAAGGAGGGACTGGTGTACTCAACCCTTTACAGTGATCCTATTTAGTCACTTCCACATATGTTATAAATGATGTCACTGCGGCTTTTCGCAGAATTTTACAATCACGTTATTTCACCGAACCAATCAGCAGAGATCGAGCTCATCACAGTTCGCACCATTGCGTTGCTTGACCATTCAGTGCCGGTCTGTGATTCGCCAAACATCAGTCTTCTTCTTAGACCAGAAAAGTACAATCCTGTTGCTTACTGTTGGATCTCTAAAACTAACAATGGTAAATTTATGAAACTCTCAAATTTTACGGTTGACTAGCTTTGCTAAATAAGGATATATGTTTTGTATATGTTAAACTTTATGACATAGATACAATTATTACATGAAGATTTGAGGCACCATATTTGATCATATTCCCCAAACAAGTAACAACAGACCACCATTTACTTACTCTATTTTTAGAGTGCGTAAATGGAGGTCATACTTTTTTAATTCATTATAAAATATTCTTTAGTCATCCAGTTCACAGGCAATGCTACCAAATTCTAAGATGTATATAAAGCTCTAACCTTGAAGAGAATAATGAATAAAGTCTGACATATTATTTCTCTCATTATTGTTGCCATAAAGGGCCCATGTCATGCAAAATCAGGTTTTTGGAGTTTTCAACAGTCTGGTAATGCAATTTTCTCATAAAAAAATGTTTTTCTAGCTTAATTCATGCACGTCTGTGTAATTCTCCTGAATTCTGCCCACTGAGCAGCTGCCCCTCGCTATCCTTAAAATCGACTTAGTGTTCAACTAGTGACATCATTGGTTGAAAGTTGAGTGCTATGGTGTCTGCACTGCCCCTGCAGGCAGAGTGGCTTACCTCTGCTACAGTTCAAACACACCCTCTTCCTTCTCACAGCTAATGGCTGCTTTGGTTTTTGGCAGCTTAAAACACTTTTTTGTTGAATTTTCTACTTTCTCTGTGAAAACGCCCGTTTGGCTGCATGCATCACAGGATTTTATTCTACATTCCTAAAGAACAGCAGCTGGATCAAAGAACAAAGACCCCTGATGGACAGAGAAGGGGCTACATGCTAATGCTAATTTATGTTAGCCATTTATCAAGCTGCTTATGTGATCTTATAACAGCATTGTGTGGTTAATTAATTAACATAATTAATTAAAACATCTCAGAATGTTCAGTAAAATGTAGAAGTTAAATATTAGGATAAATTAATACTGTATAACACCAACAGTAACATTTTAGCATATACATGTTTATACCAGAAGTTGAAAGCTGTAAAATAGCATGATATAGTCCCTTTAACAAACAGTAATAATTAGGGTATTTCTAAGTGATCTGAAACAAGAGAAGATTGGTCTGACTTAACTTCAGACAGTGAGAAAAAAATATGAATATGTATTTTTATTAGCTTTATGTAAACCTCTGATTTCGACTGTACACAATCATGATACTTCTGTAGTAAACAGACCAGATAGTGTGTGATTTAACTATAGATACATGTTACTGATTAATGCATAGAAATGATCCCTAGGTATCAGGGAAAAAAGTTCCCAATGAGGACGTCCCGGTTAAAGAGGTCAATAATACATCTATTCTTTCTGTTGGGAGTTCTCCACTAACTGTTAATAGTCATAGTCAACTCACTACATTCTTGTTCTGAATGAAAAAAATGTGACCAGTCATAAAAAGGTTACATTATTCAGGTTAAAACAACTAAAAGTAAAGCCATACGAGGATGAGGTGAGAAGTAGGGGAGTGTAAGCTTCACAGCTACCCAGTGAAGCCTGAAATGAGGTGGCATTCAAGAAGAAAGTTTAAAGGACTCATTTTTTGGTGGCGACAACTATCCTGGTGACTCATCTCAGAGGCTCTACAGCGGCTGAGGTTGGTGTGATTAAAACCAGTCTCCGGCTCCTTCTTTAACACTTTCCCATAGGCTGGCTCATGGGCCAAGCCTTGCAGTTCTGGTGAGACACATTTGGTGAGGTAAGAGTCCCACGGACCAGACTGAAGAGCCGCTAACGTCGATCATATCAGAAAGATGCAATAAATGTTTAGATCTATAAGACGGCTTCATGGGACCTACAGAAAGTCTAGAAAATTATTGATGATAAGGCTAGCCATATTTATTTGTATAGCACATTTTCAGCAACAAGAAAATTCAAGGTGCTTACCAGCTATTATAAATCAATTAATCAAAGGCAGATTTAACACCTTAAGCCAGAGGCTTTTTTTCTGAATTTGGCATACCTACACTTTGGTAGGCTTTTTACAGCTTGTAAAAGGTCTAAAATGTTCAAATTGCTCTCATATAATATATTTATGGGGATACTGTGAATGTAAAAATGCTCAAGAAAATCATAGTGGACATGAATAATCGAGGTTGAAAGACAGAAAATATGAATTCCGCTTGTTTTTAGCGATGCATCTATACCGATTCTGGTATCGGATATTGGCCCCGATACCATCTAATGTATGAAGTGAGATCGATGACATAATCTGAAACTGAAAAAACAAGTTTTGAAACCTTGAAAATCAGTATTTGAACATTTAAAACCTGAAATAAAGTTTTGAAAGTCTGAAAATAAAATTTGAATCTCTGCAATTATAATTTTGTAAATAGCATTTATGTTTTCATTAATTCAACATGCAAAGTACAGAGTTTCAGCCTCACGTTTTCAGGGATTCAAACTGCTTGTTTCACCTTTGCCGTTTTTCAAGTAAGCTTTTTCACAGTTTCAAATATGGCATTGTTTTCCCACCACGCTATATTTGCAAAAAACCTTTGAAAGCTTGTAATATGAGATCTGAAAAAATATTCAACTTTCCAACATCTGCCTTTCGTAGATTCGTCTGGTTGCGATGACGTGATTTTTGGCAGCGTTCTCTCGGTGCTTTACGATTCGAAACTCTGAAACTCAAACTCGCTGAAAAAAAAAAAAAACCCTCATCGCCGACACGGACAACGACACGGTCACCGACGGCGTCCGTCTCTCCCCGATTCCCGAACTTTCAACAGACAGGCTCCTTTGGCACCAGTCTGTCAGTCATTGGCGCATCACACTGTCAGTCCTACTTGTTCTTACATGTGATTGGACTACACGATTGGGCACGTGTCCCTCCCCGGAGCGATGAGGGTTTTTTTTTTTTTTTTCAGCGAGTGTGAGTTTCAGTTTTTTGCAAATATAGCGTGGTGGGAAAACAATGCCATATTTGAAACTGTGAAAAAGCTTACTTGAAAAACGGCAAAGGTGAAACAAGCAGTTTGAATCCCTGAAAACATGAGGCTGAAACTCTGTACTTTGCATGTTGAATTAATGAAAACATAAATGCTATTTACAAAATTATAATTGCAGAGATTCAAATTTTATTTTCAGACTTTCAAAACTTTATTTCAGGTTTTAAATGTTCAAATACTGATTTTCAAGGTTTCAAAACTTGTTTTTTCAGTTTCAGATTATGTCATCGATCTCACTTCATACTAATGTACATGTATCGGTTAAAGTTAACCGATACCATGAACTGATCCTTAAAATGTGGTAAATCTGCAATACATTCACAAGAAATTGTACATTTTTCCCTTTAAATTTTAGTTTTATTGGGATTTTATGTTTTACATCTGTTGATTTGTTTTAGTTATGTTTAGTTGGCAAAGTCTGGTGCCTTTAGTCTCTTAAGAAAGGGTTAAGTTGGAAGGTATAAAGTTGATTAATTCAGCTATAGTATCGGATTGGTATCGGGTATCGACAGATGCACAAAGCCCAGGCATCGGTATTAGGACTGAAAAGGTCGGATCGGTGCACCCCTACTTGTTTTCATTGTAAAGAAGCAAATAAACATCATATAAATAGTAACTACTCACACTTTTTGACTTTAGACCAGGGATGTCCAAACCTTTTGCTACATGGGCCAAAATTATCACGTCAAAATGCAGATGGGCCACCAACCAAAATTTGGTTTTAAATTAAACATGTAATATTTTAATAAAACAAATAAAGTAGGAATTCTTGAAGCAAATATATTTTTTAAGTATTTTAGATTTAAAACACATAGCTTTTATGGTTTGCCTTTTTAAAAGAAATCAAAGTTTTTTAAACATTTCAGAAGGGCTAATAAAAAAACAACTTTTCTCAGCCCAAAGAACAGGGTTTGGATCACTCTTTCTTTGAAAATACGTATGTGTTATTTTTAGCTATGTTTGGTTGTCTCTACCTCTGCTTTTGCATTTGCTGTTTATGCAAATTAAAAAGAAAGCAAAAAAAATTATTGTTAAAAGATAAATCTTTTGTTTAGTGCCATGGAACATTTTCTAATCATTTTAATTTGTCAACAAAATTATGCAGTTATAAAAGAAAGTCTCCATCTGCATCAATAATTTGTGTTGTGGTGCCAAGTGTAGAATGTATCGATCTGAAATGGTCATCAAGAGACGTTCAAAGTCAGTCCAAGGGCCGTTAATGGCCCCTGGACCGTACTTTGGACATCCCTGCTTTAGATCAACTGTTGGTGTCTGTAATAAAAAATAATTGTAAGTTTAAAGGTAAATATTACTCTAGAAGGCGTGCCCCCAAACACGGAGGCTAGTGGACTTAAGAGGTTAAACAGATACGTTTTTAGATTTGATTTAAAGGAACTGAGTGTTTCTGCACCTTCTTCTCACCTACGAATTTGTTCCAGGGGGGGGGGGGGGGGGGGGGGGATGGGGTTATAGGCATCCATCCAGATAAAGCGGATTTATAAACTAGTAAAAGTATTTTGAAGTCTATAATCTGAGCAACAAATGAGCCAGTGGAAGGACTTTAGAACTGTAAGTCTATGCTTGGAAGCAACATAGCAATAAACAGTAACAGACTAAATGTGGGTTTGCATGAGTTGTGCTGTTTTTCTCACAAATGCAGCAAACAATTCTTTAGAAAATCAGCAGCTATTATACATAATACCCAAAAAAAGCTGCCTCTCATCTGATTTCCATATTTCCAAGACAAAGAGAGCCTCGTTTAATCTGCCGATTTTAAAGCTGTAAGCATTCAGTGAGGAAAGCCTCACTTCGTTCCCCAGTGTGAGCTGAGAAGCATTTCATGTGTGGTGGAGAAAGATTTGAGATCTTTCTGACGAAGCGGAGCCCTGGCCACCCAATATGGAGCTGCTGGCGCAATCTTGGAGCAAGTTGTTGTTGGCAGACCCTAATGTGAAAGGATGGAGGCTGTGGGAGGAACTGAGCAGTAAAACTGCAGACTTGTTTGTTACAAACACTTTGAAAAAAAATGAATAAAAAGCAACTTAAATTTGTGGAAATATAATACTGTAGCGTCTCACAGCACAGCTGTTAACGCATGCACATGCAGCAGTAATGGCATTGTACAGGTGATGCTCTCTAGCCCAACTGGAAGAATACCAACATGAAGGGGTGCATGTTGCAACATAGCGTCACAGACTTGAAGGCACTTCTTTCAACAATCCGATTTGCCTACATGACATTTCCCTATAGATATCACTAACTGAATATGCAAGAGGTTTATGGGTCATATCTACTTTCACTCTGGCCTCAGTTTTTTTTTTTTCCTGCAGGTTTCTGTGTGAGGATTGTGTCGGTATGTTCACCTCTGCTCTGCTGGCGGTTCACTATACCGCCGAGTGTCCAGCGGCGGTCGAGCCTCTTCAGATGAGCCTTCCTTCTCTTAGTAACTGATGATGAGAGCAGCAACCAAAAGACAAGAACATAAAAGAAAAAAAGAAAAAAAGAAAATAACGGGTTAGTACAATCAGCTCTTTTTTTGCCAAATTAAAGAAAAACAGTTCTGTTAGGAAGTGAAAAAAAAATGAAATGATGTTTTTCAAACATGAAAAACAAAGATTACAATCACAATCTAATCTTTACCATTGTAGGGGAATTTATCAATTAAATAATTAATTAATTAATAATTGTTATGATCTTTTTTGAACATATTCAATAGTGTTATTTTTCTTATTTATTTTACTTCATATTCAACTCACACAAGGTGAGCAGAGAACCACATACAAAGGTGAAATTATGCACTTAAAATATAAGCAGTTCACCTGCTGTGGCCTGAACACAGTCTCACAACTTGTTTCCGATCTGTGCGGAACTGAAATGCGCACCGTGTGTGTGTTCAAATGTTTCAAGTGGGATGGCTGCAGATATTTGGTCATGATGTTTTACACTTTTGCTTTAGATAGATGACTTCTAATGGGGATTTAGATTTTCCAGAGGCTGAAATTGGAATTGAGCGCAACTTCGGCCAAAGAAATAGCCGTTTTCTGACCCGTAAGCTTATAGGTTTAACGTGGGGAAATCCCAAATCTCTTCAACACCCTGCCAGCTCCGGGTTAGTATGTATAAGTACAGGTTACAGGTATGAGATGATAGTCTCATGGGGATATTTGGTCCTGACAGTGTGTGCAAAATTAAAAATGTCCATGTGTCTGCATCAAATGGTCAGGGGTTTGAATGGCAAAATTATAAAAATAATAGACAGCCTCCAGATTTTTCTATCAATGTAAAAAAAAAAAGAGTCAAATATGGAAAATATTGGATTAACACTATCCTTGGTTCAACCTCTCCTCAGTTTTCCAGAGGAGAGTTGACAAGATGAAGAATCCCTGCGCGTCATAACCCCCAGGACCGGAGATATACTTTCAGTCCAAACTGTTTTGCAGAGTTCAGGTATGTTAGTTTTTTTTTTCTTGGTAGTTTGCTAGATGAATTAAGAGATGAGTACATCTGAGACTGTCTGCAGCGATGAGGTTGTCGCCTCAGCTTGAGGTGGAAACAGGTAGCCGAGAGGAAATTTGAAGCTGCAGATAGACTGATTATTCCACATTTCATCTGGACGCATTGTCAGATGTGAATCAACACAGAAAGAACAGGACATGTCCACTAATTGTTTTTTTCTAACTGAACCTAAAGCCTTCTCACAATCAATTAGTTCAGAGCTTTTATGATCCAGTAGCAGACATAAAGAGACTAATCTGACCCTTCTCTGAGGGTATATGGAAACGTTAGTAGAGGAGCAGATGGTGAAAACACTAGTCTTTTGTCTGTCTTTGAACTGTGGAAATCTAATCCCTTCTTTGTCTCTCAGCGTATCATCTCCTGCGCTCTCTTATCTCCTAAATGTTCCTCTTTCTCTGTATCCGTCCTCTACTTTTGTCCGTCTCCGGCATTTGTCATCTGCTCTTTCTTCGGGTTCCTGTCTGAATCAGCAGCATCCCACTGAGCTCCACCTTGCTCCTGTTGACCTCCTAATTGAAATATCAGTTCAGGCACAGAGAGGAAATGTTATTTCGAGGTAATTTCAGTCGAGCCATGCCCGTTGGTTTCTCTCCAGCAAGCCGGGCCGTCAGCAGAATTAGGTTACAGACCACATGGAGATAGTAAGCTCCCCTAGATTGGCAGGTCGGCGTGTTGGTCCTCTTATTTAAAAAAGGGGGATTGCAGGCATTAGAACTACAGGGGACCATACTCCTAAGTATGTCTAGGAAGGTCTATTCAGGGGTTTGGAAGAGGTGTTGCGCCATCTAAAGGTTGTGGACGAGACCAAGTCCCAAGTTTTCCTGTTTGATATCTTCAAGCCAAGGTAGGCTATATTCATAGTCTAACATGCCGTTTTTAAAACTGAATTCACTCCTTCAGGAGGAGCCACTTAGTATCAGGAAACTTAACGTACATAAACGGCCCGATCAAAGGCGTTTCTAGCCCAATTTTGAGTCAAAGCACCCCCAACTTGGTCACATATATATATATATATATATATATATATATATATATATATATATTTTTTTTTTTTTTTTTTTTTTTTTTTATTTTACTGTATCTGCAATCTTGGTATCCTTAGTTATACATAGGGAAAGTCTCGTAATAACACTGCATGGGTATTTATTTATTTATTTTCTAATAGTAAATCATCAGAATTATTTTGTTTCTTTTAATGAAATATTTTTGTAAAAAATTACCTTATTTCAGAAAAAACAAAGCTTTTTATTAATATTTTTTATTAATTCAGAAAAGAAAATAGTTTTTGAATTCTCTCAAGCATTTTGATTGGTTTAGGCATCAGAAGTGCACCAAACTGCAGAAGACAAAGAAGAGATAAAGTAATTTCTTAATATTTTGAAATATTTCTAATGTTTTCGATATTCAGGTATATCTTATATTCACTTATAATTATATCATAATCTCAAATTAAATCTGTAAAAAAATAACCTCTTTGCCAGGTGTTTATCTGTTTGCCTCTGAATAAATGAATAAATCCCACAGTGTGGAAATTCACATGTTAAGGCAGCACACACATAAAACAAATAAGAATACAAGGCAAGTGAAAACACAGACAGTAAGCTATAAAGTAACATATTATAAAATAAAATAGAAATAAAACTGTTAAAATAAATCAAAGTCATTGATGAATTTTAATGCAATATCCAGGAAATGTCAGAAATGGGATTATATTTTGGGGTTTATCGGGTAATATGAAGGAATGTAAAGTGTGCCAATGTGCTTGGCAGAGGTCTAACATCTCCTGGTTATTATCTTTCTCTTTAAAAAAAAAAAATCTGTTCGATTCAGTTTATTATATTTTTGTTAGCAGTGACTGTCAAACCTTATGTTAAATGTATGTCCTAATATCAAAGCTAAGGTGCTACTGACTAGCTAAGTGACTGGCTGCCAGTTAACAATTATATCTCCTGTAAAATGTATCTTACCTGGCCAGGCGGCTGTCTTGGTGCTCAGCACCCATAAACCTCTGATCCTAGAATCCCCCCTGGGCCCGATAAAACCCAAACAAACAAAATAAAAATTGAAAGGCTCTCGGAACAAACTGCTCCCAAACTTTGGCTGTTTGCAAATGTTCTCCTTTAAAATGAGGCCAAAACAGAGTTTTGACACGTAAATATGTTAAAACGCCAACTGAGACTGAATCATCTTCATCCTTATCTTCATCTCTCTGGAATTCTGCCATGACATACATCACATCGGTATGTCTGTAGAGATGATACGTAAACTTATGTGGTATGAAAACCTGAGCTAACAGCCGTCATAAAAGAACCCAAGGTTATTGTATTTTTTGGTTATTTTTTGTTAGTCACGTGTGTCTATTTCTGATAGACAAAATTAGGTTAAAACATGTGACCAAATAATAATTTTTGATACTTTATTTTTTCTTGAATCAATTGATCAACTTTTGAATGTTTTACAGTGAATGCCCTGTTTCTGTAGAATATTGTTATTGATACAGATTTTTGGAACATCTCAACTTCGTTTGATTTTTTTTTTTTTTACGTGTCCTGTCTAGCAGTATGCTACTCAGAATTAGTGTCTGAGTACCAAGTACAAGCCCAACAGTTTTACTTTCCCAAGCAGAGTATTACAGCTTCTCTGTAGTACGCCACTTGATGTATATGTATGAAAAATCTTTATTAGTGATTACTGTGGGTTCAATTTCCTGACGTCATGGACATTAAACTGAGACAAGAAGGAAGAAAGGAAGAAGGTGAAGAAAAGAAACCGGACCAGCAGAGGTGCGAACCGACGACACAAGACAGGGAGGCAAACAAAGAACACAAGAAAACATCCCAGTCCTCCACCTCTGCCGGACGGCAGAGAAACAGTAATACAAAACAAAAACGACAAACTGTACAGAACCAAACCAATAGTTCGGATCTAGTAGAATAAACTAAGAATTACACATTCACTACACACAAGCATTGATTAATGAACATAATACAAATGTTTCTGGTAAGCTCCTGTGAACAACTAACTAATGATGATAACCTCAGCTTAAGATATGTCCGTCCTCACCAATGTCCCCACACCATGTGTGTGCGAGCATGCAGGTCGGAATAAGGTTTCCCCACGCAAGTGATTGATAGCTGGTGTAAGGAACCGTCAATCCGTCCTACAGGAATCGGCACAGACATGGAGGAGGCAAGAGATGTATGCATCCAGGGTCCCATAGAGTACAGAGGCCACAGGCGGATCAGCGCAGGGTCGATCACCCGCCAAGAGGGGAACAGATGGAAGCCCCAGGGGAACACCCACCAGCCGCAATGCTGGGGCCCGAGAGATCGCAGTGACGAGCCCACGGGCTCCGCCGGTAACCGGCTACGCCAGGGCGGGCCCGGATCAGGAACCGGAGGCCACGGGGACCAGGGGCACCCCGCCCCCCAGCGGGGCCCCAACCAGGGACCAGCCGACAAGGGCCCCCCGCCGCCGCCGCAGGCAAGGAGAATCCGCAGCCAACTGACGGACAGCACACGCCGCCGCCACCCCGGACCAATACCCACCGCCAACAACCCGGCCCGCCTCCACACACCCACACGCCAGGGAGCCACAGCAAGAGCCACAGCGGCCGCCCTCCCCAGTCCGGACCACCCAGGACCCGCCCGACATGCACCAGGACCGAGCCGGGCCGCAACCGGGACCCCCGGCCCCAGGCATCGAGAGCCATCATCAACCAGCGGGCAGGAGCAACCATCACTGACGGGGAGTGACGGGGAGGGAAGAAGATGCATCAGGCCAGAGAGCAGCCAAACACCCAACCTGACAGGTAGACATAGACAGACAGAGACACTCATACGTACCCTCCCTCTCATGCGTACACATTCTTACAAATACAGGACATACGAAAAAAGGACGCTATACACTCATTCATACCCCCCATACGTACACTATACTCCATACTCCCAGGCCCAGGGACAGACGCCCCAATAGAGAACCCTGCCCCTGCACCCAGGAGACAGACCCCTTTGCCCACCAGGACGGGGACAAGCAGACCGCCAAGGCCCCCACACCGGCAAGAGCAGCCCACCAGCCCAGGACCCCGACCAGACGGCGTGATGTTCTATCCGGGCTCCGACCCCTGATGGTCCAACGAACAGGGGTGTGGAAAGACCCCCCAGCCTCTCTCCCCCAGCTCAATGTGGTGTTGTTGCGTGTTGTTCTAATGTGCACTTAAAACAGAGGGGGGGGACATGGGAATACTGCCGGGTACCCCCATCTCCCCCCCCGGGCCCTCAGTGTCTAGATGCGTTTAACCAGTGGGTGCCGGCACCACAGGCGAGGCCCCCACAACGGGCCCCTATAGGGGGCCCCCCATGAGGGGTCCCGCCCCCAGCGCCAATGCGCCACACCGCCAGGTCCCTACATGTGCGTTCCATGTAAATGTTGCAAGTGTAAGTGTCTAAGTTGCTCAATAAAATCGGGACCCAGGCCGCCACCGGGTAGCGAAGACGGAAGCTCCATCCCGCACCCCAGTGACGTGCCCACGTCCCAAGGCCTTGTGAATGGTAGAATGAAGGAGCAGGTGGACAGAGGCATGGGGATGGGGAGAAAATAACTGGGGTGACCATTGCCAACCCCAGGGAGCCAGCTCCCCTGCTGACTCCAATAGGCACCCCCGTTCGGCCGATCCACCAGGGGTGGGAGGCCCCAGCACGTCTAGTCGGGGCCCACGGCAGCGGCACCCCCGAGCCCCATGGGGGCCCCGGCAATCCACCAGCCCCCATGCCAGGGGCATACCTAAATCCTTCCCAACATTCACACTGCTAACAAAACACATGTCACTAGACACCCAGGTTGAGTTTAGCCCCCCCTCCCCCTCAACGCCCTCCCCCCTCCCGTCCCAAGCGCACCCCGTTAAAAAGAGCGCCTGTGCTAGATGGTAAAAAGCCTCCCCGCCAATAAGAGACGCCCCAGGCACCGCCAGCGTCCGAGGGCCCCCGCGCCGAGGCCGGAACCCGGCGCACCACCGACTCGGGTACCCCGGACATGCCGCGCCAGGCCCGTGAGCAGACCGAAGTCCCGGGCGGCCAATCCCCAGGCCGACATCCTCCAGCCTTGCTACTACCGCCCGATGGCCGGGTGGCAACAGAACCCAGCACCTCCACCCACCAGCCCACACCCCACCAACCGGTCAGTCACCGTGGAGGCCGACCAACACCGGCCAGAGGCCCCCACCTCAGCACCCCCGCGAGGGCTAAGACCAAGACCCAGGAGCCATGTCCAGTGTCAATATAGCCGATCGGGCCCGGAGACGCCGGCCACCCGCCGCGCACTCTCGCCGACGCCCAGACGCGGCAAGCGGCCACCGGGGAGCAAGCGACAAGAACCAGCCCGGGGAGATGGAAAGGGCAGCAGCGCCCGCCAACCATCGGCCGACCACAGCCCCCCCCAGCCGGCACCGACGGCAGCGCCCCCCCCCGGCCAAGCCCCAGCCAGGGCCCCAGCCGGAGGGCACGCCGCCCCAGAACCCCGAGCCCCAGGCCCAGCCCAGACCCCCCCAGAGCAGCACAGCACCAGGCCAGTAACCCGTGTCCGCCAGCACGACCCCTCTAAGGCGCCGCATGCAGCCACTAGGAGTCACCACACAAAGCCCCCAAAGTCCCACCCCAGGCGAGGGTCACGGCACCTACCGCCGAACCGCAAGCGGACCCACCCCCAAGGACCTCCCCGCAGTCACCACCAACCCTTAAGCTCCACATCGGCAACCGTGTCCCACAGAACGGAATCAAGGGCCCGACCCCACTAGGTGATGGAACTGATCAAGGGTGACCAGAAAGATTGATCAGATGTGGAGGCAGATGCCGTTTCTAGACCAATGTAATCCAGAAGGAGATCTCTATATTGATTAATATTCAGAGTATTTTTATTTTTCCAGTTCAAGAGGATATTTTTCTTAGCGATGCATAAGGCGATGTAAAATAATTGCATAGACTTTGTATCCATGGTAACTTCATCTACATTTCCCAGCAAGCAAACTGTGGGAGCAGGTGTGATATTACATTTCAGACACTTTGATAGATCTTCACATATCTGGTACCAATATTTCTTAACAGGTGGGCAGAACCAAAGAGCATGAATATAATTGTCTGGTAGATTGCTTGTACATTGTAAACAGGTATCAGACGGCGTATAACCCATCTTGAACATCCGTTGCCCTGTATAATGCACTCTATGAAGGATTTTATATTGTATTAATCGTAGATTAGGATTTTTAAGAAATTTAAAGGTTCTTAATGAAATTTGAGACCAGAGGTTTTGGTCTATTGAGATGGACAAGTCCATCTCCCATTTTGAAATAGGAAGGGCTATTGATTCATCTATTCTATTTAATGTTTTGTATATTTTAGATAGCAGTTTGGGAGGGTTAAGATTAAGGAAGTCTAAAACTTTTCCTGGAATTTGTAAATCAACTGTATTGAGCCTAAATTTATTTTTTATAATTGATTTAATTTGTTGGTATTCTAAGAATTTATTCTTGTTAATTCCGAATTGTGTAACCAATGTATTAAATTGGATAAAGTCTGTTCCATCAAATATATGCTCCAGGTATTCAATTCCTTTACAACTCCAGCCTGGAAAGTTGATCATGCATTTTTTTTGTAAGATATCCGGGTTATTCCAGATGGGTGTACGCCTGCATGGGACTAGTGAGGTCTTTGTCATTTTAAGAAATTCCCACCAAGCTGTCAGAGAGGAGCTGATATTAATACTTTTAAAACATTCATTTTGTTTTATATTTGAGCTAACAAAAGGTAGATCTGAAAGTTTTATCTTATTGCATAGTGTCTGTTCTACATCTACCCAGCACTCATCGATATAACTGTGTTTTACCCATCTTGATGTGTATTGGAGTCTGTTGGCTAAGAAATAATGACGAAAGTTTGGTAGGTCTAGACCTCCTTTATCTTTGGACTTCTGTAGTGTTTTTAAGCTGATACGTGGGGGTTTATCTTTCCAAAGAAATTTAGAAACAGAAGAGTCCAGAGATCTAAACCAATCAGGTGATGGTTTGCTTGGGATCATTGAGAATAAATAATTGATTCTAGGCAAAACCATCATTTTTATTGTAGCTACCCTTCCAATAAGTGATATTGGAAGGGATTTCCATCTTGCCAGATCATCTTCCACTTTTTTTAAAAGTGGGACGTAATTTAGCTTAGATAAGTCTGACAGTCTTGGTGAGATATGGATACCTAGATATGTAATATTTCCCGACCGGAGCTGTAAAGCAACAGGACCCTGGTAAGAACAGTTGATTGGAAGGACTGTAGATTTTAACCAATTTATGGAATAGTCTGAAACTCTTGAGTAAGATTTTATTAACTCAATTACCTGATACAAGGAAGTTTGTGAATGCTGTAGAAATAGTAGTACATCATCTGCGTATAAACTGATTTTATGTTCTATTTTGTTGCATTGTATACCTTTAACATTATTATTTTGCCTGATTGCTGCTGCTAATGGTTCAATAAAAATAGCAAAGAGGGAGGGAGAAAGTGGACATCCCTGCCTGGTACCTCTCTGAAGAAAGAACCTTGATGATGTTTGATTATTGGTCCTAATACATGCTGTTGGTGAGCTGTATAATATTTTTAACCAGTTTACAAAAGAATTACTGAATCCGAATTTATTTAAGGCTGCAAATAAAAATTTCCAGTTAACTCTATCAAATGCTTTTTCTGCATCTAAAGATAATATATTGGTTTGGACGTTTTTACAGTGGGAATAATCTATTAAATCTATTAATCTACGTGAATTTGTTGAAGAGAGCCTACCTTTTATAAAACCTGTTTGATCAGGGTGGATTATTAGAGGTGTTATTTTCTCTATCCTTCTTGCAAGAGCTTTGCAAATTATTTTCAGATCCACATTGATAAGAGAAATGGGACGATAACTGGTAGGAGACATAGGGTCTTTTCCTGGTTTTAATAGAAGATTGATGTAGGCAGAATTCATGTTTGGTGGTATTCGACCATTTTCCTTTGTTTCCTGCAACATTTTGTAAAATGTTGGTGCCAGAATATTCCAGAATTCTTTATAGAACTCTACTGGAAATCCATCTGGACCTGGAGCTTTATTATTAGGCATGGATTGGAGGGCCTCCTGGAGTTCAGACACTGTTAGCGGTGAATCCAGGGCCTTTGCTTGACTGTCTGAAAGTTTAGGAAGAGTTATTTTATCCAGAAATTGTACAATATCATTATTTGAAGGGTTTATCTCTGGTGTGTATAACGTCTCATAAAATTCTTTGAAAGTGTTGTTTATTTTTTCAGGGTCATATATTATATTCCCAATTTTGTCTTTGATTGCAGATATAGTTGTTTTTTCTTTATTTATTTTTAATTGATTAGCTAAGAAGCTACCTGATTTATTACTATGTTCAAAGTTTTCTATTCTAAGTCTTTGGATTAAAAACTGCGTCCTTTTATTAATAATTTCATTTAATTCTAATTTTGCTTTCCTTATTTTACTTAAGCTCTCTTTATCCAGGGAAGGTTCTAATGATTTAATAGTTTCTTCTAATTCCTGAACATGTTTATTTTCTGTTCTCTTTTTATTTGATGAGAATGAAATTATTTTACCTCTAATCACAGCTTTCCCTGCTTCCCATAGAGTGGATGGCGACATACCAGGGAGATCATTAAATTCCATGTATGAAGCCCATTCTTTTTCAATATATTTAATAAATTCTTTATCCTTAAGTAATGATGTATTAAATCTCCAATTTTTATATTGAAGGGTTGCAATTTTATTTGCTAAATTTAAAGAAACAGGAGCGTGATCGCTGATCACTATAGGATGTATCTCAGTGTCTGAAATGTCATTCAACAGTGAGCTGCTGACTAACAAATAGTCCAATCTAGAATAAGAATGATGTACTTCGTTTGATTAATAGTTTTTAATTAATTAATAGTCTCTGCCTAGAGATAAAAATAGATAAAAATAATCATTTCTAGCAGCGTTACTCTCAATGTTTCATCAAGATTTCTGAGCAGACATGATTGTACACTTGTGTTTACACAATATGTATCTCAGCTAGGTTCCCCCTGTCTGAAAGCCCAAACTGGGTGTTGAAATACTTCATCCCAGCAGTCGGACTAAACATTTGGGAGAAAAAGGTCGCAACAAAACGAGGTTCCTGCAGAGAGTTGCAGCCTCCTGGGGGAACGGGAAGGAATTTTCTGTGGTGCCAAGGCATTGTAGCCTCTTTGGCTGCTGTCTGGTACCATTTCACCATAAGGTTGTGACTACGGCCTCAAAGGCTCCGAATGTGTGAGTGGAGGTGTGTTTAGGATTAACTACACTTTTTTTTTTCAGTCTCAGATTTATATGTGGAAAACAAACAGACGAAAAACATCACGGTTGAGAAATCCCTGCGTCTGCCCTGCAGACATTTCTCCCACAGCAAGTCAGCCGCAGCGACTTTTATGTGTGTTTGTGTTTTATGACTGTAATAATGTTTCTGTGCACAAACCTTCTCCGGTCCTGGAGGTGGCCAGATCCGAATCGTCTCTGGTTCCATTCTGGGAGTCCAGGTATGTGGCTGGGACCCAGCCTTGCTGCTCAGACGTGCTGACGAACCACCAGCCTGAGGCGGAGACACAGAGAGCAGGGAGATCAAACAACCGATAAGAACAGCTGATATGTAGGAGACATTTTGGAATCACACCAAACAATAATTACTCTTCATTTCTAAAGCACTTTCAGCTGTACAGTGGCTGGGAAAACTCGATGTAACTCTTGATGTTTTTCCTATTTTGCCTCGTTCCAGTTTGAAATGTCCCATTGGTTACAGCTATGAGTCTTTTGGGGTATGTCTCCACCAGCTTGTAACATAAACAAAGCAAAAACGTTGTTTTGCATTCTACTGTTGAAAAAGGTTCCGGTTATTATGGAGAACATCTGTAAACGACAACACTCAAGTTTTGCAGATGATGGATTTAGGCCTAAACTTTGACTAGGCCATTCTAGCTTAAACATGCTTTGATTTAAACCGTTCCATCGTAGCTCTGGCTGTATGTTGAGGGTGCTCCTCTGCAGGATCTACAACGTCTGGCTTAGGAAAAGCATCCCCACAACATGTTTTACTCTCCGGAAAATTCAGATTGATTCTTTTTCTGTCTTCCTCTTACTCTATTTAATTAGTAGGTTACTTGTTATTGTTTGCTGTAGTTTTTATTGAGGGGTCCACTTTTTTAGATTTTTATCTTTAAAAATAATAATATGTCCCCTTTAATCACTTTTCCTTGGATATGGGGTTCTATTGTGTGTCTCTGGTGCATACACATTCATACAAAGTAAAAAAAAAACCATCCATGATGTTTTGAGTGAGATTTGGGTTTTCTGAATCCATCCTGTGTTTAGTCTCTGAGTGAGCTGTTCAAAATCTGCCCGGCTTTCTACGTCACAAGCCGGAAAATTGGAATATCCACACCTACTCAGAACGCTGTCACCACCCAACACGTACAGCAGTTACCGATTGGAAAACAGTCGTTCAGATTAGGAAACACCATTTCTAAGCTCAATCCAAAATGCTCAGTTTTTGGCTGGTGAAAAGAGCTGAAAACACATCATCGAGTCCCAGTTGAAGAGGACATAAGAGCGGCATGGGTTGAATTTATTTTTGATGGTAAGATGCTGCCGGTAAGGGGATCAGCTAGATCAAGCTGGAAGGCTTTAGAGTCTCAGGAAGAGATGGAACCTTATTTGGGGGAATATATCGGACTGCCAGGTAAGCAGTTAAATATATTATTTTAACTTAAAGTAATTTCTTTAATAACCATTCAGAATTATCTTGCTGAATTCTCTGAGTCTCGGGTTCTTCAGGAGACTCCCGTCCTATGGGAGCAGATTCTGGTTCAAACATGTATGGTTGAACTACAGCAGCCCTGTCCTTGACTTTTAAACACAGTGGTAACAGTCAATGAGTGGAGTGTGAGCAATGATTCTAGAAGCTTAGGGTGCGGCTAAGTTAACAGCAGCTCGTGTAATATGTAATGAGCAGCAGAAACAGCACAATCTGAAACAGAGGGTAATAGAGGTTGGTAACAATCTTTTCCTACAAGCTATTTACAGCAAACAACTTCAGAAACATGTTTTCTGGACCTCATAGACATATTTTAAATACTGGAAAAATAGCCATAATAAGTTCTCCTTTTAAAATAACAAATGTTTCTTTTGATATTCTCAGTTGGTGTAAAACGTGAAATAATTCAGGAGGCATGAAGACTCAATGCTTCAAGCTCAGAACTGTGAACAAAACTTAGTGTTTTTCTAAGCAACAGCATGACAAAGAGACCAAGAGAGTACTTGAGACAGATGGAGGTTTCACCCACTTGGAAAGATCTCTTCATTATGAAACCAGACTCTGCAAAACACTGCAGAGAGCAGAGACGCTGAAATAAGACACAAGTTAGGAGACATTTAAAAGACACGCTGGCTGCTGTTTTAGAAATCCTTCTCCAGTATTCAGCAGTAATGAAAAATCTTAGTTTGGACTTGCTAACAGGAGTTTTAGAGGCTCTGCGTGGATAAACAGGATGCAGGATTCAAAATGATGTTAATCAAGGAAAACATCCCAGCAGGTTGGAAGAAGTTGGTAAGATTACAAGGTAAGGTACAAACCAGCTGCAGCTGTAAAACAAAAAAACCCAAAAAATTTTATTTTGAGGTATCAAATAAATTATGTGGCCCATCCTAAAAATGCAACAGACTACTCATGGATAAAGTTTGGAAAATGTTTTTTTTTTGTCAGAAGAGCAAATGTTTGGTTTATTAAATTGGCTTGTTATGCATCATCCTGATTTCTGTGTTTCAGCAGGGCTTCTCGTGTTGGGACTTCATGGTTAGCGTCCATCGCTGCCACCCAACTGAGACCAGGAAGAATCTTCAGATCTCACTCTCCCACCTAGCTCTTTATTAATAAGAGATTATTCAGTTCAACTTTGTATTTATCACTGGCGTAAAAGCTATGAAGCTAATTATATTCATTTGGCATTTAAGGAAGAACCATAGCCTTTTCATGAATTTAGTGTTTTAAATACAAATATCGAAAGAGTAATTTACTATACTAAAAGAAAAAAAAATTGTTTAAGGGTTTTTACTTATGTAGTTAGTAGTGGTTATTTATTTCAGCTCTCACTGAAATGATTACATTCAGAGATATTTTAAATAAATACTTCAAAATGTTTATTTATTGTATGTATTTTGTTGTCTTAACTCATATATCATCCAAGTATCTTTATAGAGTCATTGTGGATGGTGATGGGTAAGAATGGTCTCATGTAGCTAACAGCAGGTCCAGAGGCTCTGTGAAATGAATTTAAAGATGCGTCTGACCGAAGACTGTGGGCCTGATTCATCAATGGTTTGAGCTCGTTAAAACCGCCGCAAACCACACAGCGTTGCAAAGACAGGCTGTAGCTGATTTACTAAGCAGGCGCAGAGCGCATTGGGCCTGTTAAAAGTGCAGCAAGACGCGTGCAATCCATTCAGCGCTTTTCTCCATGCTGATTATGAAATATGGGCATTTCTGTCAGAAGACACAAGAAATTGGGAGGAGAAAAGGCAAATAAGTAGGCGTTCCAGGCACTGTGTGTCTTTAACTTTGCGCCACCACTTTAAACATAAGTTTATTTCTGACAAATGAAACATTGATACATATTATGTTACATGTTACATGTAATTTTTTTTGTTTTATTGTTTCACGGTTGTATAACAAGAGAAAATCAAATTAAATCAAATCAAAATAAATAATGTCATTTACATACAATATAACCTAATAGCAATTAACCCTCCAATTGCCATAAACTTGACAGTTATGTAGATATTTTCTTTTTTCCACAAAGACGCATCATACCTCAGTGTGCTCTCAGCGTGACTAAAGCTGGTTTACGTCTAAAGACGTGCTGAGAATGCACAGTGAGTTGCGATCCTCATAGATCCTCAATATTGATTGATTGATATCCTCCTTATGGTTGATCCTCGTGGCTATTAATCTTTCTGGGTTCCAGTTAATAAAATGTTGAAATCACGTACAGCATCAAAAGCAAAATCAGGCTACATTTGAGAAAAATTTCTAAGAATACATATTTTCAAGATAAAATTTTTTTCTACTGCAACTTGTTTTAATAGAGGCCATGATAAAGTGCAGTACATTTCAACAACATCTGTAGAATATGTAAATCATAGCGACCTTGTTCTGGACATGCTGCAGCTTCAATTAGTCTGACTCTGGAATAGGCTGCCTGCATGGAGCAGAGAGCGGTGCACCTACAACCCACACATTAAATTTATTACTGACAAACTGGAAATATAATTCTAATAGTAACCAACTCTGTAACAGCCACAGACGTTATAGGTATGTTGTTTTTTCCCTTTTATTTTCCCAAACACATCATGAATCCATGCGCATATTCCTCCTCTTTCTAGCTGTGGTGCAGCTCACAGCAGCGGCGCAAAGTCTTCATTTGAATACTGCTCCTTCCGTATTAGTAGATCACAATTGAGAACAACCTACTGTTGCAAATTTCTAGCGTGGCATTTTATTTTGCACTCATTACTAGGAATCTTGATAAATCAGGCCATGAATATCCTGATTTGCTAACGGCTCATCCTCCAGGCAGCAGAGACGATCAACCACAGGATGATCTCCTGGAGGATAGCATCACTTGTTGGCAAACATTGCTAATCCACCTTATGTGCTTTTGCCACTGCTCTTTAAATCTTGAGCCAAGTGTTCAGAAAGCTGGGCAGACAGACACTGGAGTAGGGGATATAATCCTAGTCGGTTATGATGGATGGAAAAAATGGTTTGAACTTTCTCCTTCTCTCTCTGCTCTTTGGTCCTGCTCTACATCGATGAAGCCGGGTTTTTTTTACCTCCTCTGGGACAAAAAAAGATATTTATCTAGATCAATCTGAGTTAGTCAACTGGAGTGTGTCAGTAAAACGGAAACATGTTTGCTTCATGAAGTGCTGTCATCAGATCATACTGGTGGAGCGAGAGGATGCACACATCAGTCCAAAAAGAAGACGTGGCTTCATTAGGGTTGTTCCGGCAGCATCTGGCTGCAGCTCAATGTGTGACACATTCTTCCCATTTCTGCCATAGAGTCAGACATGATGGCTGATTCTGCCTAAATCAGGAGCTGAATTATATATACACAACAGTGTTTCTGTCTGTGCAGGGAAAATGATTATAACGATGTGGGGAAATATCCAAGATGGCCCAGCAGCTTCTCAATGTGAGCTACATGTTTACTGCATGGGTCCCTAATTTCTATCCTGATGATTTTATCCGACAACCATTCGCTCTGAAGTGTTTTACTTACTAGGAGTAAAAGTGAATGTGTTATTACAGTAAAGGGACAAATAAAGGCTTTGGAAGTAAAAGAGATTTAGGTCAAAGCTTCTAGTATGTTTTTACAACCACATGGCTCAGAGTGAATCAGCCAATCACTGCCTGTTTTATTACCACCCACTAAAACACGAGACACAAAGACACAGAACGATTTAGAAAATATGCCGCATGGTGGGGAACGAAAACTAATGCCCACCAAAAGAAAGATTGGTTGATTTCTGTTATCTGTTTTGATTTTGCAGTTTGGTATTTTGTATTTGATGGTGTCCCTCTGTCCCTCAACAGCTGAACGAACAAAAGTCACTTATCATCAGCTGACTTTTAACAACAAAAGAATCTGTATCAAGAATCAGCTTTACCAGTCAAGATTGCGTCTGAGACAAGGAACTTTGGTTTGTATGCGCTCACATCATTCAGCAGACTCATCAACATACTCCATTTATCTTTCGCAAACCGGGAGCTGACAGCGTGTTAAAGAGTGACTCAGGCTTTGGAACAGGTTGCTCCCAGGAGCTCAGTGTCGTGCCAACCATCACTACCTGCTGCTGGATTTCCTCCTACTAAAACAATCGCTTCAGGGTCAGGAAACGGCTCATTCAGAGTCTTTCTAACTTCTTATCAATTCAGTTGGAGAAATATTTCGTTATTCTAAAACTTTGGAGCTAATTCCAGTCTCCAGCGTGGCAGCGGAGTGGAGATTCGGCCTCAAGAACAACATCTAAACCCCTACGAGAAGTCCTCTGTCCAACCCAACATTCCAAATCTTCATGACAAAAGCCTCTGTGTGATCCCACTATTTGATGATGCACAATTAGGTGAGCATTTCAGTTCCACACAGAGCAGCAGGAAGGTTGAGACTGTGCATTCAGGCCACAGCAGATGAAGTGTTTGTGCACTAAGTGCATTGTTTATTTCATTGTTTGGGCTATATGTAGTTCTCTGTTCTCTATTGAGACCCCGTCTCTCAAAATGATGGACAATAAAAATGTCTAGCGTGAGCTTTGTCTTTACAGAGTAAAGTCAATCTTCCCATTTTTTATACTTGCCCACTGCTGAGCAGGTGGCAGATTTCTGTTTTCGTCTTTTAGACTAAAGCAGATGTCTTCTGTTTAAATATGCTACTTATTTTTAGCAGTTTAACTTTCTTTCATTGTTCGGTGACCTCACAAATGTTGCACAATCTGGCATTGGGTGCTAGGTTGTGGAAGCATCTTCTCATGCTTCTGGCTTTGGAAGTGTTTGTGTTTTTAAAGCATAATTGCTGGCAGAAAACCAGTAAGTCATGATTTATTTCTCTGATTTATGGCTTTTCGGAGCTTTGGAGGTCATTATCTGTTTACCTTTTTGTTATGGTCAACCTTTAGGTGTCCTTATCGAGCCTGTTTTAAATTATTTCTATAAACGTTTAGGCTTTAATATTACTCAACCAGCTAGTATTTGTCTCAGTTGATAAAATGAATTTAATTTAATAATTGATTAAGTAATTTTCATTGTTTAAGCTTTCAACTTGTTATTTCTTCTGTTAGCAGAATGAAATCTATTTACAAATAAACAGTTTTTATCTTTAGGTAATTAATAGAAATTATGTAATATGTCAATGCTTTAATCAGCATTATGCCAAATACTTAAAGGCCCTGAAGACTTCAGTTTGTAAAATCAAATAAAATGTAACGAGATGTGAGCAGTTTTACGCTTAATTTGTCTGCAGTTTTTTGACCCCATCTGCAGGACAAGGATCTCATCTTTACGCCCAACTTTCTGTTTTCACTAACCTTAATTCAACCTGAGAGCCTAAAGACGCACAGAGCTTCTGCATGGTAGCTTCAGTTTCCTCCTCATAGCAACAGCTTTATCCCTCTGCAGAGATGTACTAAAGCCTTCTGGTTTCAGCTCCGTCAGGATTAATTTACCTCTCTGAATCTTTGACAGGTAGATAATCCTCATTAGGTGGTACAACTAACTGTCTAGGTTAAGGAATTACCTGTATAAAAGTTTTTTTAAATCATCTTACTTAAGGCCAGAACTTTATTCTGTTAGGATCAGTCAGCCATTCCTCCGTCGACTGTTCGTTTCTGCCTACCTTTGCAGGATCTGCAGCAGTTATTAATGATTGCATATACTCATACCGAGGGACAATGTACAGAACCGAACTAACTGAACAGTCATGTTTTCTGAGAGTACCCGGAGAGCAGCCACAGATGCACTGAGAGACCCCGGGGTCAGGACGTGAACCCAGGCCCTTCTTGCTGCTAGGCAACAGTGGCAACCACTGTGCAGTGCTGAAGTCAGGTATGATAATAACCACCATGATAATAGCTTCTTTCGAACTGTGACTCCATTCGATCCAACAATAGAATTTACCGGAAGTTCTTATAACTACCCTTCCCAGGAACCTTTTCAGATTCAAATCGGACAGGAGTCAGCGACCTGGATAGAGACCAATGTAACAGAACAGACAGTTAAAAAAAAGTTTAGTTAAAGACCCCGCCTCAGAATAAGAGTTAAAAAGGGTTCTAGGAACTAGGTGCAATGGTCTCTAGTGCTCATCTGTCCTAATAAGTGAAACAACATCTTGGATCCTGAAAAGGTTACAGGAACGACAGAAGGTTCCTACAGTCTGAAAGTGACTAATTACAGCAATTACATCAATGGATAACATGAGCGCAGAACTGTGTGTATGATGTTCCCAAGCAGCCGCTATGGCCACATTATTGAGGATATTCAGGAATATTTTCAGGCTCAGCACAGTTTATGATGCCTTTAAGAACATTTTGTTCATTTACAGCCACCTTTAAAAGGAATGCCCATTTGCTTTAATATTTTTTCTATTTTTATGTTGATTCAGTTCATATATGTTTGCTGCCTTTGAATTCGACATATATTTCCTATATTTCAGGTCTAACGTAGAGGTTCCACTACAATGTTTTTGTTGGCGGCCATTTTGACTGATGGGGTCAAAGAAATCTGGTCATAATATATTTTTACCAGGGATGCTACGATACCAGACTTTTCAAATCGATACGACACCGATACTTGGATTTGAGTGTTTGCTGATACAGACTTCCAATACAGATACTTTTACCACATAAAAAAATGCAATGAATTGGAAGACCAGTTTTATTTTCTTCTCTGATTGTTACAACAAATGATGGTGAATTAGATAAAAAAATAAAATACTAATAACATTGACCACAAAACTACATTTTGAAGTGAAAAACTATTTTTTTTGGTGAAATTACTGGAATTTTCCCACATTTTAAGAATCGGTACATGGCACCGGTTGACTGTAACTACCAGTATCGGTATCTATGGATCCCTAATTTTTACCCACAAATCTCTGAAGTGATAACTAAATGTTTAATGACATATTTAGTCATTTTACATTTTCAATTTTCAATCCAAACAAACTAAAAAGAGAATCAACATTGTACAATGACAGATATGCAAAAGAGCTACATTTATTAATTATGAACCTTTCACCTGCTGTAGCCTGAATGCTACACACCGAACTGGAAGTCAAAGCACCACCTCAGCCAAAGATTTGAACTCAGGTCAAATTTCTCTAATTGAATTGATAAGAATCCAGCAACACTCTCTGAACGATGCCTTTTTCTCATTGCTTCAGCACAAGGAAATCCCTGCATGGACTTCTTCTGCATCTAGTACTGTCACAGATGCTCTCCAAAGCCTTGTTAACTCTTCAACGCGCTGTCGGCCTCGCGATGTTTTACGATGCTCAGAAACTCTCATTAGAATCTTTTTTTTTGATTGATTTAGTTACTTGTATTCTGTGGGTAAGGTTGAAAATGTCTGCATATCTGCACCAAGTGGTCAGAGTTTTGTTATTGCCATCAGATTTTTTTTGTCACCGTATGAACACAAAAAAAATTGTCATATATGGTAAATATGCGGTTAACATGACCGCTTCTATAAGGTGATTGTGACGCCTTGACTACCTTTAAGCCATAATGTTGTACGTTTGCTGCTGTGTTTTAGATAATGGTCCCATTAATGACCCAGTCTGGGACTCCAGTTGCTGTTCAGATGGAAGAAGAGTTCATGGTACAATGACGGACTTGGAAGAGCTGCAAAACAAGCCCAAATCATGACCCCTCCACTACCGTGCTCTTGATCTTTTGATCAATATTTGTCCTCATTAGGTGTTACAAAACAGCAAAAACAAATGGGAGCGGAAATAATACCTTTTTCACAGAACATACAGTAAAACCTGCGCACCATTGTGGCGATAGCCTGACCAAATGTCATCTAACTTATCAGCTCCATGCATAGTGCTTTTGAATCTCTTCTATTTTTCTTTAACTGAAGCTTCTGATGATTATGAAACGATAGCAGATCTGCTGACTCACAGCAGAACCAGTAACCAGTTTACACAGTTTGGCTCTCGGTGGTTTCATTCTTTTAGCTATTTTGTTTTTTTATTACCCTGGGCTATAAAAGGTCCGCCTGGCAGAGATGAACTACTTGGTTCATATGAAACAAATTAGGGCTTTTATAGCCTGATTCAATGCAACCTAAAAAAATCTGAAGAATTGAAGCCACCTGTAAGAGCGGTGTTCATTTCTGCAAAGAAACAAAGGCAGGAGCTCGTCCTGTCCTCGTCCTCCTCTGCATCAGAAGCCACAGCAGAGTAATATATTCCTCCTACTGATGAAGAACTGAAGCCATCAGCCCTGGCAAGCATGAGCATCACAGCTGCTTCATCTCAGCTGACCAAGGCGGGCTACTGTGGAGATAAACACGCTGATACGTCAAGTCAAACTGTTGCACAGATAAAAGCCAGAGCCGAACAAACAAGCTGCGGTAAACTCTCTGCTCCTTTAACAGAGCTGAAGTTTACATGATAGCGATTGTTGTCGCGTTCTATAAAATCTAAAAACAAAAAACGGAAAAAGTGAATGCGAATAAAATCTGGCTGCCAAAAGATAAAATTCAACAAAGAAAAGCAGACAGACAGCCTCTGTGTTACCCGCACATGCACTGCTCTACATCACGTGTTGGTTGCAAGCAAAGATTTAGGCAGGACCGAGTCCTCCCATAAAGCCAGCTCTGGAGAAAATGGACTCGATAAAGGCAGATAAATGAGGACCAGAAGGAACGCTGCTGACCGCTCGAAGGCTCAAACGGTCAGCAGATGCATGGGCGATGGAAAACAGCACGAGCACGCAGATGTGAGAGGTAAGACGGAGATGCAGGTTGGCAGCGTGGTGGACCGGGGTTTGCTGGGAGAAGTGGGCTAACCCCCTGATTTGTGCGTGCCTTGTTGACAGATTACAATTTTCACTGGAAATCTGTCCCGTAGGAGGAGATCTGGACCAAAGATTGGCAGTCAGATGGAGGAAAATTACTCAGAGGCAATTAAAGCAAAGCAAAACTTGGCTCAACATATGCACAGACGCATAAATGGAGCGGAGCTGAGTTTGGCCTTTTGTCTGAGAAAGAAAAGGTAAAAATGCAAAAATAATGCCTGCTTTCTTTTGATTCTGCTTCTTATGTACCTGGACTTTATTTCTAGCAAATATTACATTATATTACATTACAATCTCCTGCCCTGATTGACTCCCATTACATGGATAAAAGCTGGATATAAACTTCTCCTGAAGGACTCCAAGTGGCTCCAAACTTGCCTGGGTGTGAAAATTAACGTAATATTTTCTAAAAAATAAGGTCGCAGGGTGAAAAAAACCCAAACTTCCCCTGTAAGGTGATCAGCACATGGAGTCACAATACCGATACTTTTTGCAAGAAAGGTCACAGCAGATTCTACTAGCATAGAATAGCATAGCTATAAATATTTTCTGAAGATTAAACAAAAAAGAAAATAAAGATAATGAAATGTTTTTGCTGAATTTGTCTATAAATCCCAGCCAATAATATGGTCCAAACCATCTGGTTGTCTGACTCACCCGACAAATGCACTTTTGCATTTACTTACCTCCTCCATTCGTTACACCCTGCCGCATTTTGCAACAAAACACCGCTGGTGAGAGCGGTGAGAAAAGCCAGCTGCTACCACTTCAACTGTAGGAAAAACTTCCAGAGACCCAGATGTAAAAACGGCACTTAAAGTCACAGGAGAGCAAACTGCGACAGCTTTTTTGCGCTCTCTCATCTTCTATGGCGATGTGTGTTCCCAAATCAGTGGGGTGTGGCCTGGGGCAGGGCGAGACTTCTGTGAATGTTTTTATGTTTTAAGCTAGGTTGCTCTGACGATTTGGTAAAGCAGCTTTAAAGTGATAGCCTGGATCTCTAAATTAATTACACATTTTAAGAATTGTATTAAATTCACCTCCTGGCCTTAAATGTTGATATAAAATAAGTCATTTTATGAATTATAACATTACGGGTAAGTCCCGCCTTCCCGTATCTCAGCTATGGCTCGAAAGCCACCGTGCCGTCCACCTGAACTAATCAAGTGATGCAAAGGGCTGTCAATCATCACGAACGCTGTGTGCTCGTAACTACGCGCATGCTCAGATTTCTGTTTACACAGAGCCCCCGCATCAAGCCTCCGCCATTAGTCCTGAGCGCAGCCATGGATCAACATTCAGCTCAAGAGCAGAAGAAACCGATTTCAAACCAAAAAAGCATCCTCACCTCCGATAACTCCATTGTTGACACTCTGGTTGTTTTCTCTCTCTCCTCCGCACGTCTTGGCCCATTGACCTGGCTCGTGAACGGAAAAGTAGGCGCGGCTTCAAGACCAATCAGAAAGGGAGGGGGAGGGAGCTTGGGTCGTTTTTTTTTCAAAGTCCAGACTATCACTTTAAATTGAACTGTAAATGTGGCTGATTTATGATTTAAAAACGGAGATGTTAGTTTTTCTCAGCTTGATTTGGCTAGCTTTTTTCCATAATACATGTAATTATAATTGAAAACTGTCTTTTGAATGTACTCAGTCTCGGAATATATTTTTCCAATAAAAACGTGTTTGATGATCTGAATCGTGTTAGTTTAACATAAGAAAGTTGACACAGTACTGTTTCACAGCTCTGAAACTTCAACATGCCAATCTATCGCGGGCGGCTATGAAGAAAACAAGCCTTCTGGGCCAACACCTGGTGGGCCTGGCAGCCACAGCAGCTGTGAAAATGAACGAGACAAAGAGAAGGTGTTCAGGTAAAAGAGGTCGGGCGGCAGAGCGATAGGGTGGAGGGTTGTTTAAACAGGTTGAGTAGATCACACCTTGTTATGGTTGGTGGGGTTTTCTCACGTCGATGGGCCGAGAAATACCAACGTTTCCTGAGGAATTCCAAAGAAAGCGTTGTGGCTTCAGCTGGAGCTGTGATTCATGCTGTTCAGCAGAACCAGGACACGACTGCTTGTTTCCTGTTGCGTCTTTTTATTGTCCAGGTGTTCCAAGATGCTAAACTGGAACCATTTTTTCTCTTAAACTAGATGGGAAAAATAGGCATGCCCTTTTTCCTAACTATTTAGTTTGTCTGACACGAACGGTTATGAGGAATTTATAAGGCGCTCAACATCTAATGAGCAAAATACACAGACATTATGAAGCAACACCTACTGTCACCCACACACAGCAGAGATAGTCACCAAGAAGACAGCAGAGGGACAGCAATTGGCGTTTCTCACTGAACAACACTCTAATTGGGAGTTTCTTTTCACACTGTGTCTCGGCAGGCGATAATTGCCAGCTTCCAGTCAAAGAGGCAAAGTGGAGGTCACAGTGGATGTGGTGCTGCAGAAACTGAGCTGAGAGGGGTTATTGCCGACCGCCAGGCCCAGTTCTCATGGGAGAGGGTCTGCAGAGGCAGGTTCTGAAGAGTGGGTTAGGGTAGAAAAATCAACACAGGTGAGGCGGAGAGCAAGAGAAGGAGGGGTTGAAGGGGATTAAAGGAGAGGTAGGGGGGTTTAAAATCGGAGGGTTTGGAGCGCAGCAGATGTTTGGCTGGAGCCTCAAAGCTGTAGTTTTCCATGCGGATTCCTCATCCAAAACCTACTCGGCATGCTCTCCTTTAAGTTTTCCAGTTTTTTACAGTAAGGACAGCCACCCTGCTCCACGACAGGGACGGTTTGAAGCAAGATGACTGTCCTTGTGTTTCCTTCCTCTTGGCTTCTAATAAGGACCAGATCCTCTAGAGAGCTGCGACTGCTGTGGAACGTCATGCAACTTTCCTGCGCAAGCACATTAAACTCCTTGCTCATCATTTTTTCTTATTTTCTTTTTTACAGAGCGAGCTGGAGGGAAGAGCCAAATAATAAACTGAAGATAGAAGCAGTCGCTGCTGCTGAAAATCAAGCTTAGAAATCAGCCACAGTATCCTCTTAAGGAGAGAAATGCATCGCGCTCCTAAGCAGACTTCCTTACCGTCTAAAAATGCGCTTCTAATTCATCGCGTGGACACCAAAAATCTAAGAATCTGGGTTGTATTTCCAGACCAGAACCAGAGAGTCCACATTTATCCCTCATTTCAGAGCCTCCGTTTCCATCACAAAAGTTATTAGTTTGTTTTTTGAAACATATTTGATTCAATTAAAAAGTACTAATAAATGCTGTAGATCATAGAATCAAAGGATTTTTAAGTTCATTATAGATTGAGATGGCTGTAGGCAGGAAGGATCTCCTGTAGAAGTCTATATTGCAGCGGCGCTGTAACCCGGTACTAGCAAAGTGTACCTAATAAGTGGCCAGTGAATATTTACAGATTCATTAGGTGCACCTTGCTAGTCCCGGGTTGGACCCCCTTTTGCCTTCAGAACTGCCTTAAGCCTTCATGGCATGGATTCAACATGGTCTGGTGACTGTGGAGGCCTTTTGAGTACAGTGAACTCATTGTCATGTTCAGGAAACCAGTCTGCGATGATTGGAGCTTTATGACATGGCGCATTATCCTGGTGGAAGTATCCATCAGAAGATGGGTACACTGTTGTCATAAACGGATGGATGTGGTCAGCAACAATACTCAGGTAGGCTGTGGCGTTGGAATGAGGATCAACTGGTACTAAGGGGACTAAAGAAATGTGTCCCACACCATTACACCACCACCAACCTGAACAGCTGATGCAAGGCAGGATGGATCCATGCTTTCATGCTTTTGACGCCAATTTCTGACCCTACCATCCGAATGTTGCAGCAGAAATCGAGACTCATCAGACCAGGTAACATTTTTTCAATCCTCTATTGTCCAATGTTTGTGAGCCTGTGCGAATTGTAGCCTCAGTTTCCTGTTCTTGGCTGACAGGAGTGGCACCCGGTGTGGTCTTCTGCTGCTGTAGCCTATCTGCCTCAAAGTTCCACGTGTTATGCTGTAATGCATACCTTGGTTGTAACGAATGGTTATGTGAGTTACTGTTGCCATTCTATCTGCTCGAACCATCTGATTGGCTGATTAGCAATTTGGATTAATGAGCAGTTTAACAGGTGTGCCTAATAAAAGGCCAGTGTGAGTGTGTGTGTGTGTGTGTGTGTATACATATGTATGTGTGTGTGGTAAATTATTATTATTTTTTTAAAGTTTAAGTTTTGAACAATGCCAAAAGGAAACATCTATAAAAGTTATGCCATCCAATATGGTAGCCGACTGATGACGTTAAAATATGCAATAGATAAGTGACTGTCCACAAACTTTGGGTCCTACTGAAGATCGATATTAAAGCTACAACCTTTTGAAATAGTAATATGAAAATTGGATACTTTCTAGAAAAAGAATAAAAGAATTTGCTTAGATGTCAGCATATCCTAACGGTTTTGGCAGTAAAGGACATCATTCATCTGCAGTAGGGAATAACCTGATGAACAATGGAAGAAGGGAAAGTTGCCGTGTTTCTATTTGCTACAGTTAGAAACTTCTTCATCTGCAACTCTTCCGGTTTTACACAAGCTGTTGTTTGGCACCTCTGTAGATATCATTTCCCACTGAGTTAAAACCAATCAGCATGAGTTAACCAGAAGTCCCACCCGATGACTCTACCGGGCCATTTTCAAGCACACACCCCAAGACCAGAACTCAGTGGAGTCCTGGAGTGGCCCTTAAAGTTAATGCCATGTCACCAACATCGTTACATCCACACGCATACAGTGAAAGTACAGTAAATTTACCCTGAAGTTCTGACAAAAATATATAGTATGCAGCTCAAGAAGAAAACAACCTTTACAATAAAATGTATAGTCTTTACATAATATAATAACAAAAAGAGCAAAAACAAAAGTAACTAAAACAGATCTATTAAAAGGCAAGCTAAAAAAGAAAACAGTAGTTTCAGCGGCCCTTAAGTTCTCTAGCTGTCTTGTCCTCAGATACGGTTTGTAGGGGTAGAGCGACGCTTCGCCATACGTCTTACGTCTGTCTTCTGGAACTAAAAGGCCAGTGCCATAGGACCTCAGGGGCATCAGGGCTCATAATTCAAAAGAAGGTAAAATCAATAAGAAAGACCAAGACCATTAAGACATTTAGAAACTAATAAAATAACCTTAAAATCAATCTTATAACACACAGGGAGCCTTTGCAGCGATTTTAAAGCTGGTGTAATGTGTTCCTACTCTGGTCCTCGTCAGGACATGTGCAGCTGAGCTCTGGAGTGGATATAGAGATTAAATACTTTTTTGGGGAAGACCAGAGAGCAGCGCATTACAATAATATAATATAATTTAAAAAAAAGAGAAAAAGAATTGAATTAAAATCTAAGTACATTCCCCCAATAGATTTATTAGTATGAGTGTTGTTAATAGGGTGGAGAAGGTTGGCTCAAACCAAAGCTATGAGTCAGACTACAGTCCTGCCAAGTGCCCCAAAACCCACCTTCTGGTTCAGTATAAGCAGGATGAGTTTGTTGACATCTTTTTTCTAAACTGTAAGCATTCCTTGAGAAGCTGGACAACCTTTGTTTTCAATGAAAGTGGAGTGTAAAAAACTCTTAACCGCTCCAGGAAGTGAAAGTTTCCACAACTTCAAAGTTTGTCTTGAGGATTAAACGGGACATATGAGAATGCACCAAACCGCTTTCTGCTGCTTCCGAGGAAGTCAGAGCCTGTTTGTTGTTGGGAGTACCTGATCAAAGTGTTGCATTCCTGTTTGAAGCTTATGTTATCTGGTTTAGTTTTTTGTTTTTTTTATAAAACACACAACGCCCGCCACTGAGTCGCACTAACAAGTGAAAGCTGATATCTGGAGGTGGAAGGTTCAATAACCAGAGTTGACTGAACATCACGCTCAGTGGGCTCTGGCTAAACGTCGGCATTTAGACTCCATATGGTACGGGTGTGTAGGAGTTTTCTGTTGCTGTGGGGCTCCTTTACAGCTTTATTTAAACAGATTTTCATCAGTTTTGAGGCCCAGTCAGCAAGCGTAGGAGGTTTAGTTTGTCTTTCTTTTCTTTTCAGGAAAACACTCCTTGGAGTCGTTTGTTGTTTTGTTTTTTTTGTCCATGGATGTCATGTTTTCCCTTCCTTTCATTACTTGCTTTACTTTATCAAAAATATAACATTTATATAACAACTATTTTTGCTGGTCATGCAGTACACTATTCACGTTTAGCATCGGACATCTTCTTATTGTTAGTGAATTACACTACCTGGATAAACAAACCTATAGCTAACAGACAATGCTAGGATTAAGTTACCCCAACTACTACTACCAGTGTTCCCTAATTCTCCTAGAGAATATCCATTTCTTGCCCAAACAAAGCAGTTTCTCAGTTTTTTTTCCTCGCCATGGAGACCTCCCAGCAGCAGTTTCTGAAAGGATGCATAATTTTCCAAACTTAACAACTGGCCCTGAACGAGATAGCCACTTAACGAAACCCTACAAAGCTCTAAACAGCTAATTGGTTCATTTAACATTACATTTGACAATGAGCCTTAAACTCAAAATCCTACATCACTCAATGGATTTGCTACCACATAAGATCCTTTGGCTGTTGTTCCCTTTTAGGTCCAGTGGACAATTAATTCCATAAAACCAAACATACTGTATGGAAGTATCAAATCAAATCAAATCAAACCTTATTTATAAAGCGCTTTTCAAACAAAGAAAGTTACTCAAAGTGCTTTACAGATTTAAAATAAAAATAAAAATAACCCCACAACCCCCCCCTTCAAAAATAAAATCATCAATGCAAATACAACCCCCTCCCAACCCAACCCATCAGCCATACTCACTCACACACACACATAGAAGCTACAAAAAGCGGGCTGAGTACAGATGAGCCAGGAAATGACATCATGAGAGCCATCTGCATCAGCAGCAGCAGATCAACAGCAGCAGCCAAGGCTCCGACCCAGGGCGCCCAGAGGAGGGAGGGCTGGTACCCCCACCTCCACCAAAGTGCTACCTGGGGGGCACCCATGAAGCCACAGCCGACCACCGCCCCTGATGCAGGGGGCCCCCCCAGAGAGGAAACACTGGCAAGAAAGATTAAAATATATTAAAATATAAAGTTAATAAAATATAAAGTATATAAAGTATAAAACAATAAGTGTAAAACAAATAAATAAATAAAAATTAATAAAAAAAATTAAAAAATAAAGACCAGAATGCTCTAACATCTATCAGAACATGTCTGGTTCACAGCGGTATGTTCCCATGACAATCTAAAGCTGCTATTACGTTGTTTCCTTTTTCATGTTTGCTGGCATGTTATACAATAATTGTTCCACTGATTTCAAGGTAAGGAAATTTGGAGGATTTTGTGGAACATCAAGTCCTGTAATTTTGTGTTGCTATTGATGTGTTTCAGTCTTGAATAATGCATTCGTATTGGGATCAGTGGTATAAAGGTAAGATAAATCAGCACTGGCTAGACATGATTTCACTCACCTATTATCTGTTCTATTTCCAGTCAACCCTTCTCTACCACTGAAAAGATTCAAACAGTTTGACAGTCAGTCTAGACTTCAGTACTGATCCCACTACCAAAGTCATCCCCAATCAACAACAATGTAGTGAAAATGTATGAATTCCATGAATTAAACCAAAACAACATAGATGAAATCAATCATCCAGGCTCTGGTGGATTTTTTGATGTCTTCATCCAGGATGGAGACCCGAGATTATACCACACAGATGGGTTTATGGACAATGTCAGGTTCTAGTAGCCTATAAAACAGGGATTAAGTAAAGGCTGTCTCATACACAGTTTTTAACTAACCATAACATTTATACTCCTGGGTTCCTCATGAACATACTAGAGGATCTGACAGACTGAGGTCAAGGCTCCACAAAGCTGGTACGCGTTCAAAATAAGTGCTACCAGTCTCACCAGATCCCCTGGGCTGTGGAAACGATGTGGTGGGAAAATGTTGCCAAACCGTTTGGCTCCAACTCTGCCTGCAACAGCACTTTACCAGCCATAACAATCACAGCCATGTTACTGAGGGATGTCCGCACTGTTTCCATGCAGGCGATTTATGACTGCAGTCCACGGAAACAGAAATTCTGTCATTTTCCATAACAGGGGATTGGTTTTATCTGGAAACACAGCTGGAGGCCACACTGTGTGAGAGCTCCAACTCCAGAGCAAAACCGTCAAATCTGTTCAGCAAGTGTGACAAAATCTCTCTGGAACTTTGGAGCAATCAGCTCCAAGATATTCCAGGCCATTGCTTTGCCAACTGGGCAGCGAGTTACAGTTTAGCGTTGAGTCTCTTCTGGATAATCCATTTGTTTTGCATAATGAAGTTGGACAAGACGCTGTGTTTTCCCTGAATAATCTTTGAGCTCTGTCAACATGGCCTGAGTGGTAGGTTGGTTTCTTACATTTGCTGCAGCATGACATAAACAAACAGAATTGCAAACTCACAAATCAGTGCTGTTAACAAAACAGACAGGGAAAATGTCTTTAGCAGAGATCTTTCCCTTTGAGTTTTGTGTCAAGTCTACAATGACTGAAATTAGCCTTTTCACAAAAGATGCAGGCCATCTAGCATTCATCCAGTCCGCCTGAAACACAGAGTGGCTGGAATCCTTTAATTTGAGCCTAATTTAACTCAAAATATAATGTCTAACATTAAAAGCTATTATTAAACTGGAAATAAATACGGCAAAGCATGCATTTTATATAGTAGAGGACTAGTGTAACTACTTGATGATAAAGAAATTCTGGTTAAAAAAAAACAACTTTAACTTTTAAAATCTTTCCGTATGAAGTCTGAAGCTGATTAAGTCCTGATGAAGCAAACTGTGTTCTGATCTTCCTCTCTGCATGCCACTGACTTCCTTTCCTTAGATTTAACTGGTCACATATGCAGATAGATTTTCTCCAGCTGGGACAGTCATGTCCAGACACTTGGAACTAGATGGGAGAAAACCAGAAAGGGGTCCAGAAAACATCCTCTAAAGGAAGGTTCTAACAAACATCACCCTTCACCTTCCACCCAGAATGACCTTTATTGCCTATTAAAGGCAACACTGACCTACCCTTTATTTTACCATCATATCTTCCCAGCAGCCGATTGGCTATAATTGATGGAACCAATAATGTCTCCAACAGGCAAAGAAATATCAATACTCACATAACAATAAACCTATATTTATGTCAGATCAAGTCTGCATGAAAGTACAACAATCAAAATAAATAATATCTAAAAGCTGGGATCACACTGTGAATTCTGTTCGTCCCAAACCAGGGGTACTGCAGCACAAATCTTAAAGGGCCACAAAAATATTTTTGACTTGTCAAAAGGTCCATATATTATTCTTTTGTCCGTCAATCCAATTCAAATTGAATTTATTCATATAGCGCCAATGCACAACACGTTATATCAAGGCCGTTTACAGGTCACTTAAATGTAATCATACGATATCTTACTTTTTTTTATCTAATCAATAATAAACTTAATAACATTCACTTAAACAAAACTTGTCTGTTTTAATCAAAACAGCAACAAGAATATCATGCAATTTCCATTTGGTAATAAAATCAAATGAATAGGCTACTCAAATTAAACTAAACACTTTTATTATCTGCGCATCTGAGCTTCTCGCTCTTCCCCAAAAACCATGAAATTTGGAGAGAGCATTCTGTTCCTTTTTTTAGCTGTTGAATCATAGATGGGACTAAGTCCTGCTTGCAGCTTCATAGGATGGTTTAATTGTATTTATGAGGAGATGGCATTTTAACCCTCTCTCCACTCTGGGTATGCAGGTATGTCTCGCTCACGCAACGCCACAGCGTATTGGTATCACAGAGAGGAATGAACCCTTCCCCTGATACGGAGCGGACACGCAGGCATCCCTTGGTTTTCAGATATATAAATGGAGCGCATACAATACCACGCTACCTCAGTATGAAAACGTGTGGTTTAGGGGCCGGACCGATCTGGGAGATACTGTCCTAGACCTTGTCTTTCATTGTGAAAAGAATCGTGATGAAAAACAGTCTGAGTGATTATCAGCCATGCATCGTGAAAGGGCTCCCCGACAGCTTATATAGGGTTTGTACGACCAAAACCAGCCGTCGGCGCTCTTCAGGTAGCGTCAGAGCTTCTACAACCTCGGTCTGCCGTCCTGATATGGGATGGCCCATTGGGCCGTTCAGTGAGACACACCTCTGAAGCGTGGTGAAGCTTCCACAGTGCGGCATAAAACAGTCCTTTGAACCGGCCTTTAAGCAATGCAACATCTGCTTTCAATGTGCAGAGAAAAAAATAGATCCACCACAGATCTGCAGTGAGTCCTGGAAAGGATTAAAAGGCACAATGGTGTTCCTCTGAGTCTTTGTGAAGAGAACGTGAAAGGAAAATACTCCTTAATTTAGAGTATGAAGAAAAAAATCAGCCTGCAAAGACCCAAAGGCTGGAATAAAACCCTGAATGCAGGAGGGTGGGCATGGGCATAACTGCCACGGGGTACGCGTGGGACATGTCCCTCATATTATTCGTATCGGTGCCCTCTGTCCTCCACACTTTTTTTTGCTGTAACTGCCATTTAATGAGCACTAACATATTTTTATGAGCTGTCCTCAAACTCACCTTAAGTGCACACATTCTAATGCACGCATTGGTGGGTCACAAACAGGTGCTGCAGAGCAGCTTGTTAAGCAAACCAGCCAGACGCAGCAAATGGCAACCAACTTTGCAGAGATGTTTCCAAACAAGGTGTAAGTTAAATTTTGCTCTTGCATTCAGGTAATACTAGCTAAATGATACCAAGCTAAAACATGCTAATATATCATTTTAAGCCAGTTAACAATACTAATGTTACTTACATTAAATAGCTAGCTAGTTTGCTAATGCTTGGACTAAACCCAGTCCTCTTTCATTTCTAGCAGAACTTGTTCTCACTATTGCTATCCACATATTTGAGAGAAATCATTATTGTCAATAGAAAGATCAGTCAGGGAGGAGACATGAGACCAGCAGTGGCAGTTGGGAGCTTTATGCAGGGTCTTTAGGTAAGGAGAGAAATAGATCAGTTGCTGATAACCAGGCAGGTATCAGGACAGATTTATAACTGATATTTCAGAATTACTCTCAGTCACACTCCAAAATAATTTATTGTCTGGTTGTGGGTTTGTATCCCGGACCAGGGTCTTTCTGCATGGAGTTTGAATGTTCTCCCCGTGCATGCGTGGGTTCCCTCCGGGTACTCCGGCTTCCTCCCACAGTCCAAAAACATGACTGTCAGGTTAATTGATCTCTCCAAATTGTCCTTAGGTGTGAGTGTGTGCATGGTTGTTTGTCCTGTCTGTCTCTATGTGGGCCTGTGATGGACTGGCGACCTGTCCAGGGTGTACCCCGCCTCTCGCCCGTTGACAGCTGGAGTTTGGCACCAGCCGCCCCGCGACCCATTAAGGATTAAGCGGTTAAGAAAATGGATGGATGGATGTATTTTATTAGATAAAACAGAATTGATGCACAGCTGAAATGTGGAGAAATTTCACTATTGTGCAAAAGTTCCTTTATTTTATTAATTCAATGTAAAAGTTTAAACTAATATATATGATAGACTCATTACATGCAAAGCGAGATATTTAAAGCCTTTATTTGTTATAATTTTGATGATTATGGCCTAAAGCTTATGAAAACCCGAAATTCGAATTCTCAGAATACTAGAATAGATTACATAAAAACAATAGAACAAGGACATTAAATGAGACATTTTTGAAAAGCCAAATCCTACACACAGACTCAGCAGTTGGTCTTGGCTCCTTTTGCGTCACTTCCTGCCTCAATGCAGCGTGGCATGGATGCTATCAACTTATGGCTCTGCTGAGGTGTTATGGAAGACCAGGATGCTGATGTGTACACTTGTATTAGCTGATTAGAGCGTGACACTTTGAGCATAGAATATTGAAACTGTTTACAATATTCAAATTTTCTGAGATTCCGAACCCACATGTAATGCTCCTACCTTCATTCTGGAGTAAGGATGTTAACCTCGCTAACCTCTCAGCCCTTTTTCTTCTTCAGTTGCAGTCTACGTGTTTTCACACAAAACCCCAAGTAATTTTTTCACCGGTCAAAAAATGTTTCTTTCTCTGCATCAAAATTATGATTTTCAAATGCATGCCCATCAAATGTGGAATCCAATTCAACTGGGATGAGAGGATAAGTTTTATCGCACTATTGACTAATTTCTTTGGACAGTAGGGACCTGTGGACTGGATGAAGATGATAACAGTTAGGCTCCACATAGACCTCGGAAAAACGTGTCCCCCTCATTTCTAAGATGATGGTTACACCCCTGGTTGTGGATAATAAAAGTTTTCATGTGTGTTTGTCTTGGCCCAGCCTCCATGTGAAGTCATCACCATAATCATCATCATCATGCCGTTGCTCCAGTTCTTTGGTAGAGAAGACGACGACAGTACACACATAAATTCAGCTTTTGGGAAAGACTTCCAGGGAAGTTAAGGGGTTGCTTTGGGTGATCTAAGTGCTCCAATAAATGGTGAGAGCTTTCAAATGGGCCTGGTGAGCAGATGCTGTGACACTGCATATGGGTAAAAGAAGAAATCCAGTGTAGCTCGAGGCACTCTCATGAACACTCAAGGCATTTCATAATGCAACCACTCAATATCCTTTAAGTGCTTGATGCAATTGATGGTTCAACCTGTCATTAACACGTTTTTTCTTAAGTTGTACTAAAGCAAACAATGATTTCCTGTGCAACATTTGAAAGCCACACCTTACTTTAAAATACATTTTATATAGATTTTCACCAAGAGAATGACGTGGCATGGTCAGTTTTTCAGGCTTTTCTGGTATTTTGCCGTGAACTGTTATTTATTCATGATCAAATCTTTCCTAAAACAAAGTTACAGACTTATCTGGTGACATCAGATCAAGTATACGGCAACTCAGTCATTTTTATTTAAATCAGTTAGAATCTGATCAAAAATTCTCCTTTAAATGTCCTTACTAACACCAGCTCAATTATTGTGCCTCTTTTGATGCCATCAACACACAATGTAGCTCTTTAATTCTTTTGCACACTTTTTTAAAAGGTTGTGGTAATGTAGGTTGATTATGAAAATTATTGGGTTATAACGATACCAGCTTGAGATGAAACTGAAAAGAATATTGGCTCTGAAAATAAAATGTGGCATTGAAAAGTTGAATTGTAACTGAGAATCTTAATTTTGAATCTGAAATAAATGTAGTGAGAAATTTCTGTATTAAAAGTGAAATAAAAATTGAAAGTGGAAAAAATGTTAATGAAACTCAAAATATATGCATTAAAAAACTTAACTCACTTACAATCAAATGTTTACACTTTCATATTTTTTTAAATGGGGGGGGGCAGCAGGTGCTTGCTATCAGCTATCAGTGAGTCAGGCAGTTTTATACCCATTAAATCCAGTAAAGTTCACTTATAGTTCTTTTATATATTTTTAACTCTAAAAATGTCCACATATTACAACAAAATCCACTGCTATAGCTTCTGTAATGTTCATTTTGATATAACTTTTAAATTGCGCCAGCGGTGGAGTGAAACATAACTTCTATGGTGGTCTAGTGGTTATTGATTATGGTTAATTTTCCACTTAATTGTTTTAATGCATATATTTTGAGTTTCATTTCCATTTTTTTTTCACTTTGAATTTTTATTTCACTTTTAATACAGAAATTTTCACTACATTTTTTTCAGATTCAAAATTAAGATTTTCAGTTACAATTATATTTTTCAATGCCAAATTTTATTTTCAGAGCCAATATTTCTTTTTAGTTTCATCTCAAGCTGGTATCGTTATAATCCCATAGAAAATATCGCAATAAAAAATTTTAATGCATGCACAGAATGACCCACCCCGTTTACCCCACAATTCAACCTGCGCTGCTTTCGGTGCTTGCTCATCACGTAAACACCATAACTCCATCTGTGGTTAAGAATGTCTATTCTCAGTTGTGGACCATAATAAGGATTATACGTCTATGTCACTCCCTGCTCTGCTGCGCGTTTAGTCTACAGCCGGGATTCGGTCATGTCTTGTGCGGTTGGTCACTTTGATAAAAACCAACAAATTTTATCATCTCACCCCTTTCAAGGTAAACAAAAGACGTCTTAGGCTGCAAACGATGAAAAGAAGCGAATTAAACGAGTAGATGATCAGACAACCTTCAGGTGCAGAATAATTGCAAAAAATAACAGTGGAAACCAGGGAGTAATGCAAAAGTTAAGTTTTGATGAACAAATAATCGCTGTAATATTCAGAAATTTTTAAGATTAATCACACAGAGAAATTAAGTGTTGTTGTAGCTCATACTATTTTATTCTTTAATGAGTTTTTGTAGATCCTGATAGGTGTGGGCAGGAAGAATCTCCTAAAGCAGTCTGTGTTGGAGCAAAACTAAAGAAGCCTCTGACTGAAGATACACTGTTGTTATAGGACAGTCCCATTAAGAAGATGCTCAGGGTTATCTAAAATTATTAGAAACTTTCAATTTTATATTCTGAAAATGTTAACCATTTAGTTTGCCTAAGGAACTGGCTTAAAAATGAATAGGTTAAAAAGAATGTGGGAATGTGGTCATCCATTCAAAAGAAACGTTCCATGGACCTCTCCAGTAATTCCTCTAAAAAAGAGCAACAGCATCATTTTGTTTGTCCTTTAAATACACCAAAATTTTTGTTTTTTTCAGGTGCACTGAGGAATTTTAATTAATCAAGAATAATCCTGATTAATCCACATCTACTCCGTCATTAATAAATTACAAATTTTAATTGTTTGACAGACCTAATATAAACACAACAAAACAAATCCCACACTAAATACCATCCAATAGAAATGATCTAAACAGCCATTTATTTTAAGATGAATAACAAAACTAGAAACAAAAATCCACTGCTTTCATTTTCCTGAGTGCAGCTGAACAACTTCAAATGTGGGTGGTTTAATAACTTTAAATAGCATAAGGAAAAACCTAAAGAAAGCATCATCCAGTCAGCCTGCCAGTGGAAAACAGTCAGCATTTTACTTTTAAAAGTAAAGTATGAAAGAACATTTAAAAAAAGGCTGTGCTTCTTTATTTAAATGAGAAAATCCGACTCTTGTCTTTATTGCAGTTTGTTACCTTGTAAGCAGATACATCAGAGTTAAGAAAAATCACACGCGGGGTACCCCAAGGCTTCATACTTGCATCCCTCTTATTTATTAAGAATTAGTTACCATTACTAAGGAGATGATACTCAGTTCAACACTTCAATGTTATCAGATGACTCTGAACCCATTCGGTCTTTGATCCGATGCAAAGAAATAATCGATGGATGGATGTGTCATAACTCTCCCCTGCTAAACAGAATTGAAGTGAATATTTTTGGACCTAAAGAGAAATTATCAACAGTCAACACACAGCTTCAATAATTACAGCTAGAAACGACTGATCAGGCCTGAAGTCTGAGTGTAGTAATGGAGCCAGACCTGAAGCTCCAAAGTCACATAAAGACACTTACAAAGTCGGCCTGTGTGCCGAACCCAAACGGCACCTCCGGGTGGTGCCGAGCCCCCACCCGGGTGGGAGAGAGTGAGGCAGAATAAGAGAGGCTGAATATGATCTTCCTCCACACAAAGCAGAGAGGAAAGGCAGAGGCTGGAAAGGTGCTGAGTGCTGCATAACTTAATATGAGTGTTTATGCGTCTCTGTCACACAGGAAGAAATACTAAATCCCAAGCAGAATTAATTTAAAGGCAGATTTCTTGGATCTTTTTAATAACAACCATGAGGACAGTTAATAGGCAGGGTTCAGAAAGATGTGAGCAATCAGGTTTAAAGAAAGCAGATGGACTCACCACTTTCGCTCTTCTCAATCACATCCACCGTCTCGCCGGCCTTGAGGTTGATCTCTGAGTTCTCCTGCCTCTCGTAGTTGGCCACGGCCACATACTGCTCCAGCACCATTGGCTCTGAGCCGTCAATCCCTGAGGGGAAGAAACAGGCTGTCAGCCACCTGCCGGCTGTGGCGCCCCGCGACTGCCCGCTGCACCCTGAACCCCCACCGCCGCCCCTGCCGGGCACCAGGTGCGTGGCCATCAGCCCAGCCCAACTTCCGGCGCTTACACAGCCCCGTCCAATCAGAAAACAACCTCCTTAATCGGCTGCATCGTCCCAAACGTCTGCCCATACAGCTGTTCCAGAGAGAACAACTGAGGAGCATCGGAAGGAATCAGACCAGAGCGAGGGAAGACGAGAAAAATGTTTGCGGGATCTTCATCTTCCACCTACAGAAGATCCATAAGTAAAGCAAATCGGCAAATCCAAAAGGAAGATGTACAAAATAGAGGAAACAGAGGAGCGGGAGAAGAGTGGGGAGCGAATGAGGGGAAGAATGGTGAAGTTTCCCTGTGGAAAATCAGCAGCGGTTGAGAGGAAAAGCCTCCCCTCCACCGCCTCTGGGAGCCAGCCGTTGGACAGAGAATCTGTGGGGGGACGGGGGGAAGTGAACACACCAATCATAGCAGTCAGCACTGCTGGCCTTAAATAGAAACATATGAGTGGACCAGAGAGAGGGAAAATTACGCTGGGTCCATGTTAGTGTGAAACGGCAGAGGAGAGTGTTTAGGTGGAGTTTGGACACTTTGTTTTTCTTCTCTCCTTATTTCCAATGCCTCGGCATTTAAGAGTTACGTTTTTACTACAATATTCATTAAGATTTGATGCTACAGTGTTTAAGGGACAAAAAATATGAAGCAATTTAAATTTGAAACTGAACACTGGCTATCAAACCCTCACGCTCTGAATGAAGGCTTTAGTCGTGTTCATCTCCAATCAACTTATTGTTTCTTCCACCTGTGCTGATGATTTAAAGAGTAACTGATGCTGAAAAAGCAGGCAACATTTTAAAAAACTCTACCAAAGTTGGAAGGACCAAGAGACATGAAGGGGCGTAGCCAAGTATGGAGGATGAGCGCGAGGGAGGGACGCCGGGGTGTGGTCTGGAAGACAGTCACGGCTGAACTATGATATGTGGCCACTGAGCTCCGTAAAGTAACTGTAAAGGGAGAAATTAGGTCTCTTCTCTGCCATCCACTATAGGTAATGAGAGGATCTATGGAGCGCAGCGGCCAAACGACGTATCAGTTCGAGCCTTTGACTCAGGCAGCTGAGTCAGCGCTGCCTGTAGCCATCAGCATGTATAGTAAAAAAAAGCACAGAGAGCTTAGCGCTAGCATCGATGCTAAGTAGCTTCGGAGCGAACTACCTCAGCTTTTGTTTACTTATTCGCGGTGTGTTTAAAACATATAGGTTATAATTTATGGCTTTAAACCACCTCACAGTTTTTACTTTTTCCTGTTTTTTTTTAAACTTCCTATAATATATATCATATGTTTGGTTTCTTTACCAGCGAATCATGTAAAGCACCTCAAATTACCTTATTGTTGAAAGTTTGCTCCACAAATAAAATTGCCTTACCTACTAAATCTCTTTAAACTGTCTGTGACATACCAGAGAAGGATCTTAAAATTCAACAGAACACAATCAGTTTGTTTTTAAATTATTATTATTACATATTATAAGTTGAGGGCTGCACAGTGGTAATACTCTAGTACTGTAGACTTGCAGCAGGAAGGCCCCTGGTTCGAATCCCACCTGAGGTCTTTCTGTATGGAGTTCGCGTGTTCTCCCTGTGCATGCGTGGGTTCTCTATGGGTACTCCAGCTTCCTCCCACAGTCCAAAAAACATGACTGTTAGGTTAATTATTCTTTCTAAATTGACCTCGGGTGTGAATGTGTGCATACATAGTTGTGTGTCTCTTTGTTGTCCTGGTTTTTGGACACCACTTTGACTCCTTTCACCACATTTCACAGAGTTGAAGCATAAAGAGAATTCAAGAGGGATGTTGGAGAGGGGATTAAGTGTGGAGAAAAAACCCGGAAATGCGATATTTTCCTGGCATTCCCAACAAACAAGCAGTTGTCTCGTAGATGGTCTCGATTAGTTTTTTAGGAGACTTAGTGAATCTAAGAAGCCACTCATTTCTGCAATGATTGTCAGAGACCTTTTTCACTTTCCTAACCATCCTGCACATCCATCTAATGGCAGGAAATGGACCTATGTCATGTTATATTTTCACGCCAGAAAGAAAAACCCTTCATACATCCTCAGATGGTCAAGGAAAAAGTAATGAATTTAAATGTCAAGTATAAGAGAAATGCTTCATTTGGATTTACTTAAAAATATGTTTGTGTTATTAATTATTATTATTATTATTATTTTCTAAGCATGTAATATGTACATAATGATTAAATGAAATCAAATCAATGGTTGAATTTTTCTAAAAGTTTCAGGTAAGGTAGGAAACTAACAAGTGATTAATTTATTTGAAGGTGTTTTAAACTTTTTTATTATCAGGTAGTGGCTGCACGGTGGCGCAGTGGTTAGCACTGTTGCCTTGCAGCAAGAAGGTTGTGGGTTCGTATGGAGTTTGCATGTTCTCCCTGTGCATGTGTGGGTTCCCTCCGGGTACTCCGGCTTCCTCCCACAGTCCAAAAACATGACTGTAAGGTTAATTGATCTCTCCAAATTGTCCTTAGGTGTGAGTGTGTGCATGGTTGTTTGTCCTGTTTGTCCAGCCCTGTGATGTGTACCCCGCCTCTCGCCCGTTGACAGGTGGAGTTTGGCACCAGCCCCCCTGCGACCCATTAAGGATTAAGCGGTTAAGAAAATGGATGAATGGATATTATCAGGGATGCAAATAAATGTATAGCTGGAACTGATTTTTCTTATGAAAGATTGTTTTCCTTCACATTAAACCAAGGTCAAACAAATTAAGCCAATCAGTGAAATTAAAGAAGCTGGAAATGTGGCTAAAGAACAGTTTTATGTTTTCAATCCGTAAATGTTTTCACTGAGTTCAAGGTCATGAGCATAAACATTTGCAAGGATAGGATTTTTAAAATTTGTTTCTTGTCTAGAAATAAATGACGTTTCTAAAGTGTTCAGAAAATATTACATAACAGTTTATCAGAAAAATATTCGCTGTTCAGTGTTCAAACAAAAGACCAGATTGCAACAAAGCTCTGCTTTAAGGAAGCCTGGGAAAGTATTTGAATCACGTAAGCCCCATGCACAGTCCATTAAAATATAAAAAAGCATCTCTAAATGTCAAACGATCTGGCAGAGAATAAGAACGGCCAATAACTTTACTTCCCTGCTGGGTGAGGCTGAGCATTTTCCTCTGTTTTCCGTAAAACCCTCAACATAAATGATGAAGTAAAGATCTGGCAGAGACGCAGGAGGAAATTAATTTAAGGCTGAGGATAAGAAGGACAAATCCTTCTATTTACAAGCTTTATGTTATAATAATAATAATGAAAAACACACCTTTTTTTTAGAACTTACATGAATCATAAAATCCTCTAACGTTCCACTTTTCTGTGAATTTACAGGCGCATGCAAAGGCTTCCTCCAAGCTGTAAATAATTACTTTAACTAGAGCGCTGTAATGAGAGTTTGTTGTTTTTGGGTAGTTTAGATGCCCGACAATCTTTCAGTAATAGCCTCGCCATGAATAATGCATGCCAGCAGGTTTCTATGATCACGACTACTCAGATCAGAACATATCTGGAATTAGCAACACTAAACATGATCTGGACATAGTGTTTGCCCAAGCTATGTTAGTTCTTGTAGAGATGAGTACACACACAGCTGGTTTGTAGTCAATAGCCTCAGCTGCAGAGGGGTATATGCAAGATGGGAGTGGATAGAAAGGAGGATACGCGTCCAGGACAGTAGAATAGTCCAAGTAATAAATCTGTTTAGGAATTATAATGGGGGAAGGGTGGTGTAATGTGGGCATGCAAAGGACCACACTTTATAACACGTGATTAAAAAAAGTATGTAAACACAATGCTGATATATATATATATATATATATATATATATATATATATATATATATATTGTATTAAATATCAGAAGCTAAAATGTTTATTTAGCTTTCTTACATTCTGTTAAAAAAGTAATATTTAGCCATGTCTCTATGGAAAATTTTAAAAAATTCTGATTAGAACTAAAAAAAGGACCCCACAAATACATTATGCTAATGAGGTATTTATGTTTAGCATGCTAGTTTAGAGATAAGCACAGCAATAAAAAAAGTTGGAAGATGTCACTTTCTCTTTGGTCGCTATGATACAAAACTATAGACTGTAAAAAAGAATAGACAGCGCCTCCTCACTCCTCCCCGTTTACCAGAATGACACACTTTCATGGGGGAATTCATGGCGGATTCACAGACTCCTCCTCCCCAGCTCTGACAAAGCATGTTCCTAAAAAGGGCATAAGGGCGGGATCTTCACTGTAGACTCTGCCTTCGCGGGGCGTGTATGGGCGTGTAGTTCGGTCGTAATCACGCCCATTCTGCTCCCACCCCTTTAGCTCTGATGCTAAACTTGGCTCGGCCCCCTCATTAATTATGCAAGATTTCAAAAAATTATCTTACAAAAACCAGCCTGGTGCCCAGGTTTTTTATGAGCTCAGCGTTATCTCAGGAAGAATATGTAGCCATAGAAAGTTTTTAAAAATGGGCACCAGGCATTAAAGATGTTTTTAACGTGTCTAAAGTCCAATGCTTTTCAATGGGGGCCTAGCGGCCAAATGGATGTACTATAGCAATGGAGGAGCAATGGCGGCCTCCAGGGTATGCGGTCACAAAGCAGAGCAGCCAGCGGCCATTGTACAAAACGCTATGGGGAGTCTAAGTCACGCCCTTCTACTTCCGGTCCATGGGTCCCCTACTGCCATAAAAAAAAAATCAATGAGAGTCAAAGGAGCGATAAAAGTTATTTTCTGATCCTGTTTGAAATGCCCCGTGGATCGAACATATGATGTCCGATGTTTTAAAGACACAATTTGATGCAGAGAAAACGCTGATTTTTGAACGGCAGCAAACGTTACTTTATGTTTTGTGTAAAAACACTTCTTTTTCTACAACTGCAGAAAAAGAAATAGACAATGGGCCGTTGCCTCCAGGATGAAGAAAGGAGCATTAAACACGGAGAAAACCTTTATAAATCTGACCATGTAGAGAGTAGCAGCTATGCTGGGGGGGTAAAGAAGTCGGTGGAGTGAGAGCCAGCATGGAGGAGAAGCTCTACAAGGTCATGGTGAGTGTTTTACGTGCTATAGCTAGTGTTAGCTAGTGCTAGCTCGCGTTAGCTGCGCGACTTCTGACTTGTAGGCATTTTAATTATGATTTTTTTTTTACAATCAAATAAATCCCAAATCACTTGAAAAACACAGTCGAAATGTACATCATTAGTTATAATTTAAATCGAAGTACAACATATGTGTGAATCAGGACATAGGACAAAGCGGATCAGAAAATAACTTTTATCGCTCCATTGACTTCAATTCATTTTTTTTTTTGTGCCAGAGGACCTATGGGCCGACCGGAATGGGAGGACACTTAGGCTCCCCATTGGCTGGTGTTTGCAAACTAACCAATCCAGAAGCTGGATATATTTCCCTTGCCACTGAGGGGAAATAAGGAAGACGGAAGATGTTAGCTTTTGCAGAGTGTTATGAGAAAATTATTTCAAGATTAGTTTTATTGAGTGATTGGCAAGTGTTAGTAAACGCAAACGGAGAATATGCCATAATGTTTCAATGAAGAGACTGAAGTTGAAAAAGACTTATTGACATTTTACCTACTCTGGTTAACTGAAAGATTTATCTTATTGTTGTTACATCTGTAGAGTAGACCAAACACTTTTGATAGAAAAGCTCTGGAAACTCGTACAGGCCAATCCATGTTAGAGGGAAGGAGAGATGCCCAAAGATGGTTTTTTTTACCTTCATAATAAATATTTCATAAACGCCAATGGAGACTGAATCATCCTTATCTTCATCTCAGTTTTTTTTTCTTCATCTCTATGGGATTCTCCCATGACAAGAGCTAAGAATGTTTTCACTGTTTGTATAAATATATTGTTGGATTTAACTACTGTTTGAATGATTAAAATAAGATGTTATTAGAGGTGGTCTGAGGCGTTTGCAGTTTTTAGCAATTTGTGGCAGCTGTGGTCCTGCAAATAACCCTTGAAAATATCGGGGTCTATTATGTTAAGATAGAGAGTGCAATGTTGTTTTTATTCACTTCCTGTACAAAAATCCGACTGAAGTTCATGAGATCAGAGGAAAAAAAACCAAGGACAAAAAACGGACTGTGTTTCTAAGCGGTTTGTATGCCACATGCATCCCTACTACAGCCCTCATTGTGGCTTTGGCTCTACATCCAGCTGCTGTCTTACCCAGGCAGGTTTATCCATCCTGAGATGGAGGAACAACATGCAGGAAGTCAGAGAATCTGAACCTGAGCAGATGGGACATGCAAAGCAAATGCCCAGAGAGAGCTGAGGTGTGAAGAGAAATAAACAGACGTGACGCAGCTCTCATAGCACATGCATATTGAACATGTTGACAAAGACACACACAAGGCTACCTGAGGCCTCTTTCCGCGGGCTGTCGGTAAAACCGTACATCCACACTGCAGACAAAGAGAAGGAGGAGCAGGAGGAGAGAGAAAGAGGGAAAGAAATTATTTAGCTTCGCGGCAGACAGAAGCAACAGTCAGCAGAGATAAATCAGAGTTGGATCCAGAGTCTGGGTCAACTCATCTAAGAGTGATGGACGATGGACGGATGAAGGACGCCTAGCCAGCCAAAGACCCCCACATCACCGGCATCTCTTCCTAACTTTCTCAGTTTCTCTCATCACTCCTGGAATGCCAGAGGAGGTCTGATTTAACCACCCACCCCCTGTTTCCAAATAACAGGAGCCTCCAACCAGGAAATTACGTTTCACTGTGGAGTTATGAGTTTAATGCAGGAGGGTAGGGCTACCAGGTAGAAATCAGGTTGTTCTGAGCGTCAGGTTGAGGATCATATTTTTCAGAATGTTAATATAAAAGAAGAACTAAAGTAAGGAGAAGAAATATTGTGATAGCATGAGTAGATGTGATTATATCAGTTTATCTGTACAAAAGTTAAAGTTTGTCCTCCAGTTTTTGTTATACATTCAGTCTGGTGTAGTCCCTTTTGGTTCTGCCGTAGCTCAGAGGATTGGTGTTAGAACTGGAGGAATCCGGTAAAATGAACTTGAATTGGTTAGGACAGCTTGGGAAGGCAAGGCCATTTTAATTGTATAGCAGAGTTTCAACACAAGGCAATTCAAGGTGATTCATGATTACAGAAATGTGAAAATTAAGACATAAAATCAATAAGAGAAAACATAAAAGGACATTTATAAAACAAACAATAGCATTTGATTAAAACCAACAATTTAGGATAAAAACATTTAAAAATAGTATTGGTAATGATAGTATCGGTTCCTTATAAGCATATCTAAATAGATACGTTTTTAATTTAGATTTTAAAAACTGTTCCTCCCACAGTCCAAAAAAAAACAAAACATGAATTTCAGGTTAATTGATGTCACCAAATTGTCCTTAGGTGTGAGTGTGTGCATGGTTGTTTGTCCTGTTTGTCCTGCCCTGTGATGGACTGGCGACCTGTCCAGGGTGTACCCCGCCTCTCGCCCATTGACAGCTGGAGATAGGCACCAGCACCCCCGTGACCCATTAAGGATCAAGCGGTAAAGAAAATGGATGGATTTTAAAAACTTCAGTGTCTCTGCAGTTCTGCATTCCTCCAGCAGTTTTTTTCCAGATGTGGGGAGCATAGAAACTAAAAGCTGCTGCCCCATGCTTGGTTCTGGTTCTAGGGACAATCAGTAAACTAGAACTGAAGGACCTCAGTGATCTGGATGGTTTGTACCGTGATAGCAGATCTCTAATGTACTCTGGTGCTAACCCATTCAATGATTTATAAACTAATAAAAGCACTTTGAAGTCTATTCTCTGAGCTACAGGGAACCAGTGTAAGTACTTTAGAACTGGGGTGATGTGTTCTACGTTCCTGGTTGTAGTGAGAACGCGAGCAGCAGCGTTTTGGATCAGCTGCAACTGTCTCATTTTTTTAGGTAGACCTGTGAAGATACTGTTACAGTAATCAAGGCGGCTAGAGATAAACGCATTGAGGAGTTTTTCTAGGTCTCCTTGTATCATCAGTCCTTTAATCCTAGAAATATTCCTCAGGTGATAGAAAGCTGACCTTGTTATTGCTGAAGCTGAAATACCAATTCCACATGCTAAAGTAAACATATTGGGACCATGACATCATGGTAAAAATTAAATTAAAGCAGCCCATTCTGTTTTTGAAAAAGATTGTGAAATTCACACTTGATCCCAATATAGATGCATTATTCAGAATGGAAACACCTCAACAGCACCACGGATACTACAGGACTTGATTCTATGCAATTCTTCACACTGAAACCTTTGTACATTGGAACCATGCCTGTTTGTGGTTCAGTATTCATACATTTTTAGTAGAAAAGCAGCTTGGGACGCTAAAAATACCTGGGGGCAATGCTACGCAACTGGCTGGTAATGGCGAAGCAACCAATACAGGAGTGGCATTTGTTTTCCTTGGCACTGATTGGTTGTACTTCTGTAAGCGGAGAAAAGAAAGTCTGTCAATGCTAGTTTCTTTGTTGCTGCTAAAATTGTTTCCAATGTGTGTATTAATGCATTATACAGTATATTTGGTGTTTGACCTATTAAAATAGGCAATTTTAGAGGGTGTCTCAAGTATTTGTGAGTGATCCCTAACTCCTGCAGATACTGGGGGTCCAATGTGTAATTTATAAAAGAGTTTTAACAATATTGAAACTTTGATAATTATTTTATTTTTGAAAAAATTATTAAATGTATTGCTTTTTCTGTTTTATGATGTCATCTGTTTTTTTAAAACCATAGATTCCACACTATGAAAAGGGTTTTTGCATCTTATTTGTCTGTTTCATTCGCCTGCAATAACCAGTATGACGGTTACCCACCAACAGCCAACCAGCCAATAAGTCTTGTAAAATACATTTTACTGGCACTTTTTATTGTTTTCTCTAATATGTTTTTTTTTTACTTTTGCAAAGGTAGATTCATGCTAATTATGATTAAAATAAGACCAAATTAAGATGAAATTAACATTTATTAACAGTATATTGATATTCAAATGTTTTGGTTCATCTCAAGCTGAACATTTTTGTAACTTTCAGTAGTTGATTGATATTTCATTGCATGGAGTTGAAATGAATGAAATTAAAGTCTAACATTCAAAAAATGTTAAATCCTGAGGAATTTTTTGTGCTTCATGAGCACAAACCTGCAACAGATTCTGAGGGTCCAACAGCTCCGGAGTTGAAAAACCCAGAGAGAGGGAGAGCAACACTAGCTTGTTCCGGGTCAGCATGGGTCAAATCTGACTCTGCAATCATTTCAACACAGCAAGCTTCTTCTCAACATCTGATTTATGTTTCCTCTCTCCAGTTAACCTGCCTCATACACAAACACACTGGGAGGTTTGATTGTTTTCAGCTCTTATTCGAATGTTCTTCTGCTACTGTGGACAAATCTCCCCAAATACATCCAGCCCTTTGTTTGGTTTGAAACTACAGTGCTTTCTGCTAACTGTAACTTATATCCCAGTGGAGCCTTTTTCAGTTCATGACCCAAGGTCTTCAAAATATTATGCTTTTCATTACATCAATAGTTGTAAAGCTGACAACAGTTTTGTTTAAAGGTCTTTTAAAATATGTCATTTCTCTATAATGAATAATCTTATAGTACTGAAAGTTAAAGTAATCCATAGATTGTAGTTACATTAAATATGATCTCTCTTTTAGGAAAATAATTACATGTTTGATGTTTGAATGTCAAACAGCCCAAGTCAATAGAAAACATTTTGGCTACGCTAATTTGTTTCTCATTCTCAGCCGTTTAAAATGGTATAGCTCATGTTACCTTAATTCTACCTGTGATTGGCTGATCAGTACCCTGTGGTGTCTCCTACCCAGGAAGTGAAGGCTGGAAAATAGTAGGAACTGCATTCTGACTCAGGAAGAAAGAACCAGCAAGCAAAAAGATGGTTTGCCGGACAAGAACAAAACCAGGATTGAATTTGGTCAATATTTGTGTTTGTACACCACATTTTATTTTGTCTATTATCATATAAAGTTAATTTTTAATCAGTAACTATGGATCAAAATTATCAATGTAGGGTAATTAGATTTTTCTGCAGCCAGGTTTCAACAATTAACTATGTTAGAAACAATTTTCTCCTTGGTTTTCAACTTTGATATATTTTTTTAAAGGTTAAATTCTCTTTATTTTTTTTTTCAAGGATCGATTTAGCTTTAATTCTCCAACATCTGAATGCGTTGTCAGGAAAAACTCTTAAACCCAACTTATGTTGCTTGAAGCTTTTTTATGTAAAAGACACAAAAATCCTTGCAGTTATTTCCACACTGTGTAGCTTCAGAGAGGAGCAGAAACATCCAAGCGTTGTGACTTTTGCAAAATCCATCAGCGTCCATCAGCTAAAGCTGCTGGCGCTGCACATGTAAACACAGTCCGGACAGAGCATGATAAAAGGCGCTGCCACATGGATTGTGATGTACAGGTAACAAGTATTGATCCATCAAAACGAAACAAACAAAAGAAAAATCACACAAGGACAGGAACAATGTCAAAGCGCTAACAGGCGCTCGGTATCGACACAATGTTTATCAAGAAGAGAAACGAAAGATGAACCAATTTATCTGCAACCAACGTCTGAGAGACGAATGACATTTGTGTGCAAACAAGGTTAGAAATGATCGTTGGGTAAGGCATCCATTCATATATCTGGTTCCACATATGTAAGGACAGGCAGTGAAGTTAACATGAAACCAGGGCATCCCTTTCCCCAGCAACACTCTCCAGAGGATCCAAATACAAAATTACTATGTGCTGATACTAGACATTACCCTGAAAGCATCATCTCAGTTATGACACACAGGGATGGCAGCATCATGCTATGGGAATGCTGTTCTTCAGGAGGTACAGGGAAGCTGGCCAGAGTTGATTTGACACCGTGGATCATGCTATTCTTATCTCCCGGCTTCAACACAATGTCGGCCTCCAGGGGGCGGTACTCAAATGGTTCTCATCATATCTCACAAACAGGACCTTCTCAGTGATGCTAAATGACTTTTCATCGTCATCTACCCCTCTGTCAACTGGAGTGCCCCAAGGCTACATTCTGGGGCCTATTTTGTTTGCATTATACATGCTGCCTCTTGGACAACTCATCACTAGACAAAAAATCCAGTTCCATTTCTATGCCGACGACATCCACATCTACCTCCCAGTGATCCTGAGTAACCGTTCTGCTCTGGAACCCTTCATAGCTGTCTTCAGGATATCAAGGAATGGCTTGCCCAGAATTTCCTTCATTTAAATGAAGGGAAAACTGAGTATATTCTTTTCAGCCCCATCTCACCGCAAAATTTACCCTATTTTGATCCTGTAACACCTCAATTCCGTCGCTCTGTGAGAAAGCTGGGTGTTTAATTTGACAGTGGACTAAAATACAACAAACAAATAAATGCAGTGGTAAAGGCAAGTTTTTTCCATCTAAGACTACTCGCAAAGGTCAAACCATTCCTATCCCGACCTGACCTTGAAAAGGCTATACACGCCTTCATCAGCTCGAGGATTGACTACTGCAATGCCCTGTATGCTGGACTTAACAATTCTCTCCTCCAAAAGCTTCAACTTGTACAGAATGAAGCGGCACGTCTTCTCTCAGGCACCCCCAAACACTTGCACATCACACCAGTCCTCCGTTCCCTTCACTGGCTTCCGGTCCGGTACAGGGTGGACTTGAAAGTCCTTTTATTTGTGTTTAAAGTCATTCATGGCCTGACCGCGGCCTACCTTAGTGAACTTGTTACCTTGTACAACCCAGTTAGGAATCTGCGCTCCGCAGATCACACCACCTTGATCATCCCAAGGTCTAAGTACAAGGCTTTGGGGGGGGCGGTATTTTGCTGTTTTAGGCCCCAAACTGTGGAACGCTCTCCCAGCCCACATACAATCTGCCACTGACCTCTCGAGTTTTCGATCAGAGTTAAAAAGATATTTATTCAGACTGGCGTTTTACACGTAGCTACTAACTGGCCTGTTGCTCTTTTATGTAACAGTTATGGTTTGATTATGTTTTAGTAGTACTGCTTTTATTCCTGTTTTTATACCTCAATACCTTTTTTGCGCTGCAGCTGTGTCTTCATTTTGTTTTAATAGTATTCTTGCTTTTACTTTGGAAAGCACCTAGTGCACCATTGGGTGCTGGAAGGTGCTATACAAATAAATATTGATTGATTGATTGATTGATTGATTGATTGATTGATTGATACATGGAGGCTAAATGCAAGAAGAATTTGGAGGAATTGCCAAAAAATTTTTTAATGAGAGTCAATGGAGCGATTAAAGTTATTTTCTGATCCAGTTTGAAATGCGCCTTGGATCGAACATATGATGTTCGTGAATTTTAAAAACTAACTTTAATGCAGAAAAAATGCTGATTTTCGACCGGAGGCAAAAGTTACTTTAGGTTTTGTGTGAAAACTGCAGAAGAAGAATGAGTGTGAGGGTCGTTGCCTCCACAATGAAGAAAGGAGCATTAAACACGGAGAAAACCTCTATAAATCTGACCATGTGGAAAGTAGCAGCTATGTCGGGGGTAAAGCAGTCGGTGGAGTGAGAGCCAGCATGGAGGAGAAGCTCTACAAGCTCTAGGTGAGTGTTTTACGTGCTATAGCTAGTGCTAGCTTCCATTAGCCAAATGGCGTCAGATATGCGACTTCTGACTTCTGATTTGCAGGCATTTTAAATGCTAATTTTTACAATCAAATAAATCCCAAATCACTGGACAAACACATTCGAAATGTACATCATTAGTTATCATTTAGATCGATGTACAACATACGTGTGATTCAGGACGTAAGACAAAACGGACCAGAAAATAACTTTTATCGCCTTATTGACTTCCATTCATTATTTTTTCGGTTTGGTGACCCAAGGGCCGACCGGAAGGGGAGCAGACTTCGTCTTCACATGGCCCAGTCAAAGTCCAGACCTAAATCCAGTTGGCAATGAATATGTGCAAAGCTGGTACAGTCATACCCGCTGAGGTTCCCGGCTGCAACCGGCAGCTAAAGCTTATATAAACAACTGAGTGCAGGTAGTGGGAGACAGAAGGACTCTGGTCAGAATAACATCAGTGATGGACAGAGTCGCCCTCCCCATGCATTAGGATGTTGCTGAGCTGCCGAGCTCCTCCAGTGACAGACTGCGGCATGATGCATGAAGGAGTTTTCACAGCTCCTTCATCACTGCAGCTGTTGGACTCTACAACTAGAACTGCATCTACTTTCTGAACCGCTTAGTCCTCCAGGGGTTGCGGGGGGGCTGGTGCCTATCTCCAGCTGTCAACGGGCGAGAAGCGGGGTACACCCTGGACAGGTCGCCAGTCCATCACAGCCAACAAACCCAATCATTTTAAAATCTGTGTTGTAATTTTGTCTTTCATTTAAATAACATTTTGTCTTTTGTTATTTTCAAATCTGGTTTTTCAGTCTATATTCTAGTAATTTCTTGGAAATAATGTTTACTTTTTAAAGGGTCTTTGTCATGCAAAATGAGGTTTTAGGAGATTTCAACCATGTGTTTTTCACATGGTTTAATTAACGCATGTCTGAGTAATCCACCTTAATCCTCCTCTATTAGCAGCTGCACCGCCCTCTCCTAGAAAACAAGTGTTCAAATGATGGCGTATTTTACGTCAATATGGTACCACTAGGAAGTGCTAGAGGTGTCTGCACCTCCCCTGCAAAGAGAGTAGCATACCTCTGTTAGAGAACACCATCCCCCCTTTCTGAAAGCTCATAGCTGCTCTGGTTTTAGCAGCTGGAACCTTTTTGTTTTTTTGTTGGGGGGGTGGGAGAGATTATAGACAAACAACCCGTTTTACTTCATGGTCTAACATTAACTCCAAGATACAAGTTAAATTTCAGGACAAATAAATAATATATAACACCAACAGTAACATTTTATCATGTACAGTATACTATGTCTATCCCAGAAGTTGAAAGCTGTAAAATAGCATGATACAGCCCCTTTATTGCAAAACTACATGTGCATATTCTGTGACTACTCTTAAATTGTTCAACACAGCTGTCAGATGACGCTTCTGAGGAAGACTGCAGGACGCATTTGAAACATGTCAAGGTAAAGAAAGAAAAGTTGTTTTGTTGTTTTTTTCGTCACCTGAACACCTTGTCTTTATAAAAGAAATTAACCCAAATTAATCATTAAGAAGACAAAATGAACATTTTTGAACTAAAAACAAGCCCAAAATGTGATCCGTTGTTGTTCCTGGACCTATTGCATACATTTCCGGAAAATTTCATCGAAATCCATCCATAACATTTTAAATCATCTTGCTAACAGACAGACAGAGAGAGGGGCACGAAAACGTATACCTCCAGTCGATACTGACACGGGTATTCCAGCAGGTTAGGAACCACAGCCGTCTCAGTATGGACACGCCCCCCAGCTCTCGCCTATGATTGATTTACAGTGGATGATCCATCCAGATCCACTGATCCAGTTTCACTCGCTCACTTTCCCTCCCTGCAGGTATGTTGATGCTAATATAAATATGCCTTCTTTGCTTCTGCTGTGTAAAGTCCAGGCATTATGATCAAATAATCGTAGATATCTGTAAACTGATCTGGTAGAGGTCATATCTGAGGACTTTCATCCCGTAGCTTGTTAGCTATTTGAAACGGGTCTGGAAGCTAGCTCTAATAGCTCTCAGTTATCTCAGCTTGCTTACATGTTACTGGTTATGCAAACGGCTCCCCAATTGGCTGTAGGCTGTAAGGTGATTATTTTATTTATTTAAGGGCGCCTGTTTTTAGTATAAGCCATGGTGCTGCGTTACATGTACCCCTCAGTTTTGAGCATTTTCCATATGATATACCCATCTAAAATGAAGGCTTTTTAAATTTAAAGAAGAGAGCCTTGGATTTTTCGTTTTTGATGACCCTGATTTCCTACCAAAGAACACCTTTGACACACTTTTTGGATGAACCTTCTGAGCACTCTGGACTTTCAGATTCTCTAGCTGTTCTCTGCACAAAGTGCTAACGCAGAATGCGCAGTATAAGCTGTCAGTTCCATGCCATGGCTCGATAATAATGCCGTCATGTTTTTTTATCTTTGGCTTGTGAATACGTCTATGACATGTCAGTAATCTGGTGACATTATAAATAGTGGCCTGTCTGGGATTACGATGGCTGACTTGTACTCAATCGTTTTGACTCGTCAAACTGCCATATTGATGATTGATCGGTATAAAATGTGTATGAAGAGTGGAGCATTGGGAGTTGCCCTAATGACTGTATGCCTGCTTTGCTTCTGCTTTGTAATCGAGGGATGATGATCAAATGATTGTAGATATCCCCATACTGAACTGGCAGCGGTCATATCTGAGGACATCCTGTAGCTTTTTAGCTATTTGAAACGGGTCTGGAAGCTTTGCGCTACATACAGTTAGCTTTGTGGTTACGATTTCGGGCATCTCCACAAAGATGGTTGAGGTTTTTTTTTGTTAGTCTAATGGTTCAACCGTGACCGCACGGCTTTGCATAGCTGGTGCAAAAGCTTTTTGCCCTCTAGTGTTGTGTGCGTGTGCGAAATTACCTGGATGTAATCAACAACATTCAACGTGTCCATATCTGAAGTCTGTGAGACCACATCTAAAAAGCTTATAGTAGCCTATTTAATGGGTTACACGTTAATATGCATTACTACACACAACAGAAACCATCTTAGAACTACCACAAAAGCTAGCACTAACAGTCTTTCTTACTTCAACTCTAGGTGGCACAGCCAATCAGGGGCAAGGAAAATAAATTGTACTCCTGGGTTGGCAGCCAATAGCGTCCAGGTGCATTTTCTTTCCAATATTTTTATATATATATATATATATATATATATATATATATATATATATAATAACAACAATCTACTGCTAATAATTTGGAATCATGTTCTACAGAAGAATCAACAAATAGGCAGGTTTACTGTATCGACTCAGTAGGACTAAAACGCAATCCATGCCACACTTTTCAGTTTTATTGTAAAAGAAAATGGTGAGAAATATTTACCATTTTCTTTTTTCTTTTAATTATGTGCTGCTCTGTTCTGGTTTATCACATACATTCCCTCCTGTAATGTTACAAAACGTGAAAAAGTTAAACTTCTGAAAAGTCATCTATGTTAACCTCCAGTAAGTTCCGCCTCTGAACTCTGCACTGCTGGTGAAGCAGGGAGGAACATTTTCTGAGGAAACGTTCCCATCAGAGGTCCAAACACGTCTGCTGCTCCTCAATGACCTCCGACCCGGATCACGGCACTCCTTACTGTTCTATTCAGATTAAATACTGATGGACAGGAATAGAAAGAATGCTTGGAAATAGGTTCTGGCTCACTTCTTCTGTTTCCTCTAACATTTATAATATATATTTAGGAATTTAAACAAATCAAATAGTCCTACCTCTGTATCTTGCATTTTAAACTAAAGGACTCCTCTATTATTTGTTTATATAATCTTTTGTAATTAGTCGGGGCCTTTTCTTAGCCTGTTGCTATCAGGCCTTGACACTCATAACAGGGTCACAAAATGAAGATATTTTTATATTACTTGGCCTGTGTTTACCACAAAAACACAGATTTATGGCATCAAAAACGATAATGTCAAAGACCTCCGATCAAAGCGAAGATTTGCGATTTCTCCATTGTTACCGTTTACTTGTAGACTTGAATAACCAGAGTTTTAGGTTTTGCAACATCACTGCCTAAGACAAAAATGTCCGACTTGTGTTTACACTCAGAAACAGCATTCATGCCCTCAGAGCTGTGCCAGAATTATCTATTGTCTTTTTCCTTGCTTGGTTTTTACGACCTCAGTTACTCCTCTATGTAAAGGTTATAAAGTAGAGGTTTTTGGATTGTTTTCTGACAGAAATATTCAGATCCATCTACGCTGTGTCCTGCATTCCCTTCTAAAGGAGTCACAAAGTTATTGGAATTAAACTTTTCCTTTTCTAAAATTCTGTTGTGTGCTTAGCAAATTGCAGTATTTCATATTTTTAAGTAAATTCAGCTAAAGCAGTTTGGTGACAGCAAAAAAAAATAAAAAAAATACACTGGACTGGATAGGATTTAGGAAACATGGACTTGTGTGAAATCGTGGTTAGCTATGGATGGATTTTTTTTTTTTCTAAAAGCGAGGAAATGAAGATATTTGGTTTAAAAACGGATCCCTGCCCATTGCAATCTGTTTTATCCTAAAGGTTTGGCTGAAAAATGACGGATTGAATAAAGTTGAGCTAAGCATGATGGACGGTTCCAGATCCAGGAGTGTGGTGCAGTGTGGGTTCCCGCCACAAGCCGACTTTCTACTCCATCCCAGACCGTCTCTGCTCCACAATGACACATGGACGACCTTTTCCTCACCTCCTGCATATTTCACTGAGCAACGTGGCTGTAAAGTCCCGGCTTCATTGCCTTGTTAATCACTTCTGTGATGGAATAAGGCAGACTTCAGTTAAGGGCACGATAGGATTTAAAAGGATGCCCTTTCCGGGGCCCTTAATGGGAGGTGTGGATGTCAAACGTTTGGCAAAAAGGATTCTGATGCCACAAGCAGTGTTGACAGTTTAACAGCTTTTGTAAACACATCTGCTAGCCCCCCAACAGACACATCCACACACCCAGAAACCAAGCCCTCCTTCCTGTTCTTCCTTAAAACGGCTGGCCGTGCCGATGGCCTGAAACCTTATCCGCTCTGCCATGTAAACAAAGTCGGGGCTGTCTGACAGCATCAAGCCCTGTGGCCTCCTCCAATCCCTCCCACTCTGACTTCCACGTGGGGGAGGACGAGCTCCGTCTGCACTCTGCAGCGGGAGGAGACGAGACCCAGACCTGACCCAGTGGTAGAAACGTCTTCTGACAAACATATTGTGTCGATTTAAAGTAAAGTCTGAGCAGAGCGACTGTCCAAAAAAATGAAGTAATAGAGTTTAGTCTCACAACATAACATGAGAATATATGATTGAAATCAATGATATAACTCTAGAATGAGAATCTCACAAATGCATTTTTGTTAAATATTTTTAGAATAACTAAATATTAAAAAATATGCAGATAGCTTCAAGTTGTCTGCAGCTTTATGGGACTCATCGCCACACCCAAAGCAGTCGTCTTACTACACAAAGCACATAACAATCCAATCCAGAGTCAGACAGAAAACTGAAAAATAGCAATGCAAAAATAACTTCATAGTAAAAACATGACCTGTAACCAGCAATGGAGTTAGGTCCTGACTCAAGTCACTTTTAAGGGACTTGTGACTTGACTCGAGAGGGTCCATTAGTTTCACCTTAGTAAAAACCAGTGTAACCACTTACACTCATTTATGTTAGGTTAAAGATATTGTGCCGTATTTTTCTGTTTTACAGCTGCGTTGCATTTATCAGTCTCTCCATTTTTGTGTAGACTAGAACCATATACTGACTTTGGCTAGAATGACGCTTCTCTAACACAAGACAGATTATGGATATGGAGGGAGCTCTGTTAGGTTCCATTTACCTCAGAAGTCGGATCTCTGGGCTGGGTTTGATGTCACGTCTGAGGAGACAGCGCTCCCGTTAATGTAGGCAGATGTCGGCATTCCAATATAGCGGGGCCCAGGTAGCCATAGTTGGTATGAACATCATTCTAAGATTTATTTTCCATATCCAAACACCAGTTTTGTTTAAGTTTAGAGTTTCGGGCTGTACATCAAAGATTGAGTTTTAGCCCCATTCTTACAAGTGTGTCTTGTAATGTTTCCACCACAGCAGGTATTGTTGATGTGAGAAGTGGCCATATTGAAAGTCAGAGTTGGAGCAACAACAAAAACAGGCTTAGACCTTCTAACTGGGAAGTCATACTTCAGAAAGCATTCCAGTTGGGGTGTTTTCCCACCCGAACTACAAATGCAATGCACTAGAGGTCAATTTTCGTTCTGTCCACACGTTGTGAAGGAATGATGGAGTGTACTGAAAATTCAAGAGAGGAGCTTGCAAAAGAATTGCAACAGATGCAATATAGAGCGTACTGAGACTTACTGCTAGGGGAAGTGGTGGAACTCTAAAGAGTTCTCTATACGGTGGTAGTGAGTACCGCTCTGCACCGGCCTACTTGAAGCACTGATTACAATCATTTTGTAAATGGGTAAAAAGGACATCAACAAGTTGAAGCTCCTCAATAATCAATAGTTTACGATCAGCTTTTTAAAGCAATGATCCAAACACATTTAATATAATGGTGCGCTTATAGATTAAATGTAAAATGGTTGAGGCCGTCAACCGGGTATTAGAGTCTTTACGGTGGTTTGTGTGCGTTGGCCACATCAATTTTTGAAACTTTTCCTGCATTTCTAGCTTCAAAGTGCCAAAAACCAGCAACACGGAAGTTGAGCTTTTGACGGTCTTAACGCTCAGAGCGTTTCACTGTAGTGAAGTCGCCCGACGTCAACATTGTCTATCCAACCACGATCCGCTAATGTTTAAAACATTCAGCAGAGAAAGGCCCGCCCACGCGCTTTGCAAGCTTCAGACTAAACATGTATATACGTCAAGCTAGATGCGCTTGGAGCGTTGCTTGATGCAGACAAAGTGTGCGGTGTGAACGCACCATTTAAGAGCCATGCGGCTGTTAATATGGCTAATGTGCTCCTTCAGTGTTAATGGATGAATGGTCCTAAAGTCAAACAAGATGGCTGTTTTTCCTTGTCTCTGCTTCTGAGGCTCAACTTAAACAATTTTCTTCAGAGTTTGTAAAAACCGGTACCAAAACAAATAAATTGAAGCTGTTCTTGAACCATCTGGAGCAGAGATATGGTAGAGGGCTCTGTGGAAAGGAAACACAATTAAGTTTCCCCCACCACTGTCAGAATCTGTTAAAATGCTATTGTTATCAAGTAATATGATCTTGAATACACTCAAAAAGATGACATTTTATGTAATTTTTTGATTGATTTAAAATTACACTTAGAATAAAGTGGTGGACTAAGGAAAATATGGGGTTTGAAGCTTAAAGTATTGCCTTAATCCACACCAAATTTGACAGCAATTAACTAAAAGAATAAGGATTTTGCACATGCTCAGTATTCACCTTGTAGTTAGAAAGACACATCAATGTTTCCCTCTAATTTAAAAAAAACTGCACAAAATCATAACTTTCTCCTCCCAAAACGAAGTTCAACAGCTTCCTCTATGTTGGTTTTGTCAGGTTAAACGGATCTCTTACTGGTGGTGAACTGTGCGTAATAACATAACATCCATGTTTGGATAATTCCACTTAGCTTGGTAGCTACAAGTCAGTGATAAAGATCAGCCACCCATCTGAAAGATTGACATTTACACCAATCTATTGGGTATTATATATGGATCAAGTAAGAAAACAATCAAAAGCTAACACCTCCAATAGCATGCTGTGTAATTTCTAAGCTAATATGAGAAGAACGGACTGAAATAATGATGAAAAAATGCTAGATTGTGAGTATCAGACTTGATGTGGACTATTTTATTGGAGGACATTAATTGGACCCCTGTGGATGCATTTTTCTTTCTGAGTGTTTTTATAAAAGCAAACCTTGTCTGCAGTTATGATTTTATCCTTGATTGGCATACATAATTGAAATCACACAACTCTTGGCTTACCAATTATGCATAATATGTATATCTACACAAAATTCCCAATGCAGGGAGTAGTAATGCAAAGGGGTTTAAAGCAAACATGTTGAGGGCAATAAGGTTCACAGTGAGAATGCAGAAAGCTAGAGGGAGTCATCCAAAAATGGGAATACATACTTCTATTTAACTCTCACATGCTGAATTATTAAAAATACCAAATAAAAGGCTCTAAGCTGGACTCCATCAGAATAACAGTCTCTCCTATGATCTAACAGCCAAACCCCAGTATGATGCTTCCTCACAACAGAACCTAACCAAGCGAATCTCTCTCTGACATCCAAGCAAAACAACCCCTCTAAAGCCCCACCCTGTAAGTAGCTCCAAAAGTGTCTCAATTCAGTAAAATAAACATTTATTTGCAGTTTATTATTTAAATACATTGAAACTTCCAAAAATACTTGAATATCTAATTGAATATTAAAATGGACAGGTAGCGCTATGAACCCACCCCAAAACAGAGCTGGATAGGTAGTCAGCGTCCCGCATTGGGACGCTGTAAATGATCCCCATACTGACAGGGAATGGACACATACTGACAGCACACACGTCATGCAGCACCACGCTCATTCAGGAGGAAAACACTGAAGGAGCAACAAGCAGAGAAAGAAAATATCAGGCTTGATTGAGGAAAAGCTGGTGACTTACCCGATTTGCGCTTGGAGCCATAGTCCCTGAGGGAGAAGCAACACAAGAGGGACATGGTTAGTGACAGCGGACGCGACTGTCCCAAACAAAACATTCAGTCAACACACGTGCATCCTGACGCTGCAGCTCGCCTCATGTGTGCTGTTAAATGTGTGTTTGAAGGAGAAAAAAGGGAGTCGGATGGGAGGGAGAGATGACTTTGGCCAGATGCCTGCACTCTCCGCAACAGACACAAATGAGCCATGTGACTCCAAAGCAGCACCACCTCCTCCTCCTGCTCCTCATCCCCCTTCCTCCCACAATTCACCCTCCGTCCTGTTAGAGGGGAGGACGACCAACCGAAGGAGGAGGATCAGTTTAAGATGCTTTTCTTAATGGCCTCTAATGGGATTATGGCTCCAGTCTGAGCTATAAATCAGAGGCTGACGCAGAGCTGATGTACGTGAGGCTCGTCTGCCTCGTCTCCTGTCAGGAGCAAGGCAGGCGGAGGGTCAGAAAAAGGGAGGAAAAATGAGAGTTTAGATGAGGACACGGGGTGGTATTTATAGAAACAGAACTGATGATCGGTGAAGCACTGCTCAGTCGATTCTTCCAAATCAGCCGGTCATTTCTGCTAAACCTGCCACTGTCACCCCTGCTGCAGTATCTGGGAGAACCCAGTAAACATCTGCAGAATGATGCTGCAGTAACAGTAAAGTTTCATTTTTCCGTCTTCCAACAGAAAAGAAAGAATTTTATTCAAGTGATAAATCGACATCTGTATCACCATCACCTGATGATGGCCAAAATCATCAACCAATGTTTAATTCCTTCTTGTTGCCGTGTGTGTTTCTGGATGGGGAGGGCAATGTTGCGTCTGTTTGGGTCATGTGACAGTCAGAACGTTTCTATGCACACCTAAATAAAACTACTGGTAATAATCGAGCTAATACACGAACCAGATAGGAAGCCTTTATCCCAGTCGATAAGTCACTCACCAAATCAAGTAACTGAATAAAATGCATTTGATTCTGCAACACTAGGTGGCAACGTTCAGGCTTTCGCGTTGGTGTTGTTCTGGTCGGACTACAGAGTAGCATGGATTCTAAAACAAATGCTGGCAGCAGTGAATTAGACAGAGTAAAAGCAGGACATGCACAATGAGGGACAACAACGCTGCAGCAGAGAACATTTCATAAGGACTCTACTGTCTGATTGTGCTTGATGTGTTGCTGCCTGCTTTTGCTGTCATACCTGTATTATTATTCCCACTTCCGGGGTCTCATCATTTCACCCAGGCTTACAAATAGCTCGACTAACCTGGGACGTTTGCATGCAGAGAAATTCGGTTTTCTAACCACATTATCTGGGTGCGGTAGTTTGATTAAGAGAAGGCTATTTTGACTCGACTTCGGCCAGATTAAGGTGCATGTCAAAAGTCTGAATTCAGTCCTACTAAAGTATAAATTGTTTTTTTCTCTTACTGCATGTAAACTCACTGAGTGATAGTGTAGGAATAAAATAGGTTTAACTGTAACAGAGCAGCGATAGATAGATAGATAGATAGATAGATAGATAGATAGATAGATAGATAGATAGATAGATAGATAGATAGATAGATAGATAGATAGATAGATAGATAGATAGATAGACAGACAGACAGACAGACAGACAGACAGACAGACAGACAGACAGACAGACAGACAGACAGACAGACAGACAGACAGACAGACAGACAGACGTCTTTCAATTTATTTGATTGGATTGTGTAGATTGGTTTCACACGATCAAAATAAATAATACAAAATATAATAATCCGATAGATTATAACCAAAACAGTGAGAGAAAATCTCTCTCACATGGTTGTTGGGCTTGAAGGTGAGGAGCCGTTTGGTGTTCATATGAAGTGGCTCAGTCATCTTAGGGCGTCTTGTGGAGGTTTTTCTTTAGGGAGGTGACCCAGAACTTGCTGGTGGCGACGTATATCCACTCTGGAACATTAAGGAGCTGGAGACTGTGGCTCTAAAGACGAATATTCAGGTTTCCAAACCAAGTTGTCATCTCTCCATAAATGAACTCAGATAATTGGAAGAAAATTGATATTTTTGAGGGATTATAGCATAAACTAAGAGCTACCAGCTAAATATGCATCATATAGAAGATGATCAGCTGAATGATTATAAAGGCCAAACATGTCTTTTGTCCTTAAGGTTTCAATTTCCCTACTTTTCTTGGAGTACATTAGACAATCTGCAGTCATGGTCAGGTACCAGGGCTTGGACACAGTTTGAATGGTACAGTCTACATGCATTAAAACTGGGTAAACTGCACACTGCTGTACAGAAACTGGTCCTATCTGAACAACAGGCACTAGACTGATTAATGTGAAGCATCAAATGGAGCCAGCTGAGTTGGCTAGAGCAGCTGGAGAGGAAGACGTAGGCAGTTCATGAAAGATAATAGCTGAAGGTTTGGTTTGAAACAGTTTAGTGTCCCTTTTGGAAGAGACTTGGAATGGCGCCCAGCAGCTTAGACCTGGATAAGTGGTCAAATAAAAGCATGCATCGCATAAATCAATGGAGGCGCTCTCTGGTCAGCCAAAGTCCAAAAAAAAATTGTGGTCTTCTCCTTCCGATCTGGCAAAGTGGACATCTCTAACTGAATGTGGGACCAAATCCTGTCAGGAATGAAGATAAGTAATTTGAGCTGAGCGATTACTACAGCAGAGGGTTAGCAGGCAGATTCTGCTCCCTGCAGGGCAGTAGGTGGTCAAGGTAATGACATTTCACTGTGGGAGGTTAATGAATCCCTCCTCTGGAGCGTCTCTGTGACTCTAGCAAATAAAGAGACACCTTGTCACAGGTACAGGTAGGCTGTCAAACTCTGTAAAACAGTGTTAGGCAGCTGCAGACACAGATTCATGGTGTCACTGCGCTCTCCATCCCTTGTGATCTGATGCATCTGTCTCTCCGTGGCTGGCGTCAACAGATGAATGAAGCCTTTATACTGACCTCTTTATACCAAGAACTCTGTGTGCTAGCAACCAGAAGATGCTTCACTGTCACTACAGAGGGACACGTTATAATTTGACTCCGCACAACTTAAGTTAGCCTGGACACAACCTCTAAAACACGAGTAAATACAGTACTTTGTTCCAGTGGGTCATATCTTAGAGTGGAGCAGAATATGCTGTAAGCATTTTGATGGGTCTCAGTGGAAAGTATGCTTTGGGTAGAGTCTGTCAGAGTAAGCAGAGTATCTGCCAGGTTGGCTGTCCTTTTCACCCAACCTGCCACAATTTATTAGATATGCAGATTGTTTTAGGTTGCGAGGATTTCAACAGGAATCCAGGGAATGTTATGAAATTGTACCGAAAAAAATTCCTAGTTTGTGAACTTGTTCTCAAACAATGGCAATAAAACCGATTCTGATTCTGATTCTGATTCTGAAACTTGTGAAGATTTCTACACTGCTCAAAAAATACAATGGAGCGAATAAAGTTATTTTCTGATTCAGTTTGAATAGCGCCGTGGATCGAACATACTGTATGATATCCGTGAATTTTAAAAACTAATTTCGCTGATTTTCGACCGGAGTTAAAAGTTACTTTAGGTTTTGTGTAAAAACGCTTAGCGGACTACAAATACAGAAGAAGAAGGAGAGTGAGGGCCGTTGCCTACATAGTGAAGAAAGGAACATTAAACACGGAGAAAACCTCTATAAATCTGACCTTGTGGAAAGTAGCAGCTATGTCGGGGATAAAGCAGTCGGTGGAGTGAGAGCCAGCATGGAGGAGAAGCTCTACAAGCTCTAGGTGAGTGTTTTACGTGCTATAGCTAGTGCTAGCTCCCATTATTAAATGGTGTCATCATACCAATGGTGTCATTGGTATGATGGCTCGACGTCGGTAGGTGGGGGTTGTGCTTTTAGCCCAACACTCTGCAGGACATTTAACATTTGCAGAAATCACCAAGATAGGAAAATTCACCACTGGTGCCCCTCACAGATAAAAGCTGCTTCACACTGAGCACATCTGACAGATGTGACAGAGTCTGGAGATGCTGTGGAGAACGTTCTGCCACCTGCAGCATCCTCCTGCTTGACTGGTTTGGCAGTGGGTCAGTAATAGTGGGGGGTGGCATTTCTTTGGGGGGGTCACGCATCCCTCCGCCTGGCTGCCATTAGGTACCTAGACGAGATCTGCAGACCCCTTGTGAGACCATATGCTGCTGCAGTTGGCCTTGGGTTCTTCCTAATGTAAGACCTCATGTGGCTGGAGTGTGTCAGCAGTTACTGCAAGACGAAGGTATTGATGCTATGGACCGGCCCACAAGTTCCCCAGATCTGAATCCAATTAAGCACATCTTGGACTCCATGTCTCGCTCCATCCACCAACGCCAAGTTGCACCACAGACTGTCCTGGAGTTGGTGGATGCTGTAGCCCAGGTCTGGGGGGAGATTCCTAAGGAGGACATCTACCACCTCCTCAGGAGCATGCACATCTGTTGTAGTGAGGTCATACAGACACATGGAGGCCACACACTACTGAACCTCATTTTGACTCGTTTTAATTTCACATGACATAAAATCTGGATCAACCTGATTGTGTTTTTCCACTTTAATTTTGAGTGTAACTCCAAATCCAGATCTCCATTGGTTGATAAATTAGATTTTCATTGATACTTTTTGTGTGATTTTGTTGTCAGCACATTCAACTCTGTAAAGAACAAAGTATTTAATAAGTATGCTTCATTCGTTCTGATCTACATGTGCTAGTTTATTTTTCCACAAAGCCCTTCCTTAAGTCAAAATAAAGGTCAGTTAGCTTGGGTCAATGAAGACCTAAACTATTCCTGTATGGTAAAATCATAAATAAAAAATAAATAACAAGAGAGAGTTTCTTAATGTTTTGTCTATTTAGATGTTGACCTACATCTGAGACCAGGGCCTGTTGATGGACACTTTGAGTGTTGACCAGTCCCTCCTGCAGCAAAACACACAGACAAACTTGTAAAAAACCCTTTGTCATTCCAACTGTACAACACTTTATTAGACCACAAAACAATGCCTCCCAAACATAAACTCAATGCCAAAGTTTGCAAACTCCAGTCAGGATTTTTGTATTGTTTTTCGAGTAATGACGTATTTCTCGTTAAATGGTTTTTCAGTTGGTGTCAGTACAGGAAGCGCTTCACTGTGGATACTGTTACTAGCTTTAGCAGCATCTGCACAAGGTCTTTGGCGTTCTTTCTGGTGATTATTGACACAACAGGTTTATCTCCAGTACAAAGACCCCATCTCCCTCCTAGAAAAATGACTACAAATTATAATTTCTCTTTTTTTTTGTTTTTTATGTTACAAATGAAAGCTTCTTTCTTTATTTGAAATGAAATAGATATTCTGTTACTGAAAACAACGGAAGACTAAGACCTTCTTAGGCTTTTTATATTCGATAGGGGCTAAAAGTGTCTGTAAGGCATGAGACTAATGAGAGGGAAAAGAGGAGAAAAACAGAGCTGGGAGGACAAACAGCGAGAGGAGAAACATATTGTCCAGAGTTTAGCCAGTGACCCACATCCCTAAAGCTGAAATCAAACTCCTCCCGTGGGGACTGAGCAACCAGCTCTGACTGCCAGCTCGTTTTCCAGCATCTTCTAGAGGTAGAAAACAGCAAGGAAAGACGGGGAGACGAATAAGCTTTGGCAACACAAAGCCTCAAAGACATAGATTCTGCTATCAGTCGGTTTGTAGAGGAATAATTGACAGTGATGAGGTTTTTCAGCTACAGATGAGGACGTCTACAGCTCCATGGATATGAATCACATCAGCAAGAAAGGGTTCCGAGTTCCTGACAGTGACAGTCAAGGATGTATACGTTAATATGAGAGATAACCACGCGGGTTAAAGGGCGAGCCGGGTCAACTATGAGGAGATCTGACAGAAAATTTACATTCTGACCCTAAAGCATGAGAGGGATGGTGATTTTAGACAGAACGTCTTCAACGATTCTGATTCAGTGTTGCTTCAGAGAGATATTAATTTTTATTTTTGAGAGGTTTCTATTATTTTATTCTATTTGGAGAAGTAAATACATTTAGCCAAAACAACAGGACCAAACGTCACTTAAGGGAAGTAGTGTCCCAGAAAAAAGGAGAGGATATCAGAAGATGGAAGAATGGGTTCAGTTGAAGTGAATAGACTCTTCCTACCTCGATCTCCACGGAAGTCTGTAGTTTAAAAGGTAAACAGAATTCACCTTTTTAAAAGACACACCAGGTTGTAAGCAGTCAAATGGCAAAACATGAATGCATATTGATAGCATTTGATGATAACAGCTATAAACAACAGATTTGTTCTCTGAGTATTAGGAACTTGTTTCATTTCCGATCTGATTTTCTCTTAGAACCCATCCAATTTTTTTACCGTTATCCCCATCAACGGTTTTTAATCGCCCCCACCCCTTAAACCCCCTAAACAAAGAAGTACATGAATTCACGAATACTGAATAATTTGACATAAAATTCATTCTGCATGAACAGATGAGTTTTCACTGGGGAAGTAAAAAAGGATGGAAACACCTGGGAATGTTGGTATGATCTTAAATGTGCTTTGATCCATTCAAATGATTTAATCAAATATCACAAGATCCTTGAAACATAAATTAGAGCGCCAGTAATCGCAGGCACTGCATTGTATGTGACTAGCTCAAACCAATAAATTCTTGAGACCTCCTCTAAAAACACTTAAAAGTGCCTTTTTTAATGTGTCACAAAAAACAATGAGATTTATTTTCATTTTTCCCAAAAATATCCTTAATATACCTTAATACGCACAGTGCAAACCATCTTGGCACTACTGCAGAAGTCAATATCAAAAATGAAGATGTGAAGTATCTTCCTGTTAGAATGGTGTCGTTCCTCTCTACTGTCCCCGTGTGCCTCTGCAGAAATAAGTGCTGCAGTAAACTGAAGGTTTGATGCAGTCTTTTTACCTTCAACCTTCAACCTTTTATGAAAAGGTTGAAGATTTAACCCTAAAGTTTTTATTAATTTAATCTGCTGTTTAAACTCACCAAACTGGTACCCAGGGATTTCATACGCCAGGGCTTTAAAGTAATCCTGTAACCCTGAATCTTCTCCACCTAAGGCACAGTTTAAAGTAACATAGGTTTTAAATCAACTATTACTTCTGTTTCATTAGTTTTAATTTTACTTGTGCCATTTATACACACCTTACATAGCTTGGGAAATTGGTGTGGGAAGGTAATGGATTTTATGCTGATGAAAACAGCTAATCAGTGTTTATTAGCATAACTGCTGTGATTGAACGATGCCTCATTAGAGACCGCGTGAAAAACAAAGACTTCCTGAGATTATCGCCTTAATCTCTCTGTCTCTCCAGTCTTCTGCTTGCTCTCCAGGTCCAGCGTCACCCCATGTCTCGACCTAATCTGCTCAGAAGCCCCACATTACCTTCAACTCACCCCCCCCAAGGCCCTGAGCCCCTTGGCCAAGACAGGAGGGAGGTCTCTTATGACCATTAACTCCATAGACGCAGTTAAAGAGATGATTTTTTTACTTTGAAACTGTTGCCAAAAGATTCAGTATCCATCCATCCATCCATCATCGTAGTGTCTTTGATCTAACAACACATTTCCCTATTAGAAATAATTTAGTATCTATTCACCAGGATCCCAAAAAATAAAGATAATCGAACATGCAGGTCAGAAAGGAAGATTCTCTTCTGTCTTTCTGTCTACAGCACAACCAGAAACAGATGAAATGACCTACTGCTTGCCTCACATCAGAAACACGAACACATCAACACCTACTCATTCCTGATTAACCCCCAAACACCCAGCTTGCCCCCTCCCCTCCATCACCAGTAAGTAACCCTTCTACCTATAATATTGCCTCCATGGAGCCCAAAAGCTGACCAATCACATGAGTTCCTGACTTATCCCTGCAATAATCTGATAATCATGCAGCCTCCTTCCATCTCCTGCAGGCTCAAACCAAGGTCAGCCTCTTTTGTTATTCATGCAGAGGGCTGTGAGGGGGCGCGATGACTGATAGCATCTCTGCAGTGGCCTATCAGCGCCTGAAATCACAGGGAAAATGCACGACGCACATACGAATAAGGAATCTGTCGACGTTATGATGCGCAGAGGACCAATTATCCATTTCAGGTTGATAGTTTTATGATCAGAGACAAATAAAATGATCACACATTTCTGCCTGATGATAATGATACAAGGTGTGGGAGAAAATCATAACGCTCCATTAAAGAGAAGGGGGGAAAAGATGTTAGAAAAAAGGAAAAAGTGTATGAAGTGAAAATATATCTGAGCACAGGAAGTGAAGCAAAAAAACAAGATGTGAGGATGGGAGGTCAGATCAGATATGAGGAACAGGACCGGCTTCTGAACTGAAAAAAAAAAGCAGCTTCACCTGTCTGGACTGTAAATTACGCCACCATGTGGAGAGTTCTTGTACAGTGGATTACCCTGAAAGCAATAAGACAGAAACCCCAGATTCTCACAAGAAGGCACGACTGGCAGCTTCATATTTTTCAGGTAAGATCCAAAAACTGGTGAAAGACCCAAGGGAGACATCTTGTTTCAATAGGGAAGCTACGATTATAATTAAGATTGTAATACAACAGGTAAACAGTTCAAAATATCAGAACATTTCAAACTACTTGAGAATTCCAGAAAATATGCATAAAATACCATCAAATAAATGTAAACTAGACAAGAATAATGTCACCCTGAAAATTTTTTTGTCTTTTTAATAAAATCATTGTTGGCACGATTTGGTCATCCATCTATAAAAAGGTAACTGAAATAGTTTTTAACTATTTGCTGTAATTCAAAGGTTGGAGGTGGAAAAGAAACTGAGACAAACAAGCGTGGAAGGGGACAGGTTGACGAGATCATCTAGTATCCATAGCAACCATAAGACGCCATCCTCTGGTTGTTTGTGAGGCATGAGAAGAAAACTTGATTTTTTCCTTCCATCTCGAGGACAAACGTGTGGAGTTCACTAAACACAGACTTTAACTAAAATTAAATAATTAGAATATCATTTTTCTTAACCCATCTCTGCGCCTGAGTCCGAACCCCAGAACATGACAGTATGCAATTTTTATTATTCTTATGTAATGTATCACATTAGGCATTAATGGTCGAATTAAAATAACTTAATTTAAAATATAAGTGTAGCAGTATTGTTTAATTAGTAGCAGAGAGCAGCTGCCACCTAGGGACTCTTTATAGTCATTGCAGAACGACTGCACACAATGCTCCAGATAGCTCATAAGATCGAGTAAAATGCAGCTAACAGCGATCCTCTTGTTTACAATGCGAATTTGGACTTAACTCGGTGGGAACTCAAAATTTCCTCATCGATGATTTGAGACTAAAAGGAGCAGCTTTAGGTCCGGTCGCGCTGCTTCATCTGTCCTAGCCGTGGTCGACCTGTAGCTTAGCTAATAGTTAATGTGCTCTGTAGACATGTGCTCTGATCCCAGGGGGGATGTGATACAAGAAGTTAAAATGTCACCAGGTGTTGTTGTGAGTTCTATGAGAACTAATGAGAGTTAATTATTAGGTGAAATGCAATGTGTGGTTCTTTGTAATGAGACGGTTGTCTGCTAACTGTTGCTACGGAGTCCCACGTGGGAATCACAGTAAACATAGGAGGAATAGGTGATCACAACCCTCTGTTGGATGTCGATTTGCAAGGTCGTATCTTAATTCTGATCGATTTCAATACAAAATCGAGATCGTGAGACCCCTAATATTCTACGTTTCTGAGAATCTGACTTTGCTTACTGTTAGGTATTGTGTGGGATCTGTAAAGTTCAGGGCCGTATTCGCCGCCAGAAGCTCAGGAACCATGTTAAGATGATGACATCTACTGATGGTGAGATGAAGCATCGTGGCGCACTGAAGCTCTCCATATAATTGGTCGATTAATGAGTTGAGGCTCCATGGGGCTTCTTTGCTCTAATGTGCCATCAAGTGGACAATACGAGTAAAACGGTGGCTATAAAAAAAGTGATTATAATGAAGTGAAATTTAACTTGAATTACAAAAAAATGGATTTTCCATGATGACAATATATGAACTCTGAATATGGTATGAAAATATGGTACAAAATAAAAAGCATAAACTAATAGGATATGGTTGTGATGTAAATGGGCTTGTGTTATCGTGCTATCATGCTTATGTCATGAGGAACAAAATTAATTTACATTTACTTAAAGACAAAATAATTTCCAGTGTCACCTTTTAAAGCACCAGAGATCAGAAGAAACAAATAATACGGTGTTGTTGTTTTTTTACATTATTGGTTATGATATGTTATGTGGAAATTAAGGATGCAATGACACCACTTTCTTTCAAACCGATACAACACCGATACTTGGATCTGTATACTTGCTGATACCGAGTACCAATACTGATACTTCTATTATAAAAAAATGCAATGAATTGCAAGATAGGTTTTATTTTCTTCTCTGCTTGTTGCTTGTTACAACAAATGATAGTGAATTAGATTTTTTTTATTATTAATATTAATAAAAACCATAAATCTAAAATATCAAGTGAAAAACTTTGTCTTTGAAATCGTTGCAGAGTTTCAACATTTTAAGTATCCGTTCATGGTATTGGTTAACTGTAACTTACACAGATACGAGTAAATCAGAACGGTGTTGACCCTGATATACGATACCTGCATCGGCATCCCTATTGGAAATCTATGAGAAGATTATCCAAATATTGCTAGACATGACAAAAATCTACTCGACACTCAAACAGATTCCAAACAACGTAACATGAATAACAAATTTGACAGGGAAACTGAACCATCTTTTGTGTCTCATATGTTTCGGTTCAGGCTTAAACCAGCAAACCTGGAACCTGAATCATAAACATGGTACAGACGGCTGGCGAGGCCTCGAACGTCACTACATAAATAATCAACACAAGCCTCGACATACGATCAGGAAAAATCCTCCTGGATTAATCTGAAAAGACTTCAAAGCCTCGACTTAAATGACACATCATGGCATCACAAATTCTTTGGAAGCACCAGTAGATTTTCTATAAAATATCTGCTGGAATCTGCCAGATTTCAACTCAACTTAATAAAAAAAAAACTTTATTTATCTTAAAGGAAAATTAAATTTTTTGTCGTAACTCATATGATCTAAGGATCTTCAAGGAGTCACTGTGGATGGCGATGCTGTGTGCAGGAACAATCTCCAGTAGCAGTCAGTCTCACAATACATCTCATGACACCTCTGCCTGAAGAATGTTGCTGTATGTCAGCCTCGTGACTGTCTTGACATGCCAACAGCTCAAAATCCCAGCAGCAGAGACGATCATTATCTGTAACACTTTCTGAATGACACCATCAGTTGTTGAAAAGCTATGCTAATCCACCTTATTTGCTTTTGCCGCTCCGCTTTAAATCTCTTTCTGGCCGTATGGTCAGCAAGCCGAGCAAAGAGATCCTAGAGTAGGGGATTATTCAATATGATGGATGGAAGAGGTGGTTTGAACTTCCTCCTTCTCTCTCTGCTTTTTGGTCCTGCTCTGCATCCATGAAGCCTCTTTTAAATCTCCTCTGGGGTTTGAGGTCAGAGATCAGGTATTATTTAAGCTTTTCAGATCCTAATCAGCTCCTCCCAGCATTAAAAACAAAACTCTGAGCTTTGTAAAAACAGGTACAGTAACAGAATGTATCGTTGGGTCTTTCAGCAGAATAATGATGCATAACATATTGCTGACAGAAAATCAAACCTTTTTCCCTTTTCATTACAGTTCCTACATATAAACCAGTGGGCAGGAAAAAAGAGAAAAGAGGAGGAGAGAGGAAGCAGAACTGTAGACGATAGAGAGATTGTCCTTCCCAAGGGAAGCTTCCTAAAGTTCAGTCTAATCTAAATATTTCCCCATGTGTATGCCTTCATTTTATTTTATAAATGAAATTAAAAATCAAGGTTGGATTTCACAAATGGGAAGGTTTTGGATGGGTTATCGAGGATTAATAAGTAAAGACAAGAAAAATGTCACCTCATCCTCCCATTCAAAGATTAATGAAACTTCACGAGTCAAGACTTAAACGTTTGGTGAGATTTTCTAAATGTTTCATACTCTTAAACAAATCCCAGCAGCTTTCGCTCAATTTTTCTCTGCAAAATCAAGCAAATATGTTTCATTTTAGTCACCATACAGGGATTTTTAATGTAAATTTCCTCCCACCTTCAAATAATACTGGACGTAAACAAGTTAAAAAAAAAAGGCATGAATTTCATGCCACGTTTCTGCATCTCAAATGAGGATTATTTTCATTCTTTTTATTCAACATTATTTATTCAAACATGAAAAGCAGTAAAATGTGCAGAAACAGCTGGTTGCATCAGAGTGACGTCATCTCCCATGGTCCTAATAGTCCCTAAATGGTGCAGTACTCTCCTCAGCCAACAGGGGTCGACATTTCACAGACAAATAATGAAGAGGCCCTTCTTCCCCGTGTGTTCTGATTATATCATGGGTTTGTGTTACAGAACAAGATTACACAAAGAATTCCAAACGCCTTCTACACAGACAATGAGAGCAAATGTCAGCCTGACTCTATTTATGTATCTGTCTATTTATGTATCCCCAGTTTAGGAGAAATCAGGAGGTCTGACCGTCCCCTCCTTCCCTGCTGTTCTCGACCTCCTCCTGTCCCGAGAGGACCTCCCTCCCTCCACCATCCTGTCTTATTTTACAGGAAGTGATAAATCGTACCTCGCCCCATCACGACCGGCTCGATCCATCACCCTCATGGACCGGCCGGCCCCTCCCAGAGCTATTACTGTAGCAAGCCTGGCTCAACAACTCCCAGTGAGTAAGTATGCATCATTGTAGGGGAGCAGAGGTGAGTCAGACGCTGCATCAGTCAGGGTGAATGAGTGCATCTGGAGCTGAGGCTGGGGAGAGGCGAACTAGCCTGAAAACAGTCAACAAGAAGAATCAATTCAGGTTCCCAAAAGGACGTCCCAGAGGCTACACGCTCAGCTGACCGCTCCTCCTCGCTCTGACATGCTTTAAGTGTTTAAACCGACTGAAGCCGCTGCTGTTCACCGCTCATTGGGTCTCCAGTGAGCAAAACCGATCCTGAAAGCGCATCCATTAAGGCTGAGAGAGTCCCGTCGCCTCTTTCGGAACAGAACAGGAGAAAGACGGCGGCAGGGGGGAAAAGGGAGGGAATGGAGGAAAGTGGTGGAAGATGTAGAGCAGGCCGTACATGTTCCAGTGCTTGTTTAGCATCACTTCCTCTTGTTTCCTCCAGAAACCCATCCACCGCAGCGCAGGAGAACTGCACCCACCTAGGTACCAGCTCTTAGCTGCACCAAACAAAGGAGCCACTATCAGCATTAACTAAACTGTTTATGCCATTTCAGCTTAGTTTGTTTTAAAAGGACCCACCGTATCACAGAGGTGTGCCTGGACAATTGCTGTTTTCATATGATTCTATAAATCCTGTTTGTGTCTCCTTTTCTAAACACGTTCTGGTTTTTTAATATTAGCAGCAGATGATCATGGAGCCTGCTTGAAACAGCTCCACTTACTCCTGTTTGCAGAGGTTTTATATAAGTACGGATCACCAATCAGAAAGGACAATCAGCATTCTAAGAATCGTTTGCAAACTGTATAAAACAGCATTTATTAATGCAGACGGTGATGTTAAGGCCTTTATTTGGAGGGAATGTACCATTATTTCTACAACCTTTGCACATAAACTAGACCCACTTTAGTTAAAAACATCTCAGTTATCTGAACATTCTCTTTTTTTTCTGCTGTTATTGTGATTGTTAACCCAGTTTTCTCTCAGTATTTTTCTCCCCATAGAAGCTCCACACAGTCTGGTATCCTTCTCAACTATAACGCCCCCTGCTGGATGGGGAACATCGGTCCAGATGATGCTCAGAGTGACCGAGCATCCTCCATGCTGTCTCTTCTCTGTCTTCTCAGACCCCCAGACGGTCTCGGCAGATGGCCGCTTGTACTGAGCCAGGTTCTGGTTCTGGTTCTGCCGGAGGTTTCTTCCTGTTAAATGGGAGTTTTTCCTCTCCACTGTAGCTACATGCTTGGTCAGTATTAGGGACTGCTGAGGAATTGCTATGGCTGTTGTCTGCATGATCCGGGAACAACCTCACATCAATGACTCATCGCAGTCTGCTGGGATTCCTTACATATTAAACTTTTAATGTTTGATGAAGACTTAATCAGTTAATCACCTCTTCTGTCAATCGTTCTAATTTTATGTCTGATACATCAAAACTGTGCTTTTCAGTGTTTTAAATGTTGGATATTTGGTATTTTTCCCACCAGTCTTCTAGATTCTATTTTCTGGTTTATATGACTTTGCGTTTCCACTAGAAAGTGAGGCGGTGCTTCAGTTTGATGACCATAAAGTCTTTGGTTTTAATCAACATGGTGATAAAATACCTCCAAATGAAACACACACCGTGATAGATTACTAATAATGCAGTACAGCACATTCATCTCTGTGTCTCTTTTCACGCACACACATACGCTTTCAGACACACACTCAGGACTTTAAATCATCTTATGATCTAATTTCCAACGCCCCCATCTCTCCATCCCTCCATCTCTCCATCCCCGGATACATTTTCATTTAGAAGATGCAGTGAGGTGAAAGCACAAAGAACCACATCCACTTTACTCCTTACAGCTTTGGATTATGACGTCTAACCCACCATTAACAGAGCAGAGTGAGTTCTTCCCTTGGTACTTTTTTTCTATATTGAGGCAACACGAGATGAACCAAAGGAGGTTCTGAATCACTTTTTTGGTTCAAACGTCAGGTCTCCACCAGGCTTGAGTGTTTCAAAACGACTCCCTGAGAGGTCTGTCAGAGTTACAGTACATTCAGCTCTTCTTGGTGCAGAACTTTTAACCTATTTTCCTCTGTTTCCCTCTTTGTCAATTCTGTTTCTCAATTTTCTGTCTGTATCAAGGAAAGTCAGGATGAGAATCACTCTTTCAGGTCTAATTTGTTGGGTGTGTGTTAGAATAAGGGATTGGGCTCACAGCTGGAGATGAGAAGTACTGCTCAGAACTTTGAAATGTCTCTAACTCTCGAAAGAGCTGAAAAATTGGAGCTCAGTGAATTGTTGCTTAAATTTTTCGCTCAATAGTCTAGTCCCAGATCAAAAGCTGGCAGTGCAGGATCGAAGTAATGGATGGAAAAACTGCATCACAGTGTTGAGTCAGGTAATGTTTTATTATATTTTACTTCCAGGCAGGCAGATTTTGTTTCTGTCCAAACAGACGGCTCTCCCTGCCTTGCCTTTCTCATTCTAATAGGTTGGATTATTATTATCTCTGTAGTTAGGCTGCTATAGAGCTTAGACTGTTTGAGGACAAACAGACAACTAGGGCTGCCACGATTAATCCATTCATCACGACGTCAACAATTAAAGTTGTCGACAAAAAATTCAGTAATCGATGTTATCGTTTATTTTCTAAAGCTTTGTTTTTCTCTTAAAACAGTTGCTGTGCCTTTATGAGGGTGATTCTGACGGTAAATGTTTAGCTAACAGCAGTAGCTTCGAGGTACCATCATCAAAAGACAGACAGGTATCATAATTTTGGTCTGATTAGGACACTGATGAGGACAACTTAACAGCTACCCACTGATCAATCAGCCTCGATTTCTTAATTAATTTTTAACTTTGCCTGATCAGAGATCGACCCATATTTCTATGTGATTTTTGATCTTATATGTCTGTTAAACCGGCTGTGTCGGCTTCTATACTTTAAGTTACCATAACTCTTCAACCATTACATTACGGTAATGAACCTTATTTCTCGTCTGAGACGAGAAGGACATCGACGGCTGAGATGGGGCTAAGCTATGCTAAACTAAGCTAGCGGTCCGTGTTAGGTAATCACAAGAGGGGCTCTGTATGTAATGTCCAATGCAGACATGGGTGTGGTTAGAGATAAATAACTTTTCTCTTCTGATATTTACAATCCATCTCTTTCGTAATTGCTGGTCCAATTGGAACGTGTGAAAACTGATAGCAAAATTATATCTAGCTGATGAGGTACACAACGGAACATAGCAGTGTTCAGCTGTCAGCTTCCCGCTGCTGAAACTTGAATGATAGCTTTATCTATATACTATACTATACTATACTATACTATACTATACTATACTATAGATCTAAAATAAAGGTAAAATCTAATCCCTCTATTTACCTCCGTGTTGGACTGTACTGCTACAGCTTCCCACAGATGTAGGCTTCCTGGAAACGATTTTACTGGCTAATTGCAAACCGGAAGTTCTACTAAGTGGGCTGTGCATAAAGCCCTTCTGGAGTTTTATTAAATATAAAGTATATCAAATGCTATTGTTTTTTTCTATGTTTTAATTTTCACATTTCTGTAATCATGTAAAGAAACTTGAACTGCTTAATTTATGATTTCTACCATATACTTTTTATATTGCCCACTACTATTTAAGGGGGTTTAATATTTTAGTTAAAAGTAGCCATTAAGTCCACAATAGCGGACTGCTGCTTATTTACTGTATAAGCAGGAACAAGAAAAAATGTCACATCCTGGGTGTTAAGAAAATTTAAGTAAACAAATATTTTTAAAAAGGGGAGGATTTTTATGTTGTTGCAGGGTTGAAAAATACTGAGGGACATGACTAAATAGTGCTATTTCATAAATAATGGGGTTTTTTTTCAAAATATATGAATTTAGCTTAAAGAAAACAGGCAAATAATTATATTTAAAGAAAGAAATTCTGGTTACTTTCTTTTTACATTTTTATATTTTATTCACACAAAAAAAACTTTGGTAAATGGGGAGATTCTTATTTGGCTGACCTCTTCTCTTTAGAAACTCATGAAACATTTAAAAACATAATTTTTTTTAAACTAAAGTTATGTCTCATAGTACAAATGAACATCTTTCTATTTCTTGTTTTAAAATGTATTTTGTGATTTAAATAGAAATCTTGGTGGTAATACTGTGGGACACAAAGTGCACCAAATTCAGAGAATCCCCCACCTGACTGAACATGGAGAAAGCATGACACTACTTCAGTCGGAGATACTGTAATTAGCACCTTTAACTGTAGTCTCTGCATTTGTTGTGTCGCATGATAAAAATACAGTTTTAAGATTCACAAAGGAAAAATATAATAAAAGGGAGTTCCTTAGAGGTAAGTCCTTAATCCTTAAATTCTACTTCAATATCAGTTCATAATATCTTGAAATATCCCTTATTCATAGTGAACATAGGCAAAGAGGTCCTGCAGAGGCATTTACCTCTGATTACTGGGTATAAATCTATCATCCATCAGCACTGACCTTCCACTTTTGAAGGCTTATCTAACAAGACAATAATGTTGATTATTTACCAAGATTAATACAGCAGAAATAAAAGAAGGTACTGTAGATGTTTACTGAAACAGAAGATGAAAAGCATAGCTCAAACTGAAGGGACTCAAAAAGACGACGGCACAGGTGAGACCAAGCGCTGCGTGGAAGCTGGGAGATTGTAATTGTGTTAGCGGAGGTGTTTATAACCTTGAACCGTCTCACCAATTAGACACACTCAAATTTATGAGGTCGAGTTGGATTCAGACAATTAGAGGCAGAAGAGTGGAGGGACTATCTAGTGCGGGAAAAACAGTGACAGAGAGGGGTCACGTCGAGAGGCAGAGGAGGAGAAACACAGAGGAGAGTAATTAAAATACAAGAGGAGTGTAGGTAGAGCTCTGGGTTGGATCGCCCTGGGTGCATCCATCTCAGCGCAGACAGGAACACGTTACAAATGAAGGGTGCGATGCCGGCGTTTCAGGAGCGGTGGGGAGAGAGTGTTTTCTAATTAACGTCTACCCAACGGGGCCGTCCCTCGCTGCAAAACAAGTCCGTCTCCTCCTCCCATTCTAGCATCCATCAGCTTCCCTCACTTTCAAATCTGGTGTGAGGTTTTAACACACAAACTCACTGAGAAGCAGCTGCTTCGGCAACAGATTTGACAGCAGGAATAGATAGAGAGGTAATGAGCTCGCAGCAGTCCAGAGGGGAGCTTTGTTGCATGAATGTTCAGGGTAACATGGAGGGTTTATGAGCAACACATCGCCATCATCATGTTTGCTTATATTCACTAGAGTGTCTGCAGAGAGAAATCACTGTGGTGTTACTTTGTTTATAACAATAAACAATCGTTTTCGTTTATTAAATCCGGCGTGTGTAGGTGCTGGTTTCTGTGTGTGTGTGCGTGTGTGTGTATGTGTGACACTCACTCTACTGGGGGGTTGATGTCCTCGGCTTTCGTCTCGAAGAAGTGCAGCACCTCCTCGCTCTGAGAGATGTGAGGAGGAAGTCTCACCAGCGCCTGAAGACGGAAAGAGACGGGTAACATGAAGGCCGAGAGTCAAATCTTTGTACCGTGTGTGAGAGATCCAGCTTTAGCTTCTTTGGGGTTGTTCTGTCATCTCATAACCCAAACAGACATCATTATGTGCAGTTTATACTGCTTGAATTAGTCACTAAAAGTTTTTTTGGTTTACTGGTTTTGGGAAATTTCCTAAAGGGTCCCCCTCGTGCTTTTCAATAAATCACTTTACTAATCAACCCCCCAAGGAATTCCCAGGCCAGCCTCCTCTTTCTGGTGGGTGCCAGGAGCACCTCACCAGAGAGACATCCAGGACCAAATGACAGAGCCATGTAATATGGATTGTCTCGATTCGGAGAAGTAGCGGCTCTAATCTGAGATCCTCCTGGACGCCCGAGCTTCTCATCCTATTTCTAAAGGAGAGCCCAGACACCTTGCAGCTCATTTTGGCCGCTTGCATCCATGATCTCCGTCTTTCAGTCTCTACCCAGAGCTCGAGACCATATAGAGGAGGGTAGCAACTGTAAGAAGAACTGCAAATACATGCATTGCATGTATCATTCATGACAAACCTTACAGTTGGATATATGTTAATAGGCAGGTTAGACAAGGTAGCTAGGAAGAGACAGGTTAATACTAGTAGTCAAGTAGAGTAGCTAGGTAGAGATAGATTAATGTAAGCCAGGTAGAAAGTGTTAGTAGCTAGGTCTCCTAGTAGCTAGGAGACAGGTTAATGTTAGTAGCTATGCTGCTTTAGCCTAGGCTGTTGGAGGACATTATTAGAGTCTGTTCCTACTTTCTCTCCTACTTCTCCCAAACTGCGTGATGTGCTGTCAGTTCAAGCGCAAACCTGTTTTCTCTTAGTCTCTTCCTACAGTAGGTGCTCCTGACCCGCCCTGCTTGACGACCCTGACTAAGATGGCATTGCATTGACGGAAAGTTCTCCACGTCCTGCAACAAACTTCTGCATCATTTCTGTTTCTCTTTCTGTGTCTCTGTTCTGTATTCTCCAAACCACAGACGGTCTCGGCAGATGACCCGCTTGTGCTGAGCCTGGTTCTGCTGGAGGTTTCTTCCTGTTAAAAGGGAGTTTTTCCTTTCCACTGTCGCTGCATGCTTGCTCAGTGTGAGGGATTGCTGAGAATTACACGACGCAATCTTCTGTGGTTCTCTAATTTCTACATTAAACATTGTATTGTAATAACTCTTCTTGTAAAGTTCCTTGAGATGACATCTGTTGTGAAACGGCGATATATAAATAAACTGAATTGAAAACTGAATTAATTTCGAATGGCTACAGTGTGCAGAATGATATGGATCTTTATAGACTGGGATTGAGCTTGGGTGAGGACATGTGCTCTCAGCATGAGCAGGAGATTGGGGTCATAAAACCTTATGGCCACCAGAATAGCAGAGCAATGTATAGGGGAAGCAGAGAATCATTCATCTATTTAAATATGTGTGAATTCTATTCTTCAGTGGATATCTGTATTATCAAACTGACCACTATGTTTGGTTAATACATTTTAGCTCTGATGGGAACATATCGACTGGTCAATCATGGACAGACCAGTAAGGAGTTAGCATCCCTGCAAACAATGCACCAATCCACTTCATTTTCCCCATTCACAAACAAGACCCCTGAGATAGTTAAAACTCCCCCACTTGGGGCTGCAGAAATTGTGGATGACGGCCCGACACCATTTTTGCTAAAGTCCTAGAATGCATTTCACCAGGCCAAAATAAAGATTAACGGGCTGTAGGGGTTTGGTCACCAAGATGTGTGATTGAACGGCATTGCAAGCTGAAGTAAAATCAGCACCTCTTGACAATCCAAACGATGTGAAAACATTCGCATTCAAAGATTTTTCTGTGTTTGAAATAGAAATTAACAGCGACTTTTATTGAAAGAATTAACTCTGCGGCAAACTCTTGATTAATTTGACTGAATCTGCCGACTTTTGACCAGCACAGATTTGTGACACACATCAGTGAACTGCTGCCTCTGAGTATCTTCAAAGACAGAGCTCAACCTCAGTCAAAGAGGATCATGTGTCTGTTATCCATCTATATTTAATGAGGCGGCCGGCTGCCAGCAGAGCTAAAGCTCGGATATGCATCCGTTGCACGGGGAGCTGGACCGTGAAAATGAAACCGAGCAGGCCTTTAATTTAAATTGCTCCAATCGTCATCCGAGCTACCTCCATATTTCATTCATCTCGTCTGATATTATTGAAGAAGCCTTTCGGTTGTGCATCACGCGGTGCATCCACAGATGCCTGGACCCCAGAAGCCTGCATTCTCCAGAGAGCAGGAGCCTTTGAAAACACTGGGTAATTACCCTTCCTCTCTTTTGTTTGTTGCACATGAACAGGGTGGAGGAAGTAAACAGTGTGGCATGCTCTGCAGCGCTGGAGGAAGGGAAAAGCCGGGGCTCGACGCTGGAGCAGGATAAATTACCCAGCTGCAGGTTATTTGGAAAAGAAAGAGTTTGTCTTTCTGGACCTGCTTTTATTTCTTTGGTCCCGATTAGTGACCTGGTACTCTGGCTCACCTCCCCTAATGTGGGCCAAGAATACCACCTCCTAATTGCGTGTGGAAAAAAAGCTGCTGTACTGCAACCATTTCCTGCTGATAATGTGCCAAGAGGAAGGAAGGGAGGAGGAGAGGGTGTGAGGGAGGAAAAGATCTTAATCTGCGGCAGATGAAATAAAACATATTTAATAAGAGTGTGAACAGGAAATGACAATGAAGTAGTGTCTTGAAGTGTGTAACTATAAACTGGTCACTCTTTGAAGTTTTGTATTTCCATAGGAAGGAAGTCTTAAATGCTGCAGGTGGATCCAGCATCCCATCCAATGACTGCTGGAGAAAGGCACCAGCCCCTCCACTACCCAAATGGATGGATGGATGGATTCATGAACGAACGGATGGATGGATGGATGGATGGATTCATGAACGGATGGATGGATGGATGGATTCATGAACGAACGGATGGATAGATGGATGGACGGATGGATAGATGGATGGACGGATGGATGGATGGATGGATGGATTCATGAACGAATGGATGGATGGATGGATGGATTCTTGAATGAATGGATGGATGGATGGATGGATGGATGGATGGATTCATGAACGAACAGATGGATGGATGGATTGATGGATTCATGAACGAACAGATGGATGGATGGATTGATGGATGGATTCATGAATGGATGGATGGATGAATGCATGGATGGATGAATGTATGGATGGATTCATGAACAAACGGATAGATGGATGAATGGATGGATGGATGAATGCATGGATGGATGAACGGATGGATAGATTCATGAACAAACGGATGGATGGACAGACGGATGAAGAAATGGATTGATGGATGGATGGACGGATGGATGGATGGATGGACAGATGGATGAACGGATGGATGGATTCATGAACGAATTGGGCTCTGGGAGATGTTTGTTTAAGAAGTTGAGCCAGAACTTCTTCCATGACCCATCTGTTGGGTTCCTTGCTCTTCATTAAGCTGGTTGTTCTCTGATGTTCTCTAACAAACCTCAGAGTTCTGCACAGCATGGCTACACTTATAATAAAACAAATGCACACACAGAGGTATTCCTTTACTAATTAGATGACTAGTTGATTGCACTAGATTTTAGTTAGGGGTATCAGAGTAAAGGGAAATAAACCCAAATGCAAATGACTTCTTTCAGATTTATATTTGCAAAAAATATTGACAACCATGCATCATTTCGATCCACTCTCCAAATATGTACTACTTTGTGTGAATAATGAGAAGGTATTCAAGGAGTATTTCTGGTGTTTTTTCATGACTCTGGGAAGGAACGTTTGGACTCGGATTCGGTCGGGGAATGCTTCAGAACAACTATGGGGAGGTTTACAGCGAGAACTCTTTACCCTGCAGTAGTCATCGATGAAACGCAGCCGCTTCATGGCCACGTCTCGCACATGACTCCTCCGGAACAGGATTTTGCCTGGAGGGGGGAGAGGAAAAGGGACAAATAACCACAAAGAATCAAAACACGAGGAAAAGTGATGGATAAACAAGGAAAAGTTTGATGTTATGTAGGGAACAAAACAGGAAGGAACAGGAAGGAACTGAACGAGAGGAAACAACTGAAACATGCAAATAAGTCGGACTGAAGAAGAAACGTGAAAACATAATAGTGTGATTTTCAGATGTCCCAGCAGATGTCACTAATTTACACATCAACAACTGAAAAAGTTTTTTTTTTTTTTAGAAACTCTGGATTTCTAATAAAGATTAGGATTAAAGTGTCACAGAAACCGACCATTGACAACAGGATTTCTTTTCACGCTCAGATGTGTTTGATTTGGACAGACAGGAGGCACAAACAGCAGTGATAATCCAAGTGGTCTGGGAGTGAAAAGCATGTAGTAGATCTTTTTTACACCTACAATATCCCAAACTCCAGCAATGTTTCTATTTACAATTTCAAGCTGTAGCTGAGGACGTTTGGATGGAGATACCTCTAATAAAAGGAGCTACTTTATTTACATAACTCACATAAAACCGAAAGAGAATTCCTCTAAATCTGGAACTGCTGTTGATGGCCTGAAATATCAGCAGACATATGCGAGCTCGCCCAAATGATGCTGTGTCTCTCCCAGAGTCAAGAGGATGAATAAAGGTTAAAATAATCAAATAACTTCACATTAGTACGGGATGTTGATTCCAATCTTAAGCAGCCAGAGAGTAGATAGATTTTAGTCAAACCATTGCACAACTACCACCATATTTGACTGGAGTATTATGCTTCTTTTTCTAAAATGCTCTGTTAGTTTTTGTCCCTGAAGGTCAGCATTGGTTCTGGCTTTGGAACTCTCCATTGGAGGTCATTTTGGTCCAGTCTCTTTCTTATTTTTGAATCATGACCTCTGACCTTAACTGGGGCAGTGAGGCTTGCAGAGCTTTAGACGTCGTTCTGGGCTCTCCTGGAAACTCACAAATGGGTCGTTGATGAGTTCTTGGTTTTGTTTCGGGAAACATAACCAAAAAATGTGGATAATTACACCTATATATCTAAAAGGTGTGCAGTTGCATTTTTACATAAGGCCAGGTTGGTTTAGTTTCTCCATTAATGAGTGGAATCCTCATTTGCCCCACCTTTAGTTTTTATTCAGATTATCTTTGTCTATTATTAATTTAATAAACGTATACTTTGCAGCAGTACCAGACATAATGCTCTTGTCATTGTCATGTTGTCAGTGAAGTCACTGTTGCAGCAATCAATCTGACCGAAGATAGAAGCATGGAAGGGTTTTGATAGGTCCCATTGCAACATCACTCCTTTAATTAAAAAAAAATGCTTCAGGTGATAGAAGGCTGACCTTGGAGGTTCAAGTCTAAGTCCATTATTACACCTAGATTTCAGGCCTGATCAGTAGTTTCTAGATGCATTAACGAAAGCCGAGTGATGACTCTTGATCGTTCCTCTTTATTAGTCCAGTTTTGTTTCTATTCGGCTCGAGAAAATGATGGCACATCCACTTATTTTCTTCATTGTCTTCACTTTGCATCTGAATGTGTTCAAAGCCACCTGGAGACATTGTATTGTAGAGGTTAGTATAATCTGAGTAGTTATGGTAACTAATTTTAATGGTTGTTATAATCTGGGTTAGCAGGAGCATGTAGATATTAAATAGGAGGGGCCCCGGGATAGAGCCCTGGGAAACCCCACATGTGATTTCTGTTCGTTTTGATAAGAAGTTGCCGACGTACACAAAGAAGTCCCTGTTCTTGAGGTAAGAGTAAACCGGTCAAGTACTAGAGTTCAATAATATATAATGATCAACAGTGTCAAATGCTGCACTGAGGTCCAGCATAACCAGCACTGTTGTTCTACGGCAGTTTGTATTTATGCCGATTTCATTGAACACTTTGACGAGGGCAGTCTCGCTGCTAAAAAACATCAAAATGGTTGATTATTGTTGGGAAGCTGCTCAATTGTTGAAACACAGCTTTTTCAAAAATCCATAATAATCAATTAAATATTTGAGACTGTTCTGCAATTTTGCAATACAAAACTGTCCAGAGTGTTCCTTTTCATGGCAACAGTTAGAGTTTGCAACTATCGGTGCAACAAAATCATTCAGTTCATGACACGGTACAGTACGTGGGAGACATTCTTCAGGAGAAACCAAGAACACGAGGTGTTAGCAAGATTTTACAAGTTACAAACTGCATTCTAAAGAATCAGTACAGAGGAATTCAGTCCAGGTTTTGATGATTCTATTTAAATGCTGGTCTTATCCTAAGGTGGCCCTGATGGTAAAAATGCCCCTTTTTGAGAATTTCAAACTCTCTTAAAGAGTATATTTGTGCTAAAACTTGTGTTAAATCACTGCTAGAAATATCTTTAATCTAAGGTTTTTTAAGAGTCGATGCGTGGACATTTGAACTTGACTTTGGAGCAGCACAGTTTTTGACACTAGATAAGATCCAGATAAACTGCTGGAAAGGCATAGGCAAATTATGTGCCATAACTGATTTTCTAATTGAAATAATTTAATTTAATAACTGTTTTAAACATATTATGTTGACTCTTCCTTCATATTTCATGTTTTTATCTTTAAATTGAGACCAAGAAATTCCTGAATACCAGCAGCGGTCTTTGTGCGACCTGGATTATTAGTCCTACAGAAAGGTTGTTAAAGGGAGATGTTTTAGTTAGAAAGCCCATTAAGTGTCGCACAGCGAGGGCAGAAGAATTTGACCTGAATTACATGTCCGCAGATGACTGGTGCCATTTTTATCTCAGGGTGGTGGCTTTACGGAGAAGATGGAGGTGGAAGTTGGGGTGTTTTTGTTTGTGGGATTCTGTGAGAGCGACGCTTTGATAACGGAGGGGAAGACAACTCGAGGGTAGAAGGGAGAAATGGAGCGATTCCTGGTAATGCTGAGAGTATAAGGGTGGCCACAGGGCTTAGACATTTAAGCTCTTACAAAAATAAACTGCTGCAAATAGAAACAAGCCCCTTATTCTCTGATCGTAAATGAATCTGCAGCAGAATCTGCCATAGAAAGGGCCATAAATCACTTCTGCTGCTGCACGGTGGGGGAGTCACCAGCCTGAATGTCAGCTAGATAATCATCAATCAATCAGTACCAGGACACACAAATATATGTGTTATGAAAATTCAAGCAGAGAAACAATCTGAGTCACAGACTTGCACATGTGTAAAAAATATTTAAAAAGAAGAGGCGACAGACACACAGGCAGGCAGACGACAGCTGAGAGGAAGAGTCACAGATATTGTCTCATCAGCAGCACTCACTGAACACCGGCTCGGTGTGACGCCCCATGAGTGCCAGTCATGCATTTTTAATATGGGAGCCAGTTCAGGTTGGAGCTGCAGGAGACGGCTATTACCTGGGAGAAATGGGATGATCCTCTTCTTTGGATCTTTTTGCCCTCCCTCGATTGGGAACTTGTCAAGTAGCTGCATCTGTTGGAACACGGAGGAGAGGAAACAGCTCAGCATTATCGCTATTTAAATTCAACATTCTAGTGTTTATTTGCTTCCTTTTTTCCTTCCTGAGTGGGAGATAACGAGATCGATTCCTCGATATTGACTCCAATCTCGTACGTCATGTTGGAGGCAATTAGCTTAGCACAAACACAGGGCATGGCTCCTGTCAGGCCCCCAGCAGCACTTCCAAAGAGCGATGCCTGATATTCAGGATCTTATTTGCTTAATTTGAGATTTTAAAAAAAGATTATTAAAAGAGGTTTTACAGTTGCTGCTTAGAGCAACGACATTCGAGCTGTTACCACTTAGGTGCAAAAAAAACTAAAATAAATAGTTTGTGCTAATTGGTTAAAGCTAAAAAACTAGCAGCAATTCTTCTTTTTCATTATTCTAGAGTTTCCTGGTTGGTAGCATGTTGGTGCTGCTCTGCTAAGATTTTCTGATTAGTAAATGTCGTCAACTTTTATTTATCAGGCGTTGCTTTTTGTGAGAAATATTCCTTCTGGTTCTGGATGCTGTGCAGCTGGAAGAATTTTAGCTTTGATTTTTTTTGCAATATTTGTGTAGCCATGTGTAACAACAAAATGTTTTCATACAATGTATGAAGAGTGGGTATAGAGAGAGTGAAAAGGAGGAAGTTCAAACCGTCTTTCCCATCCAACATAAGGCCAAGAATCATATCCCCTACTCCGACATCTTTCTGCCCGGCTGTCTTGCCAGACAGAGACTTAAGAAGGAGCGGCAAAAGCAAATGAGGTGGATTAGCAGTTCTTGTCAACAACTGATGATGTCATCCAGAATATGCTGCAGTGGAATATCATCTCTGCTGCCTGGATATTTAGCTGTTAGCATGTTATGATAGTCGTGAGGCTGTCGTGCAGCAAGCTTAATTGGTGTCGTCTCAAAACGGACTGCAACTCGAGATCCAGCATCACCAACCACAATAACTCTTTGAAGACACTTGGATGATGCGAGTTACGACAACATTTAATCTTCCTTTGTGATTAACAAAGTACTTCTGTATCCAGCAATCAAAGGGGGGGAGAGAAAAACACCCCGGAAACGTCACCCGGCACAATATAATAAAAACAAGCTGCTATGATGTAATATCTCCTATTAGAACACTGAGTTACCAGATAAAAAGAAAAGGAGAAAGGTTGAAAAGAGCTCTTAGCTATTCAGAATGCAATTATAAGATGCAAAGTCAGTGATTATTTTTAGTTCAGGCTTTGTGGTACTTTTGATCATTCACGCTCTTTCAGTTTTTGGTAGAGGTGGGAAGTAACCATTATAATGTTTTGGGTTTTTTTTTATCTGCTCAGCCTGATGCATTACTTGAAGGTCAAATGGGGGTACCTCACCGGTCTAACAAATATACTTTACCTACTGTAAGTATTTTCTGTATCAGTTGTACTTTGAAAAGAGGATGTTTTTTAAATTCAATTCAGTTAATTTTCCATAATGTCATATATTTTTTATTTATGATGGTCAATAAAATTTGAACATAACTGCACATGTTGCACCTCTGTCCAATTACATATTTTTAAATATTAAATTATATGTTTTCATTTAAAAAAACTATTCATTTACTCAATACATGAATAACCTTTTTACCAAATAATTTTTACTCTTACTTGATTTTTTTAAATTAATACTTTGTACTGTTACTTGAATAAAAATATGATGAAGTAATGGTACTTTTACTTGAGCATTATTTTTGCCTATTCTACCCACCTGAGGTTTTTAGTAAATACTTGATCTACTTGATCTAAATATAGCCTAAAATTTGACCAAAAAATGTAGATCTAAATCAGGTATATAAACAAGACAGACATCCAAAGGCTAAACTAGCAGATCAAGTCACAAAACTCAGGACAACAGAAGGATGGACAGTAGCACAGCTATCTTTGACAGCAAGCTAGAAAGCTGGCATGTCAGACTTGTGAGAACTTGTCTACCCGGACGCTTGTGGCAGATGGCCGCTCGTAGTGAGCCAGGTTCTGGTTCTGCTGGAGGTTTACTTCCTGTTAAAAGGGGATTTGTTTCTGTGTGATTGCTGTGAAGTCAACAACACAACACAGGTTTCTGTCGCTACATGTTTGTCAAGGAGGAGTGAATGCTGCGAGTCAATCTGCTGGATGTCCTTTAATGGGAAACTTTTAAACTGATTGGAATTATGAACTGAAGGATTAACTGGAATGTATGTAGTATAAGTGAATTGAAATAACTTTTCTTGGGATGATGTGCTCTTAATTGGCGCTATATGAATAAATTGAATATTGCTCTTTTCTATCATGTGGCAATCATTTAAACAGATGATTATTGATTTGCTGCCAGTTTTGGTAAAATAGCATATAAATAAAAATATATACTGTAGTAGCTGTGCAGCTGAAAAATAAAAACATCATGCTGCTAGTAGATCATTTCAGGTTCTCAAAAACCACCTGCAAACCAGTGTTACAAGTAAAATACACAACTTTTACTTAAATTGTTTTACATTGAACTTTATTATTGTGAAAGTTTTGGTATTTCTAAAAATAAAATCCAGGAATTCACATTGTAGGATTTTTAAAGAATTTATGTGTAAATTATGGTGGAAAATAAGTATTTGGTCACTTCAAACAAGGAAGATCTCTGGCTCTCACAGACCTGTAACTTCTTCTTTAAGAAGCTCTTCTGTCCTCCACTCGTTACCTGTATTAATGGCACCTGTTTGAACTCGTTATCTGTATAAAAGACACCTGTCCACAGCCTCAAACAGTCAGACTCCAAACTCCACTATGGCCAAGACCAAAGAGCTTTCGAAGGACACCAGGAAAAGAATTGTAGACCTGCACCTGACTGGGAAGAGTGAATCTACAATAGGCAAGCAGCTTGGTGTGAAAAAATCAACTGTGGGAGCAATTATCAGAAAATGGAAGACATACAAGACCACTGATAATCTCCCTCGATCTGGGGCTCCACGCAAGATCTCATCCCGTGGGGTCAAAATGATCATGAGAACGGTGAGCAAAAATCCCAGAACCACACGGGGGGACCTGGTGAATGACCTGCAGAGAGCTGGGACCAAAGTAACAAAGGTTACCATCAGTAACACACTACAACGACAGGGAATCAAATCCTGCAGTGCCAGACGTGTCCCCCTGCTTAAGCCAGTGCATGTCCAGGCCCGTCTGAAGTTTGCCAGAGAGCACATGGATGATACAGCAGAGGATTGGGAGAATGTCATGTGGTCAGATGAAACCAAAGTAGAACTTTTTGGTATAAACTCAACTCGTCGTGTTTGGAGGAAGAAGAATACTTAGTTGCATCACAAGAGCACCATACCTACTGTGAAGCATGGGGGTGGAAACATCATGCTTTGGGGCTGTTTTTCTGCTAAGGGGACAGGACGACTGATCCGTGTTAAGGAAAGAATGAATGGGGCCATGTATCGTGAGATTTTGAGCCAAAACCTCCTTCCATCAGTGAGAGCTTTGAAGATGAAACGTGGCTGGGTTTTCCAACATGACAATGATCCCAAACACATCGCCCGGGCAACGAAGGAGTGGCTCCTTGAGAAGCATTTGAAAGATCTGGAGTGGCCTAGCCAGTCTCCAGACCTCAACCCCATAGAAAATCTGTGGAGGGAGTTGAAAGTCCGTGTTGCTCGGCGACAGCCCCAAAACATCACTGCTCTCGAGAAGATCTGTATGGAGGAATGGGCCAAAATACCAGCTACTGTGTGTGCAAACCTGATAAAGACCTGGTAATCGTGTGACCTCTGTTATTGCCAACAAAGGTTACATTACAAAGTATTGAGTTGATTTTTTGTTATTGACCAAATACTTATTTTCCACCATAATTTACAAATAAATTCTTTAAAAATCCTGAAATGTGAATTCCTGGATTTTTTTTTTCACATTCTGTCTCACAGTTGAAGTGTACCTATGATGGAAATTACTGACCTCTGTCATCATTTTAAGTGAGAGAACTTGCACAATCGGTGGCTGACTAAATACTTTTTTGCCCAACTGTACTTGGGATGCCGATACTATGAACCGATACTTAAAATGTGGAAACTGTACAATAATTTCACAGAGAATGTTTAATTCTCACTTGATTTTTTTCTCCTCATATTTATTAAGATTTTTTTTTATCTAATTCATCATTTGTTAGAACAAACAAAGAAGACAATAATACCTGTCTTCCAATTCATTGCATTTTTTTATGTGGTAGAAGTATTGGTACTGGGTATCGGCAAGTGCTCATATCCAAGTATCTGTATCGTATCGGTTTGAAAATAGTTATATTGTTTTATCCTTATTATTTACTTTTAAGAAGTACTTGTCGAATTCAGAGACAGATATTTATTAATATCTCATTGTTAAAGATATTTTTATCAGCATTTTATACCATAACTGGCCCTTTAAGGACAATCATACATCATTGGATGTGGCCCAAATTGGAGACGATTTTGATACCTCTGCATTAGAGGATGATATTTAGCAGCATAAGTTCCTGTACCACTAATATGCATTCAGATACACAATAATCAGGTTGTGTGCATCAGGTTTTGTATGATTTTTCAGCAACAATACCATAATTGGTTTGGTTAATTATTCAATAAAGCAACACCTGCACATTGAGTTTTGTAGAGATAAACAAGACAAAAAAGTCTCGGAAGGACTGCAGAGATGACGGCACAGCAGGCCCCGTTGTAATAAAGCTGAGCCAGAGCAGAGGGGATGGATTAAAACTCGAGTTACTTCTACATGTGTGGCAGGATGGGAGTCCTAAAGAGAGAACATTATAGTGTGTCTGAATCTGATGGCTGTGGGCTGTAAAAGACTCCAGGGAACTCACATGTGAGCAAACAGCCTGGAGGCGCTGGGATTTTTAGAAATATCTGGAGGCAGCCACATCCATTCCCAACCGGATCCGTCTTCACATGACAGAGATTGTTTACGCCATTCGGGTCAGAATCTAGATTAATGGTCTCCAAACTTTTCTCAAGCTGTCAGGTTCATGCATCCTTGCTAGAAGATGCTGTGTTTGCAGCCCGGATCTAAAAACGAGCCTCCTCTGCTTCCTACACTACTAATAGAAAGAAGTGTTGAACACAGGGAAAATGCAAACTGCGAGCGAGCAGCTAAATCAGCATTTTCATTCGTGTATTCCTGCAAGGTCTGAAATCCGTCCCCCTCTTACATGCAGGAAACTCAAATGGCCCACTTGGATCAAGGCCGACTCATTGTTTAAAAGAGACTCTTTCCTGTTGGTGATGAAAGATTCCTGGCAGGAGCGACCAAGATGGAGCGGCTTGGAATCGTTGGATCAGTGAGACAGAAGAACAGGTGGGACAGTGCTGATCGGATAACACAGCCCGGAATCGACGCGTACGCTTACTGCTTTCATTAAGTCCAGATGGTCGAATCCGTGCTGCTGAGACCAAACGAAAAGAAACAAAAATTAATAATAAAAACGTCTATGCCAAAGCATTGCTCTACTTCTCAGACTTCACTGTCTCCTTGGTAACCAGCTCAGGGAGAGCGTGAAGAAGAGTTGTGAAGAGACGTGATTGGATGGGGCTTCGCAGCTCTGGACCAAACAGTGGAAATGTTAGGAGACAGGTAGAGAACAGGCGGGTTTCTCTTCCCTCTCCTGTCAGAGTGAGCACAGGTTACAGCGACGTCATGTTCACTTCACTGTCCGGTTTAAACAGCTTCCCTGTAAAGCTGTGACAGAGTTCATCACAGTAGCCGTCCTCTCTGCTTCGGAAGAAACAGCAGCTCTGTTCATGGGAGTCAATAATTCAAGGTAAAACATTTACCAGACGCTCATCGGACCAAAAAGCTGGTGATTTGGAGAAGCTCTCTCACCAGCAGACTAAAATGAACACAACAAATTATTCAACATTAATTTCTTCCCAACAAAGTTGCTTACAGCAACAATTTTACATCATATTTTTGAACGCTTTGGACCAAACACCCGGAAGGTAATCTCAAAATCCGCTCATGACACTGCATAAAACCTACATCTGCTCAATGCAAATACGTCAATTAATGATGAATGGCAAACATGCACGTTTACAGCACACGGCAGGGACAGTCGATGCAAGGCTTTCTGCAGCTGATGCAACAATTTCAGATAAACGCTGCTATCTGATTTCCTTCTGCAGAAAAAGCTTGAAATCGAGATGGAGAGGAGAAATGAGGAGACAGGAGCCGATAGACAGAAACAGCCTACTTCCACTGCCTGAATGTTTTACGGCAGATTCATATAGAGCTGATTATCTGACTGCGCAGCTAAATCCAAACCCCGTAGGAAATCTAGCTGCACATGTTTAAATGTACAGGGTAGGATAAGGCGGGTTTAACCAACACAACGGAGCACGTCTGTTCATCTGCTGCTCGGAAACCCAGGGAAGGCGAGGGAAGGAAGCTCTCTATGAAACAGCCTAACAGTCGTAGGGAAGGCAGGTACAAATGCATGAAAAATAGACAACAAATCTATAAAAATCCATAATTCATGTTAAAATAATGTGTTTATAATTATTTATACAAACCTACTATTATAAAGTTATTAACAGGGTGCTCTACCTCCATTAAAACCACATTCAGTGAAGGTTGAAACCTGAAAGTCAAAGTTCAAAATCAGTCCCAGTAATGTTTAGCATTTTAACCAAACGCCATGCAGTATTACATAAACCAGTGTACCATTTAATTTACAAAATAGTCACAGCAGCACAGCTATCTGCAATGCGTTATGAAGTGAGACATGTCAGAGAATCTGTGAGCTGTCTACCAGACAGAACGATCTATTTGTAGCAGCTAAATGCTATCTGAGACCTATCTGACTGCACCAACCATTTTCAAGTCTATACAGAAATATTTGATGGTGGAAAATATCTGAACTCGAGAATGCTCAGAACTTGCTATTTCAATGGTTCAACCACCAAATACACTTTAATACACATTAATACAATGGTTCCATCTTAGCACCACTGCATAAGCTAACATTCATGATCTTCTTCATCTCCGCTCTTGGAGAAACATCGAAACAACACCAGGAAAAATAAAACCTGCTCCTGGATTTGCTGCTTTCCAAACACCAGTCAATAGCGTCTCCAATTGTTCAGCATTCAATCAAGACAGAGGACTCCAAAGTGTCTTAGAGTCAGTTAGCATGGCCTAGGTATTTCAGTTTCCCACGCTGCCTTATGCTTTAGCATATATTTGAAATCTTCTCTAAAACAAAAAATCCATGTACAGGTTGGAATCCCGTTCCACAGAAAAATCAGCAAACATTGAGGCGTGAACATCTCCCATGCTCAGCACAGTGAACCACATCTAGAGGTCAGTATTTAAATAATTTAAATAAATCAAATAATAATTGGAGGGGGGGACTTCAATGGCTCAGAATGAAACTGAGGTTCTACAGCCTTTTATTATTAAAAACTACATTAGGAATGCTGATTGGCTAATTAAAACCGGTAGTGGGTTCTAATGAGCTGAACCTTTTTCCTGTTTGAGATGTGCTCTCCATTATCAACTGTGTGTCTGCTGTGGATAACTTCCTATTCTGGAGAACCCCTCGATCCCATGACCTTACCGGGTCTTCACACACTGACATTGTTCAGGAGAATGTCCAGCAGAGATGAACTTCCTGAAGTCCAACACACAACAGGAGCTGCCATTATTCAGTCTGTCCTGTGCTCGTCCATCTCTGTGTGGTTTGGCTCAAACACAGAACAGGACGGGTCCAGAATGCAACAAACAATCAGGTCTAAGATCAGGGAAAAAAAGCAGCCAACATCTCTGCAGACCCCACACATCCTGGACACAAAGTGTTTAGACTGTTACCTTCACAGACTGTTTCTTTCCCCATGCTGTCTCTCTGAAAGCCACAGAGAACTTGACTGCCTGAGGAGTAAGCTAATGAGAAATAAAACATACGGATTCTGACATGGTCATTTGGGAGTTTAGAGGAAGCCTTTTGGCGATCATATTTATGGATTAATGGGTGAACAGGCCAGGGGTCACCTAAACCCGAAAATTAGGGGGGGTTGGTAAACAGAGGTGGAAATATCTGAAGGGTTTCCATCATTTTGACAGATTAGTATTCACACCACCCGATAATTTTGTGCAAATGCGCAAAAACACTTTCAACTTCACACAATGAGTAAATGTAACTTAATTATACTATAGGAAAGATTCCCATCAGAACACCCGAGTATCATTGTACTCAATGCATGCCCCTTATTCAGCATGTTGAAGAGTTAATAAAGCTTCAGAGGGCATCACTAGAAGAGACCAGCGTCATGCCAACCACTGATGCATGCTGGGGTATTTCCTCCCACTGAAGCAACAGCCTGCGGGTCAGAGAGTCTTTCCAGCATTCTGATGAATTTGACTGGAGAAATGTTCCCTCCTTTTAAAACTTTAGCTGAAGTGGGGCTTAATTCCAGCACAGATTAAGGACATCTAAACCCCCTACGAAAAGTAATCTGTCGTAACATGATTAAAAACGACAGGAAGTTGTGAGAAGGCCACAGCAGGTGAACTGTTCATATAATTTGATAAAACATTTTATATGTAGTTCTCTGTTCACCTTGAATATTATTTAGAATTAATTACAAAATAAATAGTATTTAATATGCTATCATTCTTTTAAATATGACGGGTAAACGATATATTATGACCAGATTTTCTAAGACGTTGTCAGTCAAAATGATGAACAACAAAACTGCAACCTCAGGTTCAGGGTTTGGTAAATTATAATGAGAGGTGTCACTGAAGCAGGTAAAGAAACAGACTTACCCAATAGTGACCACACTCTACAGCATTGCATTTTGGATCATTCCTTCATATTTTCACACCTGCTTTTTGGTTCTCAGAGCCTTTTTAACAACAACATAAACTGGGACAAGCAGCACGATCACAGCTGACAGAAGGTCAAAGTTGAGCTTCCTACACCATCCAATCAGGCTTGGTTGGTGTAGGATGTAACAGAGGCAATGACCCGAGAGGGACTGAAAGTGCCAACAGTGTCCAGATTGATCTGAGCAGTTTTCCAAAAATATTGGAGATGGTTGAACCAATCAGGAGCCAATGAGGAATCTAAAACTTCCCAATAAAAGTACATCTAAAGATATATTTAATTACTCAGAACCACCTAGGTAGAAATAAATGTATTCAGAGATCCTTACAGTTTAGTTCCAGCAACCTGGAACAAGAACATTCAGGAGAACAAGTTCTTCTTCACATCACGCTCCTCTGCTATGAATAGCACATCTATAAAAGGAGCTGTGAGAGTTGTTTGGCTTAAACTTGGGGGAAGCCACGGCCGTCTGTTTATGAGGACCGATAAGTCACTTCCTGTTGGGGGTCATGTGACTGTAAAGGGTTTATCCCGGGGCTTTCAATGGAAGTAAACACAAAAACACTGAACTGTAGCTCTGGAAGAACTCATGACCGGCATGACGAGGCGAGCATGTGATTTTCTCACCGTTTCTGCCCTCAGATTGGTGAGAAACTGACCCAGCACGCTGCTTCTGGCTCTACTCAGGGTGTGACATGATAAAATCTCTGCTCCCGCTGCGTCGTCCAGAAAACATCCAGCCGATGAGGCAAATCTGGCTTCAGTTCATGATGGAAGCATCTTGTTTGCCTTCACTTTACATCTCGAGTCGCGATTGAGCTTTTATTTTGCTAAACAGAGCATGTGGGAGAATTCTGAACATGCATCAGTGTTTAGTTTGTTTAGCTCTGAGCATTGTTCCATCCAGAGACATTCACAGTTGATGCCTCTAAATATAAATTGGCACCTTGGCACCAGGTCTGCACGAATCAGTGCGCATGCAGGGATGGCACGTTATTCCAGGAAGGAACATGATATCCTGGTATCCTGCATTCATTCCTGCAGCTGAAACATGAGTGGGGACCGCATTGGAGTGTGGAGCGGAGAGAATCAGAGTTCAGTTTCTGAATATGTCAACGCGGTGGTGCTGCGGCCCAAGCTGTGAGTCACGGCGCCCTCGTTTTCAGTACGACAACAGGTGCAGAAGGTTGGGTGACTTCTGGCTGTCTGCAGTCGCTCTTTTGTCGCTCTGCAGCCTCCACGACCTCAAACAAGGCTCCGTGTTTTCCCTCCGATGTCTCGCTTTGAAACCTGAAACCTTTTCAGAGAAATCATGATTTTTGTTTTATCTTTTAAGAAGCAATGCCAGGTTGAAGAGAATGAATGCTCTTATAATCCTCGTCCGAACAAAAAGGAACCAAAAAATATCATTGGCACGAAGGTCATCTATGTTTTGACCTTTAATTGTTTCATTTGAACCTTCCGAATTTTTGCCTGGAATGAAACTTAAAAAAAGCAGAAATTGAGTTTTCATACTTAAATTTATTGGGGGGAAATATTGTGGATTATTTATCTAATCTTGAAATGGTCAAAACTATAAATACAGGCTTAAATATTTTTTCTCTGCTCACCACAGACTTGAAAGCGCCCTCATGAAAAATGTTCATTCACACATATTACGGGCTGGTACTGTTGGACCTCAGAGCAGCATTTAATACTGCTGATCATGATCACTCTCTGGCACTGTAATTGGCTGGTTTTGTCTTACCTCCAAACTTCTTTATGTCAACAGGCAATTATTCATCAGAACAGACAAAAATCACATATAGGGTCCCCCAGGGCTCCATCCTGGGGCCCTTTGTATTTAATATCTACAGGATATTATCCAGTTAGCCGGTATTTTAACACCAGCTCTACATTACAGCGTCTTCAAGTGATATTGAACTAAGAATGTCCCGATCAGCAATTTAGGCCTGCGATCCTAATCCGATCTTTTAACCTCAAATTCGGTCCGATTTTAAGTCCCGATATAATATTCAACAAATTTATAAAATTGAAAGATATTTTTAGCAAGTAATTCAACTTAACTTTTTATAAGACAAATTTCATTAATAAGCATTACCATTATTGTAAATCCCATTAAATCAAAATCTTACAGAGAATTAAAAGTCAGATTCAGTTTAATATGTCAAACAAAAGTAAAAAGCAAAACACTTATAATCGGTACAGTATTGCGAAGAAAAGTATCTCCGGCTGTGGCATGCACAATGCTGCCTTTCACTGTCATGGGATCGCATTCACTCTATATGTTATTATAGATTCCAGTGTAAGAAAGCACACGTTGTTCTAAGTTTGTAAGTTGCAGAATTATTACTGGTGTTTTCATCACAACCTGAAATATCCTATGCTCCTGAAGTCATTTGAATGCACCACAGGTGCAGCACAACTTAGTTCAGCATCTGCCGTTTATCCTCTACCTCGCTGAAGGAGCTTTTCTCTTTATTTCGGTTTATTTTTGCGTGTAAATGCCAGAAAGTGAGCTTCTATGCATTTATTATGTAGTTTAAAGTATAGTTAATCATATTTGTTTAGGTTTACCCATATTAGAATTGTGTTTAATCTGCTATGCTTATATGCACCGCTACAAAGGTCAGAATCATTTCATAATTACCATCAAATGTAACCAGGAGGTAGTTTTGTAAAAATCGACACAACTCGTCAGCTAACATAGCAGATCAAATCCCCCCAAAAATTCTAAAGAATATTAAAATATTGGCCAGATTTGTTCTCAAGATCGGGAGATCTCTAGTTTGAACCCACCCAAACCCTAAATAAATGCATTAAGCACATCAGTGCATGGATGTAAGATAATATTCTGAAGCTGAATAGAAACAAAACTTAATGAATTGTCTTTGGACCTTAAGAGGAACAATCAGTTTTACAAAAAAGCCCTTTTAATGTGAAATTGTAAATTGATTTCTGCAATATAATAACAGAAGATAAAAATATATGAAATAAACAAGTGATTGCATCATATTCATCATCTTTCACTTAATATTTAATAGATGGACCTTTGGAGTGTATGAGGAATTGGTCTCAGTCAGGCTGACTCTTCTTTCTGTGTCCTGGAAGGTTTCCTTCATTACGTTATAGCATAATGTATAACCAATGGTGTTTTCTTGGTAACAATATTCCATTCATTCATCATTAATAAGCTCTTCTCGCATCCTGGATGGAATTCCAGGCCAGGGTCGATGTGACGGCTCTGGAACATTTATTGTTGATTCTCCTGCAGCACATCCCAGCTCTGTGTGCATCTGGACAGATTCACAGTTTATGAATGCAACAGACTGCAGGTCGGATGTGATAGCTCTCCTCCACTGAACACAATGCACAAAGAAATGCTGAATTTCGCAGGCCTAAATTAGGAGGATTCTGAGATGAAGTTTGGAACCCAAGCATTCGTGCTGAAGATCAGTGAGGGCATCTACAGAAGAAAATCTGAGTCTGACGTCTCTGACACAACCGTTGACTCTCCTGAGGCCAGTAAAGGTAGTCAATGCTTCACCAACATAAACACGTTAAGGCAAAAACGCGGCAATTGCTTAGAGAAAACCTCCAACCAGACCGGCAGTTTTCCGATTTCTTGTCTTCCATTCAGACATTTAATTTTTATTGTATTTCTAAAACATGGAGAAATGAGACATCATGGTTGCCCAATCATTTCATCATTCACTGAGCTTTGATTTAAGTCCAGCGTTTAACCTCTTTCCAGAGAGAGAGAGTGAGAGACGATAAATGTTCCTCCGACATTTTCCAGGCACTTTTCCACTTTAGCAGCTTGGCAGGAATCTGATGGAGCGAACCGGCAACGTTTTCGGCTTCCAGGGCGGGAAACCTCGATCAGAAAAAAAGAGAAAGGAGCGATGCTGGCTCCCCCTCACACTGCTTTCATTTAGTTAGGAAAGTAGGCCAGCCAACTAGCAGTTAGAGTGCAAATAGGGGCAGAGAGAAAAGGCTCTCAGATGTGCGGAGGCCTGGCAGAAACATTGGAGGAGAACCTACATACTGTACAGCAAAAACCCTTCGGATGGCAGTTTCACGTCATTCTTTATGTCTATTTCACAGTGAAATATGGAGGTAAATCCCAAGCAAGGAGCAAGAAGTAAGAAAACCATGGAGGAAAACACAGGGTGGATTAAAGGGGAACTAAAATTAGCCTCGCTGGTGATGGTGAAGTGAAGGAACCGGGGCGAAGCTCTGTGAATACGGGCTCAAACCTCTGCTGTCTGTGATGCTATCAGCTAACAGCTTTGCTGTCGCAGTTTGAGGGACCTCAGATGTGTGATGGCTGTCAGGGGCATCGAGCGCATCGCGGAACATCTGTCACCGTTGTTTGTTTGTGCGTCCAGCTCGAAACACAGTTTCAGGACCGGTCAAGTAGTGATGACTCTCTAACAGAGCCTCTAGCCAACTGTTTTAAAAGCAAACATTTGCAAAAAGACAACATAATGGATTAAATGTTCAACATAATCAGGTCTTGAAACAGGAGATCAGATGATTAACTGAATAACAAGGATATAGCAGCATGAAAAACCACCGTGAGCAGCGATAACTCTCGGGTCATTGAGGTTTACAAAGTTTTCTTGCTCTTTTAAGGTTCCACCACGGCTTCTCTGCCAGGCTGAGGTCTGGGCTTTGACTGGGACATCACTGCATTGTAGACGTGACATTCAGCATTTCTTTTCAGGTGAAGAGCTCCGTTTTGGGCTTAATTGTCCTGTTTGTGACCCAGTTTTGGCCAAGCTTCAGCTGTCAGGCAGAGGGCCTCACATTTCACTCTACAGTCCACTGATATCCAGGGAAGTTCAGGGTCTACTCAGCGAATCATCGCCTGGAAAAAACGTCTAAATCATCAACAGCCACCAATACACTTGGCAGCTGATAAGAGGTGTTTGTTCTGATGTGCTGTGTTGTCTACTTTAGTCTCATCAGTCCAAAGGACATACTTCCAAGGGTCCTGGGGTTTATTCATATCTCTTCTATGAGGCATTCTCCTTCAGTCCTTCCAACAAGCCACTCTGGGTCAGTCTTGTTTGAGCTGTCCTTGTGTCAGCTAAAATATTTAACATGCTAATCAGGGGTGCCTTTAACCAAATATTTTTTGTGTTTGACTGCTGCAGGGTTTCTTCCTATTGAAGCAATAGCATGCAGGTCAGGCAACAGCTCGTTCAGAGTCTTTCTGACCTCTAAACACTTCAGTTGGAGAAATGTTTCAAGATCTCCAAACTTCGGCTGAAATGGCACTTAATTCCAGTTTCCAGTGTGGCAGTGGAGCATGGATTCAGCCTCCACAACAACATCTAAACATCTACTTTATATGCAAATCTAAATCAAGCTTTTTGGAGCTATCGGACTAAAAGTTTGACCCCCTGTTGAGAGGCAAGTCCCAGTTTACATGTCACTCAGAAAACTTTATTATTAAATGATGTACGTTCGACTGCGATGATATTTGGTGATATATTAGATTTAGGCGTATAGTGTGCACAAACTAATCACTTAGCTCGACACTGGATGGTCTGTTTGGAAAACGGGAGAAGTCGATGTGATGATGCATTGACATTCAAAGCATAAAAAAACTAATTTATTCTTTTGATTGTATATTGTTAAAGTTCTTTAAAAAAAACTAAAATAGACAGGGTTTCCCTGGCTGGACATAGCGCGTGGAAGGATTACGTTATTCCTCCTCAGGCGCCCCAGTAAGCCAGGAGGAGGCAGTATACAGCCCAGAACTGGTGCATGTTTTTGTGGGAGTAGCTCACAGGGAGAACATGCAAACTCCACACATATGGAGGAACAAACACACCCTCAGCACCTACAGCGTCCCCGACAGAAATCGAACCCAGGACCTTCTGGCTGATGGGTGAGCAACGCTACCAGCTGAGCCACCGTGCTCCCTTGACGGTGTATTCTTTCATCGAGGGACTCCTTAAAAAAATCGTCTCATCCTCTGTGAGTTTCACAAGTCTAACACATGCAGTAGCGCTTACCATAACTAAATGAAAAACGTACAGCCAAACTATGTGACTGGTATCGGTGATCCGCAATGATCGGCATTTTGGCTGATTGTACTGATGATCGGCAGTTTAAAACCGGATCGGAGCATCCCTAAACTGCATCATAATATAATTAAAAGACCGCCTGGATAAGTAGTAGAAATGCCATAATTGCATCACATACTCACCCCTGCATGACCTCCCCCTCATTCAGATAATTTGACCAATAAGAAGAAAGCATACAAAACAACATGAGAGAAACCTGGAGCAATTCCCTTAACATGGTAATGAGAAGGTCGGTTTGGAGTGGTGTTAGTGGTAAAGATGATGGAGAGTTTCTAAAGAAAGAGATAGATGGAAGTGAGAGGATAGATGCACGAGGCGAAGGGGAAGAGACGGAGCGAGAAACTACAAGATATTGATGAGAACGCTGCGGAGAATACAGGAAGACAAACCGGGAGAAGATGGATGGAGCAGTCGGCTTCATCCATCTGTTATTTCTCAACGGCTCTATCTCAGCCTCTAACCGAGCGGGTGGCATTTAGAGCTACGTGGTCTGTCCAGCCTGATGTTTACTCAATTGTTGTTTATTAACCTGCAGAACTCTGGCTGGACTCAAACTGCATCTGTCACTAACACTACAGATAAGCAGAGGCTGTGCACGAATGTCAGGCCTGGATTCTGCTGTATTAGCAGCAAAACATGGTAGTAAAAAAAAAGTTTGCTTTCTCAATTGCCTGAAACTCAGAGTACACAGATTATATGAAGCAGATTAATAAACACAAAGATTTATTCTGAATTATCTCAGATTTGTTAAGAATCTCGTCTTAATTCCGTATATTTCAAGATGCAGAAACAAGCCATTGTCAGTGTATTTGTTTGAGGTTCTGATAACCAAAGATAAAACATCCAAAGTAGTCTAGTGAGGGTTTGAAGTGAAGTTTAAACTGGTAGATAATGTCAGAGGGCTGTGGGCTGCTTCAGATGTGGCACTGTTGCCTCAAGTAAGATGAACTCCAAACAGGAACTCTGTGTGGAGTTTACATGTTCTCCATGTGCATGTATGACTCCTCCCCGGGTAATTGGACGCTCTAGATTGCCTGAAAACCCGGTCAACACTTTTATAACTCTAATTGCTGCAATGCAGGTTATTTTTTTGGTTTTACTAAGAAATTGTTGGAGATGCTGTTTTTCAATTTAATGTAACTAAAACCTTTTTTCAAAACAAATCTTTTTTTAAATAATTTTTGAGAGACACCCACCTCACTTTCCATCAGAAACAAAATACCTGACTAATAAGAATAATTTCACATTTAAATCTCCCAGGGGTATGAATAATTTTAAGCTTAACTCTAGATGAATATATTTTACATGTTTAACCGCTTTCTTAAAAAAGCAAATCACTAATTAAAACAGAAGCGCTACAGATGAGTGCTAATCACAGCTGCTGTAAAATATTAAAATTAAATAAACTAAGTAGAAAATTAAATTAAATCAATGAAATCTATTTAGATTTGTGTAGTCAGGGTATGAATTGAATTATGATTCCTATAAAATCTAAACTGCAGCTTTCACTAACCCAACATAGACGTTCACCAGAAAACAGAGGAAATATTTTTTACATAAAATCAAATTACAAATCCTGTAGGAGCTATATAGGTATATTGCTTGTATAATATGTTATTTTGATTGGATATATTTATAATAGTGTTTTGGACACTGGGTGAGTGATTAGATGCACATGGTTGTGTATATAAAGGGGCACAGGTGACAGGAAGTGGTAGCCGCAGGAAGGGGGAGCACACACAGTTCTCACCAGACCAGAGACAACTGAGCATGGAAACATGCATGCTAACAACTAGGAACAAGATAAGAAATCAACTGGTATGTTCATCTGTTTGTACAAATTACTACAATAAACTACAAATCTCAACTGCAATAATCTCTGGAAAATCCTTATGTCTGCGTTGAAACTTCACCCCTACCTGTGTGCATGATGGCAAACTAGGTTTTAAAATAAGATACGGATTGCCACTACAAATCCTAAGCAGCAACATTGGAAAAATAAACTTAATATGTACAAGACATGCTTGATAACGTCTTTACTGAGAAAACTCTGAAAATTAGAGGGTTAATCTGTACATTGATATTAAGCCTATTATTACTAATGTTGTACCCAATCAATACCAAACTGAAGACTAAGACTCAATTTCACAAACTCATCGACAAAAGCTTTGATGATATACACTAATTGAGATTCCTTTTGCCTCTTCGATATCTTACCCACAGTTTTAGTTAAGAAAGCTGTGAGTAAGATATGTCATTGTGTTTGTTCTGACTCAAATCCTCCGTCCTGTCAGGCGTCTTCCCCCAGGCTTTATCAAACCAACACTAAAGAACAGTTTGGAGTCCACGTCACTGCAGAACTACAGGATAATCTCTAATCTTCCATTCACTAGTAAGATTATTGAAAAAGCCGTGTTCCATCTCCAGGCTAGGGCAGATTTCCAGCAATCATCCGGTGAGAGGCGGGTCCACCCTGAACAGTTCGCCAGGCCTTTGCAAAAAGCTGGGTTTCAGCAGTTAAATGTGGATTATTTCTCTAGTCTACAAAGGGATAAAACTATAAATACAGGCTTACACGTATATAGAGTGGTTCTAAGTATTCATAAATACTTTTTATGATATTAAATTAGGGCTGGGCAATACGGCCTCAATTCTATATTGCGATATAATCTAAATAATCTATATAATCTATGTGCAGTAACAATGTCTATTGCGGTATATTCTTGTTTTAGATTTATTTATGTCAAAATTAATGCTTATGAACATTTTCACTTTCCAGATCCATTGAAGCAGAACAACTGCAAAAAGGTTTTGTATGCCATTGAAAGAAAATTTACAGTGCAAAATGCATTTTTTTAAAATACTTTAATTCCATAAACAATGCATCACAAAAATTCTCATAAAAATTCAGATATTTTACATCAAATAAAAAATAAATGTTATGAAAAATAAAGTTGGAAAATTCTCATGTTTCCTGGTTACTTATTTATTCATTTAATATTGCAGTACAAGAAAGCGGCACATATTTGATTATGACTAACTTTAAACTTCACTTGGAAATCAGTATTTATTCTCCTTGTATACCTTAAATATTTAAGCACAGTTTGATTACATCTTCAAATATGTCAAAATCTCTACCTTTGGCTAAATTTATATCATTTCTACCTTATACCTTTTATACTGTTCAATACTATATCAAATAATAAGGTATTGGATCATTTTCAGTCTGGTTTCCGTGTTCACCACAGCACTGAAACGGCCCTCGTCAAAGTTTTTGATGAAATCCGCATAGATACAGACTGTGGTAGAACCACAGTGCTGCTTGTGTTGGACCTCAGTGCAGCATTTGACACTGTTGATCGTCGTCATTGGAATAATTGGAGAACTGGGTCGGACTGTCTGGCACAGTACTTGGCTGATTTGAGTCTTAAGTCAAGAAAAGGAACTTCTTCATCAAAACGAACCAAAATCACATGTGGGGTCCCCCAGGGCTTCATCCTGGGGCCCCTCTTGTTTAATATCCACGTGCTACCGCTAGCCCAGATTATAGCAACCAACAAAGTTAGCTACCGTAACTAAGCGGATGATACTCAGCTTTACATTACAATGTCAACGTAGACCAAATCAGTGGTTGGATATGCAATACCTTTCTCCAGCTGAATGGAAACAAAACTGAAGTAATTATTTTGTGATCTAGAGAGGAACCAGTTCGATCAGCTCCAGTTCATGCAGCTAGTAACAACAGATTTTCCGGGGTCACATAAGGGCTATAACGAAGCTGGCCATTTACCTTAAGAACATTTTCAAGTTTAAATGAAGGACATCTCAGTAAGATCTAGATAAACTTCTCTATGTATTCATCTTTAGTCGGATTGATTACTGCAACAGCGTCCTCACAGGTCTGCCTTAAAAGTCAATTAGACAGCTGCAGCTGATCCAAAATGCTCCTGCTGCTGGCTTCCTTACTAGAACCAGGAAAGTGGAGCACATCATTCCAGTTCCAGTCCTTCCACTGGCTCCCTGTAGCTCAGCGAATAGACTTCTAAATACTCCTACTGGTCTAAATCACTGAATGTCGAAAATACATGAAAGATCTGTTGTATCAACCTTACGTTAAGTAAGGTTGATACAACAGTTACAGTTGGTAACAGTTACTTAAGTTACCTTAAGTTTACTCAGTATTCTGGTTGTATGCAGACTGGTTCATACAAACTGTTAAAAGTTTTAGCACAAATTAAATTACACATTTTATTTGCATTAAATAGCTATAGAGGGCGCTATGCTGCCTAAAGGCCTAAACTTTAGATCCTGGTCTCTAAAACCAGTCAGTATGAAAACATCATTGTGTGTGTTCTATCGAAATAAAGTTTTGGGTTTTTTTTAAAATAAAGATAAAAATGCAGCAGCAACTGATTTTAATCGTAAGTTATACCATGTAACTGGTACAAGTAACTGCATGCGCAGCATTTCATATGCTTTTCATCCCAGGCTGTTGATAACATCTGTCCTTCAGTCATTCAACAGAGCAAAAAGAAAACAGAATCTGTGTTCTCAGCACACGCAAGAGCAGTGTGGATAAAATGGAAAAAAATCATGAATAAGAAAGAAAAACCTTGAGAAGCTTCTCCCTTCAGGGCTCAGAGCGGACTGGAGAGCTTCACAGGTTTTTTTCTACTAACTTTTCTCTCCATCTGAAGACCTTGAGCTGGGCAGAAACATGAGGTGTGGTACAGAGGAAGTCTGTCAGCTGCCACAGCAGAGCAAACAGAGGAATAGAGCTGCAGGAAGTGGACAATTGTTCATTCAGTAAATTCAAAAATCAGGATCAGGATGAGACAGGTTTTAGAAGTTTGATAAAAACACTTGTCTTCATTTTTGATGTATTGCCTTTAAATTTTACAACTCCAAAATGGTTTTCACGGTAGTTTGCTGGACTCTTTTGCCATTCCTTTCCGACAGAACTGGTGAAAATCGGTCAGGTTTCTACATTGTCTTGCTCACGCAGACCTTTTCAGTTCTGCCATTCAATTGCAATGAATTTGATTTTAAAAATGTATTGTTTGACGGCCCTAATATTTAGTAATATATAATTATTTTAATGTTGAGTGCTGTGCTTTATCTTACTTTATTATTTAAAGTTTTAAACTTGTCTTTCACAGTTTTTTTGCTGATTAGTGAGAAAAATGTTGCTTAAACCTTTCAAGTGAAATTGTTTACATTTCATTTTTGTACTTTCAATTAAGGTAGCTAGATTAAAGGAATGTTATTTATTGTATCTACTTGTTCAATAAATTGTTTTTTTTAAGTCACCTTAGTATCGAAATTGAGTATGAAGTTGTTGTTTTTTCAGTATTGAATCAAGTTTGACATTTTTGTATCGTGACAACACTAGTCTACAGTAATGAAGACTGTTTCCTCCTGTCTGTCGCAGACCCAAAAGATGAAGCTCTCACTTTCCTGCTTAGTCTACATAATGACCTTCATAAACTATAGATGACGACTCAAGAACAAGATCCTGGATGTAAGTGGCTGTAATGAACTTCCTCTATAGGATGGATGAGCTTTGTCTTAGTGATAAGGTCGGCAGAACCTGATTGTGTTCGCTCCAGGGCACCTTCCAGTTTCCTCATGCCCAGAATGTGACTAAAGAAATGCATTGGGAGGAGATCTAGCTCTTTGTGTAGAGACTGTAGATCCCTTCTGACCTGGGAAGGCTTTCGGATCCACCACAAGGAGCTAGAGCAGGGATCACAAACTCTAGATCTTTAGAGCTACTATCATGTGGCTTTTAGATGCATCCCTGCTCCAACAAACCTGAATCTAACTGCTTTACTACCTCCTTAACATGTCATCAAGTACTTTAGAGGCCCGGTAATGAACCTTACATCGTTGGAAAAGGGAGGCATAGGACTGGAGTTGGTGACTCCTGAGCTAGAAAGATGTCCATGAGGAGAGCTGTCCATGTTTTACCCTGGTGGATCTGTTGACTCCTCAACTCATTTCAGATAAGTCAGAGGAAACTAGATGGATGTATGAAATCTTCAAGGGTTGCAGCAACAGACCAAAAAAATAAACCAAAACAATTTTTGTTCAGGTCTTCTTCCAGCCAAAGAAACATGTATGAAAAATATCAGAATATAGAAAATCAGAAACATAACACCTCTACTATCTGTGAATCACTTCTGTCATAAAGAACCACTAAAGAGCTCGTTGACTTTTCCTTGGACAGCAGCAGACAGAAGCATTTAGCTATCTGAGGATACTACACTTGAGCCGGTCATGTTCGGGAATATCTTAGTGTTGCAAAAACTGAGACGGAATGTCGGCTTGGATCCAGGAAGATAGCCTGTGTAGTAACAGGAAGAAAAGGAAGCCCCAGCAGGAAAACGCTGAGTAAATCTACAGAGCTGCTGTATTTTTTCCCAGGTCAGCAGTGTCTCTGCAACACATAGATGGTTGGACAAGAGAGGCCGCAGGTGGCTCACAAAACCATGAGACCAAATTGTTCAAGAGAGGCGGCCAGTTGGTACTATCTGAAGGCCTGAAACGTTACACACCAAGGCTATTTTTATTTTTCAGCTTACTTAAATATTTAGTTTTCATGAAAATGCACCATGCTGTGACATCCAGCTGTAATGGCCAGACTTAAAGGGGACACATTATGAAAATTCTGTTTTTGTAGCCCTAAAATGCAGTATGCTATGCATTTAGATTGTGTAGGAATGTGTGGAGATATTTCTTTGGGTGCATTTTTAAGCCATTCGGTTTTCTCTATTATCTATCACATTTTTGAAATTATTACGTCGCAGCACTTGCAGTGGAATTGCTTTACCAGGTCATAGACCTCCAGATAAACACTGATTTAGTCCGCCATCTTTATTTCTCACTGTGAGTTTGTAGTTCTAGTTCAGGAATGCAGAAGATAGCACGGCGTTCCCCTGCATCAGAACCTCTGAGTCGGGCCTGGTTAAGTTTTGTTTTTCATTATAATTTATTCACATCTGTCTAGCACTATCACAGAAACAATATTGGTTTATTTTTCATTTTTTTGTCTCAGAGACTGCATGACCCTAACACATTCAATGACGTTAAATTGACGCTAGAAGTATCACAGTTGGATTGGAATATCTGTGGTGAAACTGCGCTATATAAATAAAGTTACATTATAGTAGTGTTACTATAATTATGTGGTATTTGACAAGTAGGTTGTGTTAATGTGCGTTCCAAGTTAAGTTTCTAGGTCTCTACAGGCCGAGTCCAAGTCTCATCACCTGAGACCAAGTCAAAAATAAGAGAGCAAAGTGTAGATTTTAAGACTAGAATAATAGCCCTAAATGGTTTAAATTGTACTAAATGCCCCCACGTTATCACCTAGCTAACTGTAGCATGTGAAAAATAATAAAACGTGCTTAAAATAAATTTGTCATCCATGGATGACAAATCACACCTACGAAAAAAACAAAGGATTTGAGAATTTGTCATTACATTTCTAAGGTATCCTAATCTAATATCACAAGCCAACGTTAGCATCAGCTACAGGCCGAATCTATCAAAAGCAATTAATTATGTCATAGTACAAGCCCAAGTCCTAACAACACAAGTTCAAGTCCAAGTGCAAGTCATGGGTGTGCTGCTCGAGTCGAGTCACAAGTCTCGTAGAAATCCGACGTGACGAAATCAAACAGCTGCAGTAAAAGTTCTAAGGGTAAATTTGTGAAGGTAGGACAGAGAAAAACTATTTTCCTGACAGGCCTCCCAATAAACCAGCTGGCATGGAGACAGCATCTAATGGTTGCTATGGAGACCTGCTAGTATCCAAGATGCCACTGTTTGCTGCAGCTTTGAAAAAGTGAAGCGTTGGAGATGTTTTTACCTCCTCCACGCAGTTCCTATCAGCCAAATAAACTTAGATCCTCCTTCAGCCTCTATATAATATTCATGCTTCAAGGTTGGTGTTTAGTAGGCCAAATACTATGTATATATATATATATATATATATATATATATAAACAGAAACGTTTAAAGTCTGGCTCTTTTATTTGATAAACCCCATCCATATTTAATCCACATTTAGAGACCAGTTTAATGATGATAATAATCTATCTTGGTATCCGTTACATTTCAAACTTCTTCTCAGTAATTAAAGGAATTAATTTGCATTAAATAATTGTAGCAGGGTAAAAGGTTCTGATTACTGTCTGTTTGCATTTATATTTTATTATTTTAAAAAGCAACGTGGGGACTTATTAGGGTGAACTCTCAGCAACACCTGAAACTTTTAAAAACATATTTCTTAAATATGCTTGTGTGTCACAATGCGAAGGAACATGGATCATTTCATTTTTTTTTAAAGGCATTTTGTGATTCACTTCAAATGAAAATCTTTGTTGTAAACCGCACACAAAATTTTACAGAATGTTACAGAATCACAAGAAAAGCTGCTGTTTTTGAAAAACGTCTGGTAATTATTTTTTTTCGCTCACGTCGACGAGAATTAAAAAGTCAACAAACAGCCAACAGTCTCAGTTTGTGGCGACTTAGTAGATCCCAAACAGAGTTGGATGACCTTTGCCCTGCTGCGTCTGAGAAACCAAACTAAATCCATCTTTCTGTGGAGGACTGAGGCTGATCTTCTATTCGCTCGTTCACAAACCATTAAGGTTCATTACTCACCTTCGGCAGCTTGAACGCCTCAGAGTGAGGAAGACACACATCAGGTCAACCCAATGGCTCTTCCTTGTTTGTTATTCCACCTCCATCTTTCGCTCCACACTGGAAATAATCAGCTGCGGGGGGGGCTACACTTCATCAAAGAGACCTTTCAGAGAGGACTTTCCCTCTCACTGACTGAAACATAGATACCTGCAGAAGGAGCACACTGATCCTATTGAGTCTTGGCCCCCTGCTACTTTTTCTCTACAACCGTTTTATATTTACTCATGACCCGTGGACCTCTGGAGCAATATGCATACGGTATCAGCTTGCAGCAAGCCGAGGGTCCCTGCAGTCAGTCCCAGAGACACAGCGGAGGCTTTCACCGCTTCATTCCAACACAAACAGTCCCGACGCTTTAACAAACGAGCTACACAAGCCGAGACAGATTCTAAATAAAGACTCCAGCGATCAGGAGCCTGAGCTACAGGATTTAACAGCAGCCCAGCCATAAAACACGCTACATTAAACTGACTTTTTCTTTGCTTGTGCTGTAAGAAGAAAAGCCCTGACGGCTCCCTGACGTTTTGAGGCCAAGCCAGGGATGAGATGAGAAGGGAAGAGGAGCAAAGAGAGAAGAGTTTGTTGCATCCGAACAAGGCTGAGGAAATGAAAAATACAGCATCCTGCCTGCCCTGACCAGATGCAAACACGGATTCACCGAAGGCAGCGAGGCAGTAACAAGCCTGAAGCAGGAATCCAAACAACCCAACAACGCGAAAGCCGTCAGAAGCAAAGAAATCAGGGGTCACAGGCTCCATAGAGCAGGAAACACTCGAGGGTTACCTGCAGGTCGAAGAACTTGCTGTATCTTCTGTAGATGATGTGGGACGTGTTGTCAGAGTAGGTGACATTGATGACATACACCTGCCGAGAGATGAGAGCAACAGCAGGAAGTTAGCAACTCATAGGTCCCATGATCAGCATGACATTTGTTTGTGTGTTTATTTCTCCTGACATTTCAAGACTAAAACGTGGAGCTCCAAAGTTCATAGTATGATCTGGAAATAGGTCATAAAAGCACATTTTATTTCTATTTCATCGAAGATACACTTGTTTCTGTTTGTTTTGGAGAGAACCAAAGTTTCCGAAGTTGAGGTTTTAAAAACAAAATGCTACTGAAACTAGCCATAGTAATATAGCCGGAGCAACAAAGTGCAGCCTCCTCGGAGGATAACTGCAACCTTTTAGCAGCGAAATGGTACAAAAACCAAACGGACATTTTCTTAATAAAAAGATTGTACAAGAATTCCCGATTCTATCAATACATCTTTGATTCAAAACCAAAGTTGGGATTATAAATACAGAACTGGAAGAAAACAACACTTAATGTGCTGTGAAGTCCTATGGATACAGTAAATGCTCAGGATTTTCTCAGAAAACAGTCCACTCCCTCTTATTGCTTATGCTTATTAGAGCTGGGCGGCATACTGATAATTTATAGATAATGAAATTTATGACGTAATTTTGCCCGTGCCGCTAAATTGTGTTTTTTTTTTTATATAGGCAAGGCAAGTTTATTTGTAGAGCACAATTCATACACAAGGCAATTCAAAGTGCTTCAGAGTTACATAAATTAAGAAAACAGATAAACAGAAGAAAAAAAAAGTCGACTTAAAAAATAATTAATTACAAGAAAAAGCAAGAGTGCAGATAAAATACTTTCAATTGTCATACGCACAGGTAAAAAGAACTGTTTTCAGCCTGGAGTTAAACATTGTTAGAGTTGAGGCTTGTCTCACATCCTCATGAAGACTGTTCCATATTTTAGCTGCCTGAAACTGAAATGCAGTCACTCATTTGTCCCCTTGATCAGAGCTGTCTCAGTGCTGTGGTGAGGTCTAAAGCCTGACTGGAAAGTATCAAACACATTGTTAGACAGGAGAAAGTAAGTGAGCTGTTTATATACTACTTTCTCTAGGACTTTTCCTAAGAATTGTAGGTTTGATATGGGCCGGTAGTTGCTCAGTACTGTGGCATCAAGGCTGCTCTTCTGTAATAGAGGCTTAAAGATGTGTTAAAGTTTAGCGGTGCTCGGCTTGAGTCACGTGACTACGTACAGTCACGTGACTTCATCCTATCCAGAAGGGAACAGCGCTGCCAACGCAGCAACTGTGTCCCTATATTTAGCAAGTGTTTAGACTCCTCTAGCAATTCTCTTTTTAAGTGACTTTTTATGCTGTTATTGGATACCTTGAGACTCTGACCTGGAGCATGTATTATTGTTACTGCTTTCACTGAGCAGCGGAGCGGAAGTCGACCCAAAGCGCTCCCAGCAGAGCATGCTGCAGCTCCGCCTACCCAGGTCCTCCTCAGTCGGATTAGATATTAACTCAGCTGAGTCCAGAATGTTGATACACCACATGAAGCTGGCTGATCCTACCTGCGCTCTGATGTAAAAGCAAAATATTTTCAGTCTAAAATACAAATGCGCACTAAAATCACCGATTTCACTCACAGCCACTGTCAAGTCCTCATCTGGTCTTTGTGATCACTTCTCTCAGTCTAAACTGGACTCTAAGAAAAAAAGAGAGGAGTGGGAATCAAACCCTGAATTAAAAGGCTGTTTGAAGCCACACTATAGCAAGAACCAATCACATCTTCAAGCACATTCTGTAGGTTAGGTTGCTACCGGACCTTGAGTGGAGGGGGTGTTGTTGTCGTAATTGTTATCGTCCACTTACAGTTATTGAGGTGAACTGCTCAGTATACCATAATATTGATTGTATATGTCATATCACCCAGCCCTAGTGCTTATCAAAGTAAAGACTGATGCCCTCATTGAAAAAATAAATAACTTGGCGCAGCGTACAGATGCTTCAGCTCTCTGCGCAGTTGTCCCGGGTCGAGTCCTGTCCTCTCTGACCTTGCCACATGTCTTTCCCCACTTTTCTCCTCATTATCCACTATAGAATAAGGGCCACTATGCCCACAAAACATTTCAGAGGATAAATAAGCTACGGTATTTCAGTTTTATTTACTGTCCAATTAAACCATGTTAAATTTAGAAAAATTACCACATTCTCTGTTATATCCAGCTATAACTGCTCAAAGACGCATGTGAAGACCTTTGCCTCAACAAACCCGCAACCTAGCAAAATGTTATTCATTGGGAAAAAGGTTGATTGAAGAGACAGGAGAAGAGTCTGTGACCTTCAAGAAAAAGAAAGCTACATTTAACAGACAATACTGTACCAGGACTCTGACTTTAAATATGGATTTATTGCGACAGACAATTGTCAAGCAACAAACCCCTGCTCTGTAAATGTGGCTTTCTAATGAGGCAATGAAGCCTAAATACTGTACCACACGCAACCGTCTCATTCCAGAGAAGCAGCCAAACGGATTCAGCGTTGTAGTGTGTTGTATTTTTAATGTACTTCTGATTTGTTTGTGGGTACATCTTATTTTAAAGGCAGGTTAAAATGTTACCATAGCAACAAAAGAGCAGTTACTCATGTTACAATGTTGGCGCAATAACATGAGACGCTGCAAATAAAGTTACACATTAGATTTTACCTTCTTTTTTTTACCCAATTTCTTTATGCCAGACATATTTTTTCTTTTGTTGCATCTATCTACCATACCTTCAAAATTAGTGAGTGAACTGCCGATATGTGGTACATTGGTGGTGACTTTCTCCACTGGGCGAGTGATGGGGTCCACAGAGCCAACCACACACATATATTATCTACAGAGACCAAATAACCTACCAGTCACATTTTTAGACTCTGGAGGAAGCTGGAGTACCTAGAGAGAGACTATGGAGAACATGTAAACTCAATTCAGAAAGACCCCAGACCAGGATTTGAACCCAACTCTTTTATGCAAAGCTGTAGTCAACAGCTGGATGGTTGAAACCTGTACATGATTTCTGCTCCTGTAATCCAAAATATGTCTGTAGTTTGGCTTTAGAATGAATAAAGCAGGAAAACATTAAGCTGGCCTCACTCTACTGAAAATTTGTGGAAAAACCAGCTCAAAGGTTGGAAACCAACACATTTAAGTAAACTCTACCAATTATACCAAGACAAGTGATCAATTATCCAGGCAGATGTATGTCAGAGGCTTGTTGATGGAGGTTTGTGTGGATATCTGTGGCACTATGTATGATTTTGACCCTCAATGGATAAAAGAAAACCCAATGAGTATTTTTTTTTTATCTGATGGTCTTTCCTAAAGTCCTACATCACGCCCTTGTAAACTCATAATTCTACATTGTTGACGGTGACTTCCTCCATCAACAACCTGGGCACTGACCTGCCATCCCTGCTCAGCCTTGGCTGAAAGACTGCAGCAGCCCTGAGAGGCCTGATAAGATGAGATACAGTCCATTTATCCGTCAAGAGGAGGTAAGTGATGCCACCATCATCCCTAATCTAATAAAACATAGATAACCAAGGTAGCAGAGCCCAGACACGGGACACTTTGAGCAGAAGCATTAAGACCAGGTGGGAGCTCACACTCTCAGACGGGGATTTACAAAAACACTCAAGTGGACAGGCTTTGGCGGAACATTGGGCTGAACGTTTCTGCTGCCAAATTAATAGAATAAAAAGCAATTTGGTATCATATTTATGGATATCTGCAAATTTACAGAGAAACATACAGTACAGCTGGGCAAAAATAGTTTGGCAGCCATCGATTGTGCGAGTCACCCCACTTAAAAAGATGAGAGGGGTATGTAATTTTCATCTTGGGTACACTTTAACTATAAGAGACAGAATTTTTTTTTTAATTCAGGAAATCACATTGTACAGCTTTTCAAAAATGTATTTGTATAACAGATGCAGAAAACAAGTATGTAGCACCTACAAACAAGTGAGAATTCTGGCCCTCACAGACCTGATACTTCTTTTTTAAGAAACTCTCTTATTCTCCACTAATTACATGCATTAATGGCACCTGTTTGCATCTGTATAAAAGACACCTGTTCACACCTTCAAACAGTCAGACTCCAACCTCCACCATGGCCAAGACCAGAGAGCTATCTAAAGACACCAGGGACAAGATTTCCCCCCTTTTCAAGACTGGAATAATACAATCAACATAAGGCAAGCAGCATGGTGGTGGAAAAAGCAACTGTTGGAACAATTATTAGAAAATCGTTCGGTGACAATCTTCCTTGACCTGGTGCTCCATGCATGATCTCACCTCATGGGGTGTAAATGAGCATAAGAACGGTGAGGGAAAAGTCTAGAGCAACAAAATGGGAACTGGTCATTGACCTGCAGAGAGCTGGAACCACACTGACAAAGGTTACTATTAGTCACACACAATGTCGTCATGGATAAAAAACCTGCAGCGCTCGAAAGGTCACCCTGCTTAAAGGCACAGTGTGTAATTTTGCGGCCAGTAGGGGGCAGTGAATACCTAATTTATCACAAGCATGCGGTATCTGTGTCTTCGAGTAAGAAACTCAACAACGGAGGTCAAACTAGTGCTGTTTTCAAACGCTCAGTTCCCTGAGAATGATCTATTTGCAGCAACATGACGAGCACATCAGTCTCTCTTTCATCGCTTGGAACTAGCGAAGAGGTAAAAATGTATTTGTGGCTAAACTTTTTTTGCATTTTGAGGGGAAATCAATGTTTTAATAGCGGGCATGTTCTGTGCGCTTTGTCCGTCCGGGCTCTTGTAGAAGTAAAGACGTCATCTAATATGGCTTTCCCCTGAAAAGAGGACCTGCGCGTATGCATTTTAAAACTGATTTTTAAAGTCGTATTTTAATATCGCCAATATTTCATAATTAATGTGCTTTATATAATTATTATTACATAATATTTTAATGGCTATTTTCAAGATGTACTGCAAAAACTACACACTGTTACTTTAAGCAAGCACATATCCAGGCCTATCTAAAGAGATCGCCAGGATAATCCACAGAAGGACAGAGTGAATGTCATGGGGTCAGACCAACAGCTTGGTTCGGTCAATACATGGCTTCAAACAGTGGACATTATTTTTCTCCTGAGGGGTTTAAAAGAAACTTTTACTGTTTACAGTTATAATTGTATCCTTAATTGGCATATATAATTAGAAGTAGAAGAACCTTAGCTTTCAAATGATGTATAATATGTATTTTACATAGAAAAGTTGCTGCAAAGAAGAAAAAAAAAGGAAAAGTAAGAAACACACCGCCATCGGGACGAAAAAATTATTTTTTTTAACCTAATGGGCTCATTGAATAAGCCACACCCCCAAAAGCTACAGTGGGAAAACATCTAAAAAAAATGTATATATTCTGAAAAAGTTTTGTGGCAAGGTACACAATGAGGGCCAAGGCGGGATTTGATCCCCCGACTCCTTGGCAACAGTCATGTGTGCTAACCTGGCTGAATGGTGAGCGTGCATGACTGTCACCTGCGAGTCGTGGGGCTCTTGTTTTGTACCTTGCCACAGTTTCATGATTTTTGTCACTCTTTTCAGAAAAGTAAAACTCATATTTTAAAGTGAAATATCTCCTTCTTTGGGTGAGTATGGCTCATTTTTGAAGCACAGCTAAAAGCAGTGTGGACAAGCAAGATATCATTTTTCAATAAACTGAAAATGAATAAAATCCTTTAAAACATACAGTCTGAGCGGAAAACCTGCTCTTAAATAACTTCCTCCCATCAAATGAAGCCGAAGCATTTTCCCTGTCAGGACTCCTGCTTTCTTTTCCAGCCGACTGCCTCCGTCTGACTGACTGCGCTCCATCACTTCCACCCTCTGTACCTGCCAACAGCCTCCAAAGCAGAGCGAGACGAATGAGGTTGACTGGAAGACCCTGACGTTGACGGAAGAAGGGCAACAGCCTGAAACAAAAGCACTTCCCTCCCCAAAAAAAGCTGCAGGTTAAAAAAAGGCCTCGCTGCTGTTGGACGGGGGGGCTGTACAGCTGCTGTTGCTGGCGAGGAGCCATCACGGCATGTCTCCCATCACGCAAGAACAACTCCTGGCAGCCGGGAAGCCGCGATAGTCACATTCCACTGTGAGGCTCGTTCTCAGCACGGTGGGGTGTCACCGCAGCGATTACTGCCGGTGTTTATTACCATGGAGGCGTGCTACTGCCGGGTAATAATATCATGAAAGCTTCCTCCACCTCAGCAAACCAAGACAATGCATCTCTTTGTGGCTTCTGTGTGTTAACAAGGTGAGAGCTGTTTTAACAGACATATAACAAAACCACTCATGTAGAGATGTCTGAGGAACTCTGCAAAAGGAAGCTCATAAACATCATCCAGCTGCTTAGCTAAAAAGAAGCTGAGGTATTTGGAGGAAGTCAGTCTTTTATTAAAATAAGGGAATTAGGATACCATTTTTTTTCAAACTGATATGATACAGAGTACAAGTGCCCATACTTCTACCACATAAAAAATAAAATAAATTGGTAGACAGGTTTTATTTTTTCTCTGCTTGTTACAACAAATGATGGGGAATTAGATTAAAAAATAATAAAAATGTCCATGCACAAAACAAAAATTCTTGAAGTGAAAAATAAACTTTTTCTGTGAAATTATTTCAGAGTTTCCTCATTTTAAATGTCGGTTCGTGGCATCGGTTATTTTTAACCGATGCGAGTACATTAGAGTGTTAAATCGGGCCAATCCCCAGTACCAGTATCGGTGAATGCCTAATTACAGTATAACATACATTCTGTGCAATCCACCAGTACCTCTGGCAGTCACACAGACCCAGAGCTTGATACGGCCACCACCATGCTACACAAAGGCGTTCAGTATACAGAGTAAATTTCATTCTTTCGCCCTTTTTTTAAGCAGAATTGGTCGTTTCCTGGTACAGACATAATATTCTCGTATTCTGAGGTCAGTGCTTTTTTACAGTTACCTAATGCAAAACCTTGTTTTTAAAAATGCTAGAAGCAGGTCCTTGAATAATCATCCTGCCCTGGAAAAAGCACAGACCAAACAAATTATTAAAACATGTGACATTTATGCCCATAAACGGGTTTAATTCCTGTCAGATGCTGATGATGAAGCGTTAGATATCCACTGGATCCACTGCTAAGATCCAAACTCCAAAAGCAGATGGCAACCGCAGTGGAAAACACAACCACCAGCCATCATCCTTTGGCCGGCCCTGCCCGAAATATCGAGCTCAACCCTCCAGCCCTGCCAGTCCCAGAAATAAACTCAGCCCACTTCACACAGGCTATAAAAATTCTGCCTGGACTGCTGCCACATAGCACAAATCTAGCAGTAAGCATCGATAACTGATTTTGTTCTCGTCTTCTTGCATGTTGTGTATTACACAGGAAGCTTTTTTTTTCACATTTTGAGCTACATATTTGCAGAAAATAAGCCAATATGATCTGACTCAGACCTGAAGAGAGGCCCGGTCGTGAGGACCAAATGCAGATAAAATGATCAGAACTCAACGTACACATGACTCACAAACGTTCGTTCGTCTGGAAGGGAAATATTTCCACATGGTGAATTGTAACAGAGAATTTAGAAGCTTTTATAACTTCCAGGGAAATTGTAAATGCCCAGATTCTGAGGGAAAGCATTAAAACTATCTTTTATTTACATTGTTTTTACACTGCAGGCTCTACAGGACCAATTAGACGCTGTTAAGCTTTTTCAGGGTTGAAATTTAGTACCTAAGCTGCTGCTATACCCACTTTTAAAAAAATATGTACGTAAAAATTACAGTAAATAACTATGAAATGGATACAATAAATCACTATTAAATTGGAAAAAAAAATCACATTTTTGTATTGCATATGTTAAATTAATGTAAATCAAGAAATGGTCAATTATTTTTGTTTTTACGCTACTAATGTGTTGAAGAAACATTCATTTTACAGTAATATTTCCCATTTTCTTGTAAAACAAACAACAAAAAATTGAAAAAATCCATAACATTATTTCTAATTAATCATGTTACAATTTACGTAATAATTCTGAATTAATTACAAACTTTAATGTGTTTTACATTTGAATTTACAACTTCAAACTGTAAATCAGTCATCCAAAACATACCTTGCTTTTTACAGTGCCATTTAAAGACATTGTTTAAATTATTGCAAAAATCATAGTGTAAAGAAATTTGAATACTAACCAGCTTAGACAATTAAGACAGTATATATTTAAAGAAAGTTTGTTGAATTATTATAAATGACAAACACGATTATTTTACAGTCTCCCAAAGTATAAAATACATATTTACTATGAAAAACATATTTATGGCACCATTAAATGTAAAAAGTCCTTTTGTGTTTTAGTAATAATCACCCTAAAAATAATGTAGATTATGATATTTCAAAACATCTGTGCTGAAAAATAAGATCAAGGCTGTAGGACACATTGAATATGACTCAGTGACACTGCAGCACACAGCTACCACCAGGAAGAAAGATTTTCCTCAACAAAATCTATCAAACCATTAAAAAAAATCCTTAATGACAGACAGTCAAGCTTCCCCGAAGATTTCAACTTAAATTAATTTTAAAAGGCATAAAAATAAGCAACTTATAAACAGAGAAAAAACAAATGCAGAAACACAGAATCCAAGAAAAGGCTCGAGGGTTTGGTATGTCCCAGATAGCAAACAAAGAAAAAAAAATATAGAAACTTTGTGCGTCTGCTTTTCCCACAGAGGAAAGGGGGCTTGAAAACAAAAGTTCCTTTCATGATGAGACACGAAGAGAGAAACATGAATTCTTATGACAGAACAAATTGGACCTCTGATTGTTTCATTACGCTCATCCAAAACAGCCGTTAATATTCATCTTGCATGTGAAGCTTGGCTTGTTTTATTCCAAAACGGACTTGTACATTAGAGCACATGAAATACCAGAGCTTGTCTCTGAAAAAATAAAATACTTAAAAACTTACAGTTTCAGGAGAGAGCCAGCGTCCAGCCTTGCAGATTTCCAGAGAAGAAGGCAGAGAGCAGAGAGCTTTTGGTGGGGCCCAGAATGTGGGCCCAGCCACTAAATGCAGTCAACCCCGCCTAAACGGCTATATCTGAAGTAACCTATAAAAAAAGACCAAAAGCATGCTTCCAGACACTGAAATGATCCGACTACAAAAGTCAGGTTGGAAAGATTTTCTTTGGAGTCTTTCCACACATGGCCATTACTGGGCTAAATATACTCTAATGTGTAATAGTATCACATGTTATTTCAGCTTTGCTAAAGAGCTTAAGGAAGCAATGGAGTATAATAAAGCTTCACAGATTGGTTCAAGCTTTTTTGTCTTTTCCAAGAAAGTCCAGTGAAGCAAAACTGAACATTAAAGCAATAGGAAACAGACATAGTGAAGGTCCTGGGTTTAAATGCTGCTCTCCCTGTGCATGCATGGATATTTTCTGGTTACTCCAATTTTCTCCCACAGTCCAACAGGAACAATGGTTAACCACCAAGATGCTTCACTAACTGCAACACTTTTAATTTCACAGCACAGATGTGCCATAAATAGCATATTAGGATCCTTGATTTACACATTTTACCATTTTTTTAGCCATTTTGTGTCTCTTAATTTTCGCTCACATTGTTTCTAATATTTCACATTTGTTAATAGAAACAAAAACCCAATTACATGTACTGAGTCTGTATCAGGATGCATTCACTATTCAGAAAGGAGGTGCATGAAAAGCAGCAGGCATACTTCAAAAACGCGACCGAACGTGACGTTCCACTGTATCCCGTTCATTTCTTTCATTCTAGGCTCGCATGACAAATCGGTCCACATATATAGCAAGACAGAAAACTGGGTCATACCAATTATATTTTCAAGTAGAAGCTTTAGTCTGATCTGGACAAAAACACCAGCTAAAATACCCATATGTTTTAGCAAACTCCACACATTATTAATGATAGTGAACAACCAGCGGGGATGTAAATCGTTTCTAATGATTGATTTTAGAGATTTTGTGATGCCAAGATGCCGCTTTCCTGCAATTCACAAGATTTTGTTTAACGTCTGTGACGGCGAAATGAACTTGGGTTCTCGTCCATCACCATTCACTTGCAGATATTGACGAATTTGGCAAAATAACGGGAAGTAGAGCCGCCGCCATTACTGAGGAGACAGGTACCCACAGATCCTGTGCCCCAAGCAGTCATTTGCTTATAAGTAGCAATGAGTGAACCTTTTCCTCTAATCAAACATGCCTGAGAGGGCTGGGAAGACGTCTTCAGTCATCACCTGTTCTAATAAGAGCAAAAAATTCTGATTTGGAAAAATAAGGTGTGCAAGACACACAAGCCCCAACTTAACAAGGATTGTCCATTTTGTAGACCGTAGGGTTTACACAGGTTTTACTGGGCGTCCCGAGGACCAAGTGGATGAAGAACATGGAACAGCACAAGTATTTCTCATCGTGCCACAATAACTAGGATGTAGAATAGCAACTTAAACCTACAGTAGCTCTCGCTGCTGGCTAACGTTAGCTATGTAATGGTCATACTGTGCAACTCGTAACGGTTTCCAAAGCAGTGGTTACAACTTTCAGTTAGCCAGAGCACACAGACAATACTCGTTTGTTACTGTCAGATAGCTTGATAATAATTAAATATGAACCACACAACTGAGGTTGTCACACAGAAAAAAAGCTTACGTTATTCAGGTTGTTAACATTAGTCATTGGGAGACTATTTGCTTACCTACAGTATGAACAAAAACGCCTACTGCTTTAGTATCAAAAGCACAAGTAAAAGTTAAATATAGTTACATGTCCAAACATCCAGCGATTATCAGCTTGTAAACTCCACGTAACGTATGCTACATGCGCTGTTTATCATTCCAATTTATCACTCAAGTATGATTAATCCATGATATAGGTATTTATTTAATATCCGGTTATCAGTTACTGTAGGCCACCGTCTAACATCATTGATCCAGGTATTCATCATGCCGTCTCTGTCGTGGGTCAGTTTACAAATGACAGCAAAATGAATGAATACAGGCACTGGTGACACCGCAGCAATGGTGGCGCCGCAAGATGGCGGCCTACATAAATTGCTCGCCAAATCGATCTATAGCCAATTTTAGATGCATAACTTTTTTTTTCATGCTGCCATTTCCGGACTTTTGAAGAGCAACACATATCCGCCTTGTATGAACAATATGTTTTTCCTATGTTTATGACCTAACTAACCATGACCAACCTAACAATGAATGTACAACTGCAACACACACTGGTCATCTTACGGGAATTGTTATGTTAGGCAAAGTGTTTGTTTCCTCTACCAAATAAATGTGTAAAGTTATGAAATTTGCTTAAGTGTAGAAAGTTCTGTATGTTAATTGAACTTTTTAAATATAATTATTCTTCATTTTTTCATCTTTTTCTCTGCATAAAAATACACTTATTAAAGCCGGCAAATAATTACAGGAGTAAAGTGTTAAAAAATGTACTTTTATCATTCTTCCCATTTAAACCAAGCAGGAGCCAGAGTAGGTTGGGCCACACATGATGCCCACACACGCTTCAACTCTCATCTTCACCACTTCAGAGTGACGTAATCAGCTGTGTGAGGAACAGCGAGGTGCCCGAGGTCATAATAAAATGCTCCATCATGTGTTTTATACCAGCAGAGGCAGGAGTTGCATGGTAAAACCTCAGCGAGAACCAAATAAAATCCTTCCACATTCACAAAACAGACTGCCATCAGACTCATGAATCCCTACAGCTAGGCGTCGAGAAAAAAAAACAAAAAGACTCCCTTTTCACAGAGATTTCACTCTCCGTTTGATACAGGCTAATAAATATTTGAGTGTGCAACAGCTCTCTAAAGAGATGTTTTATGGAGCCAAATAACAACAGCATCCTGCAGCGTGAGTCTTTGTTGCAGCGCAGGAGCCGGTAGAAATGAAATGTTGTGGGACTGGGACTTGTAGGAGAAACAGAAGCTTATAGTAAACATGGCCGTGTCCAACCCCACTTTCTCCGTTATCACCTCCTCCCCCTGAACACACACAAACACACACACACAAACTTGGAAAAGTGTGAGCGTGTGATACATGTTTGGGACTCTGCTGCCCAGTTTTCCCAACGGTCCGACGACCTTAGATCCTGAATCTTATCCTTCCAGCCCCTCCCCTCTCCCCTCCAGCAGGATAAGCATTTCCAGCTGGTTTCACAAACACTACAAATGGGAATCAGTGGTTGCCACGGATTGTGTGCTTCTCTCGTTTCCCCCTGCCTGCCTCTCTTTTCTTCTCACAGTAACAAGCCACGTCTCCAGAGACAGGGGTAGCAAAGGAAACTAGGCCAGAGTCCGGTCTGCTGGGACTTACAGGCCCAAAACACACTGAGAAGATCCTCTAAACCCAAACTGTAAACGCAGCACAATATCCTAACTGCTGTAAAAGAATCACATAAAGCACATATAAGCTTTACAAACTAAAAGCAAGAGCATAATAACAGTTACAAGTAGTTTGGACTGGATTTCTTTCAAATTTGTTAGAAATTGGACATTTTTGTATTTAATTGTTAGTTATGAAGCAAAAGTTAACTGCCTTGGATGGATGGATGGATGGAAATAAAACTAAACATGTTTCCCCATGATGATCTCTAACAAATCTCTGAGGCCTTCACAGAACATCTGGAAAAGAGAACGCTTCTTAAGACAGTTGCTTCCACTGGATTTTATTTGGGGGTATTAGAATAAAAAGGGGCTTATCATGGATTCAACATTTTCGGATTTACAATACATGTCTAATGCCATGTGTCATTTTCCTTCCCCTTTAGAGCCATGAACTACTTTGCGTTTGTCTATCACACAAAATCTACATAAAATTCTTTAAGGGTGGGCTATTAGCATTCCAAAGTGTGAAAAGATTCAGAATTATAAACTGTATTCAGCTGGAATTAGTGAGTTTTTTTTGTTCAGTAGGTAGTTGTTCAAAAGCTCCTCTGCAACCAAACTTTACGATGACTACATTTTCCTATTACAATATACGGACATTCTACATGTAAGCCAAAGCTAAGTCAGTCTTTAATTAGGCTACTTGTAAGTAAGATAATAATTGAAAGCAAGAGAGATTTATACTCAAGAACCATTCATTGCCAGTTCAAATTTTTGCTTTTGACTCAAATAAGAGCTTAAACTTTGCTTTGAGTAAGTATTTCAATATTTATCACAGCCAGACTATCTGTTTCTTTTTGCTAAGAGCTGCGACCTAAACAAATATGGCTGCCACATGCTGTGTGGTTTTCTTCTTTAGAAAACCAACACAGACACAGTATCTCTGTTTTACCACATGAAAAATAAAAAAGCTAATCCACAGCAAGCCTCATCTTCATCAACAGGGAGTTTCTAGCTTGTAGTGCTGAATATAAAAGAACTAGGCTGCTGGACAGACGCTGGCTTACAGCAACCCTTTGTAGTGAAGATGAAATAATTATATTACATACAAAAACATGACAAAATTAACTTCATCAAATCATCCATTCAATTAAACGACCAAAGACTTCTTCAACTATAGATCAAATTATTTATGTGCTATTATTTCCTTTAAAAAATAGCCCTAATTAAGGACCATCAGGATTACATATTTTTAGATAAAAGCTGGGAACGATCAGGTTGGAGAGCAGGCAGAGCAAATGGAAGAACCCAGCAGTAGGGGACGGAAAATGAGGAAACTATATATGCGAGTGAGTTATACCGGGGAGCTTGATTACATGACAAACAACAGGTAACTGATTAGTGAGGAGAGGCCAGGCAGGCTGAGGAAGGGAGGTAAATGAACATGAGGGAGCTATAAGAAAACCAAGGACTACTTAGCAAAGTATGAAGAAAAACAAGCAGGAATGACCTAACCTGAACACAACAGAGGAAATTAATAAATAAAATATAGATTGAGCATAAATAAAATGCAAAAACTGAAAACCTGAGTAGGAGGCAGAGTAGTAGGAGAATGTAGCACAGTGATTAAAAGTGATCTTCCAGCAGCAGAAGCCTATAGGGGCATAACTTAAGTCACTCGAACTGTAAGCAGGTTTGTGCATCAAAAAATAAAACAATAAAAATAGAAAGAAAGCATATTATTCATGCGATTGTTTGCTTGCAGCAGTAAAAAAAAATTGTTGCTTTTCTTCAAATTGAAGCAGTTAGATCACAAATAGTTATTGTGTGAAGCTATCCTTTTTTAAGACTAAAGGTATCAAGGTTAAAAAGAGAATTCCATTAACGGCAATGCCAACCTTAGGTAAATAATTAAGTATTTTTATCTCTTTCATATACTTCTATGTAATATTTAACCCTTTTATCCCTTTCTCTGACATGGCAAAACCAAAAACCTGCTCCATATTCCGGACCAGTTTCATCCTGACAGAGTAAAGAGAAATAAATTATTATTCGGGACAATGTAACCATTTCTCTGGGAAAAACACAATGGCAACAGCTTTCACATGTTTCTTTGCATGAAAATTGGGTGCTAAGGACATTATGTTCTTATCAGGCAAAGGCAGATGTGTATTCTATTATAATCACTTACTGCATTTCATTTGCACAAATATGTACAGTACAATAATGAGACAAAAGCAATGCAGGAAAATGCTATTTAACTGTCCTCTACCAATATCAGAACTGGCAGAGAGGAGAGGAAAATGATTAATTTGGTCTTTCTCACTATTAAGAGCAAATGAGCCTTCATCCATCCATCCATCCATCGTTTGTGTTTGTTTTTGTGTTTGCTTTTCTCTGCAGGCATTCAGCTTTACTTTCTACCTCTCTGACCATATTTTACAGTCTTACAGGTACATCTCTCCATAGAAAGAAGAAAAGAGTTCAGGTCCTAAACTGCCCTGACTCCAATCCAGACCAGCAACTCAATACAACCATGTTAAGCCTTCAAACTGGAAAACTACAACAAAATACTTTCTGAACTGATGAGTGACTCAAAGTTGTTGAGAAGCGTCAGAAAAGGATATATTTTACAGTGAAACGCACAATAGGCAATCTTCCAGGGAGTAGTTCCCAAAAAGTAACAGACAATTGTTAAGAAGAGAACTGATACAACTCAGAGCTAAACAAGTCAAACATTTTCATTTGCTGTTATCTAAGGAACCTGTGAATCAGAATATTTCACTCAACTATGTTCAGTGGTGTTGAATATAAGAACATCTGTCTGTCGTTTCTTTGCAAACTTCACCAACCCTCCATCAGTAGCTTTGGACTGAAAAATAAAACCAGGATATGAAGTATAACATGTTTCCTCTCATAGAAGAGGGAACCAGCTGAACTCCTACATGCCGAGCAGAACAAGAGCCCTAATTGTGTCCACATATCATTACGCCTGAGGGTCTGCAGAGCTGTAATTGAGTATTAGGGAGATTGTGTTCCTTTCATTCTGGTCATTTATTATGACTTGTTTATGAGGCTGAAACAGGATCTGAACTGGAGCCTTGATGCACAGAGCCTCAACACACACTCACACTTTCAACAAGCCAGCTATTGATAAGTGAACGGGATAGGAGGGGCCAGGGTAGGGTGGGGGCGTTCAGGAAGGTAGTAACAATCCCTGGAGCCCGTCATCGGGTCTCACAAGGTGAAAGTGACCAGCATTCCCACAGACTGACAGAAACTCCGGAGGGGAGAGGTTGTAATAAGCCATAAGACGTTCTGATTTTACAGAAGAGAAATCTTTAAAGGGTTCATATAATAAACAGAAGAATTATAACTTTAGAATGTGAAACTCTAACCCATAGGTCATATAGTTATTCTTACAAATACATTACTTCCTAAACAAGCTGTATAAACCTAAAACCTCCAGTTATTTCCATTGAATCCCGTCCAATTTTATCATTAGCAGTGTTGGCTGTAACGCGTTACAAAGTAACTAGTTGCTTTAATGACATTACTATTTTTTGTAACATAGTAGTGTCGAATATATGATGGCGTTACTTAAATGACTGATAATTTTATTTATTTATCGAAATCGATCGAAATTACGTCATGACCTCAACACCATCAACATCTAAAAGAGGATCACGATCACCCCCTCTCAAGTTTACATACTACTAGCGTCGCACTCATAGCAACAGTTAGCAGGCAGATATCCTCATGAAAAGGAACCACACATTGCATTTCCCCTAATAAGTTCTCATACAACTCACAACAACACCTGGTAACATTATTAACCGCTGTATAACAATAGCAGCACCCCCTGTGAGCAGAGCACATTAGCTGAGGCCAGCTAGTAGCTATTAGCTAAGCTACAGTTAAACCATGGCTAGGACAGATGAAGAAAGAAGCAGCGGACCGGAGCTAAATCCACTCCTTCTATTCTCAAATCACCAGTGAGATCTAAACAAGAGGACCACTGTTTGCTCATAGAATGGACTAGTCTAAAAATGGCATAGGGCTTTGTACTGTAAGAAAAAAATATATATATAAAATTGAGAATCAAACTGAGGATTTGGAGAATCGTGACATCCCTACTGATAACCTATTCTGCACGGAGCCTGAACGAACATTTCCTGCATGAGGTCATCAACGCATCCCGAATCACGACAAGACGCGGTTGCAAGATGGAGGAGCAGAGTGACGGCAGCAGAGCTATGGCTCCAACAAAAACATCCCTAGATGCGTGGAAATATAGCCACTACTTTGAATTTGTTGCACGAAGGGACAAGCATGTCAGTGCTCAAACCTGGAATTTACATGACTTTTCGCTTTTAAATTATCTAAATTCTTCAATGAGGACAGTCCAGAACTTCAGGCAGACCAGTGGGCTGGTCATCCTCTCCTCTTCTTAAGCTGTGGCTTTGGACAATGTTTTTTTTTTCCATTGACCTAGTGGAAAATCCATGGATGTCCTTGGAGAAAACGTGGTCTTGAAGGCAGCTTATGTTTTTCTAAAATCTCTAATGGACTAGTTTTGCATATTTGCTGCCATCAAATAAATGGAAATTAGCGCTGATAAAACTCTGTAAAACGACAAGGCCTGGCTACGACTAGTTACTCCTTTCTTTTCTTTTTGATCCAATTTCATCCAATAAAGAACAGGATCCATTTCACAGCAATCCATCGTTTTACTTTATAAAAGTTTCCTGAAAGTAATGCGTGTCTATGAGGTTCTCGCAGCTGCAGATAAAAGCTGGATCTCCTGATTTGTCTCGTTCCCACTTTCAGGTTCCACAAATTATTCAGTTTTGTTCCGTTCTGCAACGGGACTTTGTACTTTTAAGAAACATTTAGATTCATTGGGAGAAAGGTATTGACTGAATTACAAAAAACCAGAGTGCTGTGCAGTCATTAAAAATACAAATAAAGTGGCATCCCCAGATTGAAAAGTGTAACAAAGTAGGACACTTTAAAAATATCTGAATAATTAAAAAGATTTGGAAATATGAACAGAATGTGAAATGAAGTGTAGTTAAGTTGGGACAAAACAGAAGATATCTGGGTTTATAACTTCTGTTCTTGTAAGTTTAGGTTGCTTTAACACGTATTATTCATTATGAGTCTGTGTTTAGTTTGTATGAATAAAACATGACAAAGTACCACATGACTGGGTAATCAGACTTGATCGCTCTAATCATGCTTAGTGGGAATGATTGCTGCAGAGTCTGTGACTCAATGCAGTCAACTGTCCACTGCTGGTAAGAGCTTGTTTAGGAGGGGGAATTGCTGCAAAGTCAGTGACTGGATGCGATCAGCTGGAAGAGAAAACTAGTAACTGGTTGGGAGAATAATAATTAAGTTGACATCACTGTTTTTCTAGTATCTGTCTGTATGACTGGTTTTACTTGATTCTATTTTTGTACATTATCTGGATGTTTTGTGAAGTGCCTTAAAACATTAGAAGTAAATCAACGCTACGTAAGTAACCTGAACTGAATTACGAAGAAAAATGATTTGCCTACCGATAGGGATGCAACGATACCACTTTTTTCAAACCGATACAATGCCAATATTTGGATCTGAGTACTTGCTGATACCGAGTACCAATGCCGATACTTCTACTACACACACAAAAATACTACAGATTGTAAGCTATACTCTATTTCTTCTCAGCTTGTTAGGATAAAAAATAAAATATTAATAAAAATTACAGCAAAACTAACATTTCAAGTCAAAATTAAAAATTGTCTGTGAAATTATTGCAGAGTTTTCACCTTTCATCTTTATTGGTTCATGGTATCGTATAACCTGTCCTGATACCAATATGAGTACATTACAACGGTTACACTTAAGCGTTTCAGATAATCAAATAAATTTTAACATCACATGTTGATGACTTGATAAAATACCAAAAGCAGTTTTTAAATAACAATTTTGTTTATCAGGGGGAAAGAAATATCCAAACCAACCTGTGAAAATAGTCAGGCGCTGATTATTGACTGAAAACAACTAAAATTACTAAATTACTAAAGCAGAATCCATATGGCAATGTGGTGATAAGCCCAAAGATCTCCAAAAGCAACACATCATACCCTAAACAAAAGATTTTCAAGAACAGGTGAGAAACAATGTCATCTATATGTCTGCAAATGGTTACAAATCTATTTCGTAAGCTTTGGTAGACCAGCTAACAAAGAGAGACATTAACCACGGATTGAGAAAACACAGAACGGTAGAGAAGCTTCGCAGTGTTCACAGAAGAACCTAGAATGTCATCAAAATGTCAAACTGTAGGCGTCACTTGTCTCTGTTAACACCAAGGTTACTAATTCATCAGTTAAATACAGACTTTATATATATATATATATATATTTGGACGGACTAGACCGGTGGTTCCCAAACTTTAAAACTTTAAAATTGGTCTACAATGGCAACATAACCATCATCCACAGCCAATAAATCCACCGCTATATCTTGCTTTTATTAACTTAATTCCAATTTTTCATTTGATTCATGTCATTTCTAGTATTGACATTAGGATCCAACACTTACCTGTTTGTGACCCAAAGTGGGGTCCTGACCTCAACTTTGGGAGCCGCTTAACAAGACAAAAGATTTTTGGAAAATGTGCTAAACTAACTCAGCATTTCAGAAAGATAACATACTGACAGTAAAGCATGGTAGTAGTAGTATTATGATCTATGACAGCTTTTTTTTCACCTTCTGTCATCTCAATAAAATGACTTTTAGTCATAGGAGGTTACACTGTAACTTTTAAAAACATCTCTATGTATAGCAAAAAGTGATGCTGTGTGCTCCCCATAATAGAGAGGAATCGCTATCGCAACCATTCAGACAGCATAACTGAGCAGATTCTTCTCTCCATCCAGGGTATATCCAGCTTTACAGCAATCGGTCATCGGGGAAAGAGGCTGTAACTTCCTAACATGGCTTCCTAACAATAGAAAGTGGGTGGATTTTGATTTTTATGAACACCGGGTGCTGCCTTTCAGAAGTTCTGAATAATGTTAAACTTTATTTAGTTGTTTTTAGCTATTCAACTTGGATAATTTCCCTTTAGGTCATGCAACAAACCTGCCATGTCAGTGAACAAGACCAGAGCCTGCAGCAGGTTTCAGTGATGATGGAGATAATGAGCTGCAGCCATGACCGGGCTCAGGTACATGAGTCCACCTGTCACACCACGGAGGGAGCTTTATCTGACAGCTGCTACCAGTCTGGCCTTGCTTCGTATTTATGAGCAGGTGTGGAGCCGTATCAGACCCTGGCCTGCAGCCTCCTCTCAGCTGCGGACTAAATGGTGCGTTTAGGTGCCACGCTGCGCCCGCGGACATGCCAGAGAACAACACCGACACCTCGTATCTAACGGGACCATAACGGAGACGAGGAGAACTCACGTAGTGCTTGGACGGATTCCGCCTCTTCTCCACGTCCACAACTTTCACGTCCAACACCGTCCGGAACTGCATCTTGATCCTGCACAGGTTTTGCATTAAAAAGAAGCTCCGGATGGATGCGCTTCCTCCTTAGAATAATAATAAATCACAACATCCCTCGGTCCAACCTGGCAGCTTCCCGATGCAACCAGGGAAATCTGCTTGAAACTTAATAATAGTCCAGTATATCAGGTTTCTCAGACAGTCTGCTGGGAGCGCAGAGGGGAAGCTGTCACCTTTAAAACAGAAAAGCAAAGAGGAGAGCTCCTTTGTGTCTGCAGCGTCGCTCGGAGAAACCTTCACCCGCAGACCGGGATAACCTCCGGCAGACCCAGCCCCCAGCAGCAGGGAGGAAGGTTCGATCCCGGCAATAGAACCCACTCACAAATAACGCTGATTGCGACCGAGCTGCTGTGTAATCCTGACTCATTCATTCGTCTTCCTTCGGGGCCCCCAGAAGTTCTCCTGTCAGCGTCAGGCAGCCCGAAACAGCGCGATCCAAAGATCCGGACCGAGCCGCGGCAGACAGCTGCATGTTAGTGGCCGCGAACGCTGCGAACCTGCCCGCTTGTCTGATCACCGAGGTCTCAGTCAGCTGCAGCTTTCTGGCCGGAGACACGAACCACTGGACCTGAATACAGATGTTTCACAGGCGACCAATCAGAGGCGGCCGCTCTGCGTGGAGGAGCAGTCTAGTGACCCAACACTGACCCCCAGCGGACGAGCTTTGAAACACACTCATCCAGGCTCATGAGGTCGGCTTCTGTTTGCAAAGGCTGATACTATGCGCTTTGTGTCCCACAGGTTTACTTTGAAAGAGCAAACCTGACATGATTAAAAATAAAACCAGAAATGTATATTGTTTGTTTTTCTTTATACATGCATTTTTGCAAAGAAATTTATTTATTTTGCTATTTTCTTAATGACATGCATTTCTGTTGAAAAGGAAAAATTATGTTTCCTTTTCCTTATACATTCATTCCTCGTTTTTAATTTACCTTGTGCATTACTGCCTCATTATGCATAATGCATGAGGAGGGCGGCCCTTCTTGGTCCAACTCCTCCACTATTGGTCAATAAACAGGAAGGAGCAGGATCCATGAGCACATGGATTTTGCATGGCAGCGGCAAGCCACTTCCTCCAAAATCTGTAGAACTAATGGGTCAGCTTCATTATCCCTGTCTGCAGCTAACTGGAGTAGCCTCTCACTCAGAATGTCTACGAGAAACAATAATTAATCGTCACTGAATGTATTACTTTCAGCTAAGATTAGCAACGCGCCTTAATTCTTCTGCAATCGTCTGACACATATCTAGTAGGAGTTAACTTCCTATCAAACAAGGTGTTCTCCTGAAAAAGCCAAAAGCGAAGGCATGAACGATCCTGCGCTTTCCTGTTTATTGACCAATAGCAGAGCAGATAGACCAAGAAGGGCAGCCCTCCTCATTTGCATAATGAGGCAGAAATGCATAAGGTAAAGTAAAAAGGAGACTAGGGAATTGAAAACAAGGAATGAATATATGAGGAAAAATTATTTTTTTTCCCCAGTGAAAATGCATGTAATAAGGAAAAAATATATATACATTTCTTTGCAAAAATGTAAAATAAAAAATAAATATGCAGGTATATAAATTTCTGCTTTTATTTTTAATTATTTCATTTTGGGTCCTCCATAGTTTACCACAAAGATTTTTGTTAAAAGTAAACCGCAAACACATTTTTAAACCAAGAAACAGAAGGATCTATGTTCCTTTTCATTATGACACACAAACTCATTTTAAAATATGTTTTTATAGGTTTTAAGGGTTTCTAATGAGTAGAGGTCAGCCAGAATATCCCCATTTAACAAATTTGGTTTTTCAGTGATTTAAATATAAATGTGAATAGACCATAACAATATTTTTTCTGGTAATATAATTATTTGCTCGTCTTCTTTAGCCTGAATTTAAAAATATGAGAAAGAAAAACAAATTAACTATGTATAAAATAGCACAGTTTAATCATGTTGCTCTTAACACAGCTACTATTGTTGATGAGTAGCAGTCATAATGAAAGTCAAAGTCGGAGCAAAAAAGCCAAATAAATCTATTTTCGAGTAGGAAGTCTGACTTAGAGGCCCGATGGACCCTGAAACCCCAGAGGAGTTCAAAGGAGGCTTCATGAATGCAGACCGGGACCAAAGAGCAGAGAGAGAACGAGGAGGTTCAGACCATCATGATTGGTGAGGATCGTATCCCCTACTCCAGCATCTCTCTTCCTGGCTTTCCAACCTTACGACCAGACAGATTTAAAGAGGAGCGGCAAAAGCAATGAGGTGGATTAGCAGAGCTTGCCAACAACCAATGGTTTTATGCAGGACATGAATACTGGAAATAAAAACGGTAAGTATGAGACGGTCATATAGTAGCTGTCTTCAGTCAGGGGCCGCTTCAGATTCACTGCAGGACTGAATGCTACCAGAGATCCTCCCTTACCTAAGCATCATCATCCATGAATTCTAGAAAATACTTGCATTATCAGAATCAAGACATTTAATATCTGTTCAGTATAAATAAAGTATTTTTTTAAATTAAACTGCATATCTGCAAACCTTGAAGTGAAGCAGTGTGGTAAATAATTACAACCATCTTTATTGTCTGCAGTTTCCACATTCGTGTCGTTTTTCTGTGACAGCTTTAAGAGGAGATAACAGATGGATGTGAGGAGGAAGAGGATGGGTGGTTCTGATATAGATTCCTGTTTCTTGGCAGCTATTTTTATGTTCCGAAAGAAAAATGAGAAATAAACGAACATTTTAAAGAAGAGCTGAACATATTTGTAATGGTTCCAGAGAAGTGGGGCCTGACAGAAACCCTGGAGATGTTTTCTGCCTCAGGGCGTCAGAACGAGCTGATCCTGCCATCTGTTTATTCTCATTCTTCTTTAAGAAGAAGATTTTCTTGCAGATCCAGACCAAACCGTGTCAATCTAACCGAGGTGTGCAGTCGACATGATTCCGTTCATCTTCAGGTTGAGGCTGCGGTCGTCAGACGGCGATGTAGTGGCTGTCGCTGGTGCTGATGATGTCGCTGTCGCACTCCAGCGTCTTCAGGACGAGCTCCAGGGAGGCTTTGCTCACATTGAGGCTGTGCCGCTGCCTGACCGCGGTCAGGATGTGCAGGACGTGGCAGCCCTTCTCTGCGTCTGCATGCATACAGACGAGGACCGTCAACACACACCAACATGTGCAAACACACCGAGAACTAAAGTGGACGAGCAGAACTCTCCCGCAAAGCCAACAAATAGAAGGTTTTACTCGTATTGTATCACAACTAACACGTAGTCAACAGCACAAATTAAAGCCTGCTCACACTTTTCTCTCTTTGAATCCTCCCTGATGATATCTTTGACAGCTATGAGCAGATCTTTGTCTTGTGTCGTCACCTGGTGAGGAAAAAATTTCACTTTCATTGTTATAACTGACAATTAATGAACGTTCTAAATTCAGTATCTCAGACAATCAGAACATTGTGAGACTCGTCAGTATTGAAGACACCTGGCGCCACACTGTAATCAGCTCATAATAATTCAGCTCTGACACACAAATAACAAACAGGGAAACAGAATTCAACTGGAGAGTTGAAACTATTAAACCCATGTTACAGAAACTCATGAGTGGGAGAGAAGTTCAAGCGTCTCACTAATAGTTTATACCTCTCCGTCAGAAAGTCTGCGCCCAGACGTTTTTCGTTCATAGTCTTCAGTTTCTGTCTCTCCGTTGGTTTTTCTGCATTGCAAAGCAATTCCCCACCAGGACAGCAGAGGGTGCTCACTTTTCATGGCGGGTCTACCAACCATTTCAGTGTCATTTATGGTTAACTAGTTTGTTTTCTTCAGATTGTGAACACATTTCTCCCTCAAGGAGCAATGGACGACTGAAAGTAAGTTTTGATTAAGCTGTAAAGCTTTTTACTAGGAGTGCAGCTCATTGGATAATCTAAAAACGCATAAAAACATACACAGCACTCCGTTTTATTGTTTCCCTTCGTCTTGTGCTCAAAATCACCAAAACATCACATTAGATAAATTATCCTTTCAACATAAAGCATGTAGTGAGCGAACGTTGCATTGACAGCCGATTACATTGACAGCCGATTACATTGACTATAATCACCGTTTTGGTGAAATGATCTCTGATCAGTTGTTGAGCTGACCAATCACAGGCATACGCTCTCCGTTGACGTACAGTTAGATATTTAGGCTCTACTCCATCCGTCCTTGTGCAGGTGAAAGAGAGGATTTGCGTCGACGGAGAATAGCGTTGCGTCAATCCGTTTTGACGGAGAAGCATAAACTAGGCTCAAGACTTAAACACAACATCCAAGTGACATACAAGTAGAAGTGAAAATTCTGTTTTCTTACATATATATTTCTGAAAAATATTGTCAAAAGGGTTTTGTCACCATTTTTGTTTCATAATGTTCAGAAACTGCCTAAATATGCCAAAGATCTGCGGCTGATTTATGTTGGGGTTTTTTCTGGAAATTAAAACTGAAAGCTCATATTTGCCTCAAAGAGTGAATAATCTACAATGCAATTTAAAAGGCCATTTCTGCTGATTTTGTTCCCTGAGATAGGGGCGGGGGCTCAGAGTTGATCAAAAATATACAAGGGATCCAGGACCCCAAAAAGGTTGAGAACCAGTGTGCTGAAGGACCGATTCCCCCTGCTGTTTCTTACATGATATACTTCATCCTGGGATTTCACCCTGCGGTACAGCATGCCCTCGTTCTGCAGGACCTGCAGGGCCTCCTTCAGTAGCTGGCTGAGCTGTTTACTTCCAGACGGACCAGCGACAGGATCCTAAACCACATTTTACAGTGTTGACAAGCAAATTTGAGCTTAGCAACATTTTATGATGAACCGATTCTCCAAAACAAGCAAATTGTTTGTTGAATTAGCTGCAACCTGCAAAAAGAGCTGCAAATCTAGATGGTTTCCTCTCTATTCTTCCTCACCTGCTCTGAGGTTTGCGTTTGGAACCGGCTGGAGATCAGAGGCTGCAGGAGATCCTGGACGTCGTAAGGTCTGAACTTAGTCACAGAGCTCTGCTTCAGGAAGTCCTTAATGATGTTTGTCGCCCTGCTAAGGGAACTTTCCGCTGAGTTTCTGCAAGAAAGCGTTCAAATGTTTACAAGGGGACAAACTGAGGGACTAATGAAACATTCAGCAGATCAGGTCGTTTAACCTGCAGCTGCTGTAAATCAGCTCAGACAGGAGGAAGTGTCCCAGAGGGTCCGACCGGGAGCTGCTGAACACCTTTTGGTGGGAAGACTGACCATCAGACTGAACTGTTCCACTCATCTCCATGCAGGGTTCCTTCATTTTTTCCACATTTAAAGTCAACACATTTCTAGATTTCCAGCTTTTTAGTTTCATTTTTGGTACATTTAGAAATAATAAATGTCAGAACTCTCTAAATGTTTTGCAGATAATTCAGCAGTGCTCAGAATCAGCTGCCTTCAGTCTACCTGTGTGTAAGTTAACCACAGCGTAAATCCAGGGGTTCTATTTTCTTTCTTCAGAGAACATTAGAAAATGACCAGGATCATAAAGAAAGGAGGTTCACGCACATCAGGAGAGGAAAGCAGGTGAAATATGATGGGAAGATGGGTGGGGATAAATACAGGACAATCCTGAAAGAAAAGCTGAGACTGTGGTGGAGGTTCACAGGGGTCTCTGTCAGGAGTGAGGAATTATTATTTTCTAACTTTGGTTACAGAACAGACGCTGTAACTTTGGGTTTTGCCGGCTGCGCTCTGGGGCTCAAAGAGCTGAACAAAGACACTTGATCCGCTGCCGAAGTTACCATCACACAGCCGAGATAAAAGGAAACTAGACTTGAGGTCATTGGAAACTGTTTTTAATCCTAAATAATTTGGCAGATGTAAAAACTAATTCTTCTCATTTTATTCTCGATCCCTCTCACATGAAAAACGGAGAGCGTACATGATATGCAACTCCGTCAGATATAACATAATGAGAGAGAAAGTCACAACTGGTAAAAGGAACGGTAAAGCTGCAATAATTGGATAAAATTGCAAGATGTGACAAATTTGTAGGGATTGACTGAATTTGCGTTAATAGTAGAACCTTGAAAATCTTGAACGGACTATTTTGTCACTAGCCATATAATCAAAGTGTCTTCAGTAGGGATCCATCCATACTGATACTGGTATCGGGGCCAATACCATTCTGATGTACTTGTATCGGTATCGGTTAGTTAACTAATACCATGAACCGATACTTAAAATATGGAAACTCTGCAATAATTTCACAAAATTTTTCTTTTTTACTTAATGTTTTTGTTTTGTGGTCATTTTCAGCAATATTTTATCTAATTCACCGCTATTTATTGTAACAAACTGAGAAGAAAATAAAACCTTGCATTGCATTTTTTTGTGTGGTAGAAGTATCGGCATTCGTACTCAGTATCGGTAAGTCAGATCCAAGTATCGGTATTGTATCGGTTTGACTTTTTTTTTTATCTCTTCATCCCTGATCTTCAGGGCTCTGAAAGTGTTCTTATCTGCTCTCAACAACGACGGCTCTCGGTACCCTGCTGCGTCCAGCTGAAAGCGCTTGTCATAAAACTGTCTGTAGAGCTGAGGGAGCTCCATCATCCAGGCTATCTGGACCGCCATCACCGGATCGTCCACCTTATCTGTGAAGACATACGGACAAAGGCAGCCGTTGAAGGATGAGGACAGAGACCACATGTCTTCTAAAAGTAAGCCGACTCTTCAATAAAAAAAGACTAATGTCATTCATTTCAATCTGAAGCTTCATGCAACAAACAAAACTCAGTTTGGGCAAAGAAGATAATTTAGAGAAAGGGAGAAACGGTCCAGAAGAATGATCCAGAGACGTTATATTCAAGGTTATAAATCCGAAAACTAGCAGTATTTGTTCACTGATGTGCTCCATTAAGGCCCAAGCGAATTATTATGAACAAAACAAGCTGAACTTACTGCACTAAATAGCTTCAGACAAGATGTTTTACTCCTGTGTGTATGAATGATTTACTGATACAAACTGGTACTGAGAAAAGGAGAGGCAGACATGTTGGATTTGGAGTTTGAGGCTAGTGAAGGACTTCAGTTCACTTCAAAAATACTTTCTTTTTTTTTTTTATATCCGAAATGAGAATTAAATGTCATGTCATCCAAACGTCTTCAAAGTCATTGTGGAAGGATCTCCAGGAGAAGGAAGTCTTGCAATAAATGTGGAGAGATCTCTGTCTGAAGGCTGTTGCTGCTGTCATATTGTGTCTCAGTGACTCTTATTGGAAACTATTTAAATAAACATAAAAATTTATTAAATTATACTCATGAATTGTTATTTAAAACATGTTTAATTGTGCATTTCGTTAAAATTAACATTTAGGGAAATTATTTTTTTAAATTATGGATTCAACTATTCTTATTAATGCATATGCATTTACAAAGAGGCGGAGTAGAAATTTAATTGAATGAATTCAATAAAATTATTTGAATTAACATAAAAATTCAAAAATGTTTCCTTAGTTGAAAAAATGCGTCATCGAAATATAATGTTAGTTATTTAAATAAATTTAATGGTGCTTTGGTCATATTTCGTTTAATTCAGTAGTGTACTTTTCTTTTACTAATAAAGGAAAAATAACATTTATCATCTTTTTTGTATTTGAAATTTGGAGGCAATTCTTATATTAAATAAAATTATTCCAATCTATTCAATAGTAGTTAACTACATTATATTTTCTTTAACAAAACATTCCTACTGTTGAATAAAATGGTTCAAGTTTACATTATTTTACCTTCTAATTTTTTGTGTTTATTCTAATTATAAACACATTAAAATATTAATATTCACAAATGCAATTATGTGGATATTCGATGTGTGGATAAAACACAAAGAAATAAATGAAAACATTATTGAACAGCAAAATATTTACCATGAGATTATTCCAGAAATAAGATAGCTAAATATATTGTGTTTTAATTGTAAATATTTATTGAATAAAAACTAATTAAATTAAACTGATTTACATTAAACATAGGTTATAATTTATACTTGGCTTGATAAAAAATATTAGGTTGGAAAATATTCAGAAAGTTATTTTATATTTGTAGAAATAACTATTTATGTTCAGGTAAAGTATTTAAATGTTCATTTGATTGTAATCAGTTTGATGACACCGTTTATTGTTTTGTTCTTTACATAATTTAAGAACACATCACAACTTATTTAATTATATATTACATTTTTTTAATGAGTGGAGATTATATCAGGAGATTATTACCTTAAATTAAAAAAAAAGAATAAATGAGAATAAATGTATCTAGATTCTATGTGGTAGTAGAAGTGAAGAGGACACTCACAGTAGGTAGCAGCCATGATTTCTCTCTGTTGCCTCGACGTCTTGACGGGTCCCCGAACGCGGAGCAGCTCTCCGATCTCCAGTCGGCAGCGATCCTGCTGGGCCTGTCGGAGTTTTTTAAGCTCGGCGACCGGATCGAACCCTGCATGAGCCGCGTCACTGTGCCTCGTCCGAGCTTAACGTAAAAAATATAAAGAAATGCAAATATCAGCTGATTATTTAACTAGGGAACCTCTAAATCAAAGTGGTTACATTAGAATTCAGTCAGTTTTAATGGGGTGACGGTGTCATTTAGACCCACATTCACTGGGATCCTCGGCCTCTTTCAGCAGATTACTTTTCCAACACAGACAGTTTATAACACCAGTACCATCATCCACTGTGGACACAATGACAGTGTGAGAGCAGAAAGAAGCAGCCATAAAGTATGTGTTTTTTTTTTTTAGTATAAACAACAAGACACAAAGAAATGTTCTAAACACAAAGATTAGGAGAACCCAGGGACACCGCCGGTACCTCCATAACAGAAGAAGTCGTCTCTCTCCCTCTTGTAAACCACCGTTCCAAGAACGTCCACTTTGTAGATGGGATGCCAGTTGTAGAAATAAATGCCTATAAACAGGGATAAAAAACAAATATTAAACTCTGAACACAGGTAAAAAATGTTGACGATATAACCACACCACGATAAAAATAGTGACTGCAGCAGTAGGTCAGTGATGAGAAAAATGGAAAACATCACTGCTAATGAACTGCTGCTAAACTTCAAGTTGCCACCACTGCAGAGCTTGCTTCACACTGGCAGCAGCTGGATTTGACTGCATCTGCAGGTAATGGTGAGAAGACTTTTGGACAAGGAAGATAGCAGCAAATCTTCTGTCAGTCCAAGAAAAAAACATCAAGGACATGCTGGACAGCAGAAGACTGCAAGTTACTTCCCTTTTAATTGGTTTTAGGAGACAAAAAGTGCGAGCAACAATGAGCCCCATGGGGTGCCATGAGGGAAGCATCCTGATCCAACACATGGGCTGGGACTGCTACTCATCTGTTAGGGAGCTATCTACCGCTTCGGTACCTGAATGGTGTCATACAAGGATTTGGATCAAAATGCTACGATCTGTAGACTTAATACAGTGAATGTACTTAACAATATGAAAGGTATAGGGTAGAAGTGATATAAATTTAGCCAAAGGAAGAGATTTTGATTATACCCCCCAACCGTGATTATGCATTTTCATGATGTCATCAAGCTGCGCCTATATGCTTTCTGCCATGTAAACACAGAAGATAAATGCCGGTGTTTAGTGTTTGTCTTTACACTAAATATTACAACTTTAAATTTTGTTGATTTTCATTTAACAGAGGAGAAATCTTTTGAACTTTGAAGCATTTTTAATTAAAATATGTGCAGGTTTCCTTTTGTGCGATATGAAATTTAAAATTAAATAACCAAAGTGGACCATTTTGAACTTTATTTTCAAAGCTTTTTAGTAGTAGTGAACAATATAAAAGGTGGTATGTAATACTAATGTTCAATGTTTGTCTTTAATCTAGATATTGCAAGTATAAAATGTATTGTTTTTCATTTAGAAACCTGTTGAACTTGAAGCATTTTTAATTCAAATATGTGCAGGTTTTGTGCAATATTAAATTCATAAATGGGTACCCTGGAAAGCAGACGATTTTCAACTTTATTTTCATTTAGCTTTTATTTGATTTAAAACATCAAGATTATGTTGTGAGAAATTTTGTGTTGCATTATGTTTGGAAAGATTATTTAAATCTTTTTAAATGCATTTTGCGCACAAAGACATTTTTTTTTGGCATTCTAAACCTTTTTGTCGTTCTCCTTCAATGCATTTGGAAAGTGATCATGTTTAAAAGCAGTATTTTTTACATAAATAGATATAAAAGGGAATATGGCATATTTACCGAACGTGCTTTAGATTATATGGCAATATAGATTTGAGGCCATATCACCCAGCACTATGTGAAAGCAGAATAAAACAAAAATAAAGACATGTTAGACCAGTGGTCTGGATAATCAGATTTATCCCTACTCAGATTCAGAATATTTGGTGTACAGGCAGCCAAAACAGAAACCAACAAACTGCAACCAACTTCAAGCACCATCAGTCGGGATTTTCTTGAGATTATTGATATCAATCGTAGATAATATGCCATGTTAAAACCAAGCGGCAGTTTTGCCCCGGTTGCTGCTGTTACCTGGAACCTGTGTGGACTCTGTCATCAGCAGGATGTCTCTGACAAACAGCCGAGCACAGGCAGAGAAGATCGGGTCTAGTCCCCACAGCATCGACGAGGGCTCCTCGGCTGGATCCATCCCCGCTGGCTGCATTTCATCCTGAAAACAGAACCAGAGATCTTCCTAAAACCTTCCTTTCCTGTGTTCTGTTGCTGCAAAGTAAGTTAGTGTTTGTGTGGCAAGCTGGCGCCCATGGAGAGTCACGTGAGTAGTTGCCCCGAACAGGAACAGTACGCGTCCGCCATGTTGTGAGTGGCAGACGGAAAACGTAATCCTGAAGCTACGCAGGGCACACTAAAGTTTACGTTGAGCTAATTCTAATGAATTGTTTTAAAATTATTTATGCTCTCTGAGAAACGAATAAAGAATATTTACCCAAAATAAAATATTGAAACAAATGTGATTATAATTAACTAAAACTTTAATTTTACCTCTGAAGTTACACCAAACCACAACATCAAATAAAGTTAAAGTACTTGCAATACATAGAAAGTGTCTTTAGTATTTCATTTTGTCTAAATTTGTTTGTAAAAAGCTTTGCCAACAATATTTTTTAGATGATCACTATTTATTTATTTGTGAATAAGAATAGTGCATTAAATAATATTGTTAGCAAAGTAACATTCAAGGATTGATTGTGAAACTTGTAAATGCCATTTATTCACGAGAAAAACGAAAATAAAATTTCTTATTCTTATTATTACTGTTAATCTCGATTTTTTAGAAAGTAGCCTATTCTTAATGTACCGTTATAGGTAATAAATAATGCATAAAATGATAAGAATTTGCAAGATATGGGCAATGTTTTAGATGTATTGATATCTAAAACAGAATCTTAGCAGCTTTTACGTCCACACTTGATTTTATCGGTCATGATAACACTAATGGTGATCATTATATGTTTAATCATTCATACTATTATATATATTGTATATTTTATGCCTATCTGAATATTCATATTCAAATATATATATATATATATATATATATATATATATATATATATATATATATATATATATATATAAAAAGCATCATTTTATCATTTTCAACTATCCCAAGCAAAACGCCACTCACAATATGTTGGAAACAGTGACGTACTCTCCAGGCGATCGTGCTGTTAGTGGTCATGGGACCATTCTTTAAATAATATACTTACATTTGATCTTTTTCTCTAAATATTTTTATCAACTCGCTGCAATGTCTTACAATATGTTTTTATTTTTAAATAATAATTAAAAAAATATTTTTCTATTTATAATGTGTCGCCATGAATTGTGGGAGATTTAGTTCCACCGACACAAAGAGACTCTCCAAGTTGTGGCTGTTGCGGTCAAAGATACCGTAACGATCAAGTAACGAAGAGCTAGTGGACAGTCGTTCTGGTTGAGAAGGGACCAGGTGGATGAGCGTAAACTGGTATTGTGTTTTCGTTGGTTAACCCGGTCAGACGAGGGCAGCAGAAGGCAAAGTTTTGCCCCGTTAACCCGCCGTTAACCAACTGTCAGCTGAAGGAGAAAAGACACGCTGGCACGCGCCGGTTGCACGTGAACGCGCTTGGTCACTAAATCCGCTACGAATCAGCAGTCCGCTCCGCTCCGGAAAGAAAAGATGACCGTTTTAGAGGTTTTGCCGAACACTAAACCGCAGTCAAACTACGTACGTTAGTGTCCTTTAGGAGCGTAACGAGGGACCGTGTCGGAAACAACGTGAGGGCTCGGACCGAGCCTGTTTTCCCCCCCGTCTTTTGTGTGTTTTTGTTGAAAGAAAGAGAGACCCGCAGGCAGACTGTTTTTTTGCTGGGCCAGTTAGAACAACGACGAAATTTCCGAAACAGTTACTTGTTTGAGAAAGATGGATATATATTTTCTATTCACTTTAGAAATTTAGTAATAGCTGAAAGACGGTTAAGATTTTCGTGGTTATTTTTATGGGTATTTTTTTTATATATATGACGCGTGAAATATCCACTGAGTAGACTGGTCAGACTGGTGTCAAAGGCTAAGCTAAGGGTTGGATCTGGACTGTTATGGAAGCTTCTGTCTGAGTTTCTGTTCCTGATGGGACAGCATTAACCTGCTCCAAACCGCACGTCGCGTTCCCTTCTGTTCCTTAATGAATTTTCAAGCAGGAGACATTATGTCGTTTTTTAATTTCCGTAAAATATTTAAACTGGGAGTGGAGAAGAAGAAAAAGCAGTACGAACATGTGCGAAGGGATGAGAATCCGGAGGAGATTTGGGAAATAGTGGGAGAACTGGGAGACGGAGCCTTCGGCAAAGTTTTCAAGGTTGGTGTCCTCTTTTGAATATCCCAGTTTTCCAGTGAAACATAAAAGCTACTAACAAGACTTCCGTCAGACTAATGCTAGATGTACTTTGTCACCTGTAGAGCATGTCACTATCAGGCTTTGGTATGAGCACATCCCTTCGTTTCTTCATCTATTCTCTTCACACTTTATTAGCACTTTTTAAGGGGGACGCATTATGCCTGTTTTAAACAAGTTATAACAGACCTATGGTCTGAACAAAACATGTTAATGAGGTTCTTTGCACAAAATCACTCTCACATAAAGCAATCTCAGCAGCCCAATTCTGGACTATTTCACTACCCTTCCAGAAGGAGCTTTTAGAGACTTTAGCAGACCACGCCCACCAATCTCGTCACTAGACTGCAGAGGTTTACTTGAGTAATTTTGGGAAAAGTATACTTTTTAAGAGGAATTTTACTACATCATACTTGTTACGTTTTGATGAGTGGTATTCTTGTGAATATCTGGACGAGTACTTTTACAGAGGACATTTACGTACTGCAAGTACACTTACAGAGTACATTTACATACTGCGAGTATATTTACAGAGTACATTTACGTACTGCGAGTACATTTACATACTGCGAGTACATTTACAGAGTACATTTACATACTGAGAGTACATTTACATACTGCGAGTACATTTACATACAGTGAGTATATTTAGAGAGTACATTTACATTCTGCGAGTATATTTACGGAGTACATTTACGTACTGCGAGTACATTTACGTACTGCAAGTACACTTACAGAGTACATTTACGTACTGCGAGTACATTTACAGAGTACATTTACAGAGTTCATTTACGTACTGCGAGTACATTTACGTACTGCGAGTACATTTACGTACTGTGAGTACATTTACATACTGTGTGTACATTTGCGTACTGCGAGTACATTTACAGAGTACATTTACGTACTGCGAGTACATTTACGTACTGCGAGTACATTTACGTACTGCGAGTACATTTACAGAGTACATTTACGTACTGCAAGTACACTTACAGAGTACATTTACGTACTGCAAGTACATTTCAGAGTACATTTACGTACTGCGAGTACATTTACGTACTGCGAGTACCTTTGCGTACTGTGAGTACATTTACATACTGTGTGTACATTTGCGTACTGCGAGTACATTTACAGAGTACATTTACGTACTGCGAGTACATTTACAGAGTACATTTACGTACTGCGAGTACATTTACAGAGTACATTTACGTATTGCGAGTACATTTACATACTGCGATTACATTTATGTACTGCAAGTACATTTACGTACTCCAAGTACACTTACAGAGTAAATTTACGTACTGCGAGTACATTTACAGAGTACATTTACGTATTGCGAGTACATTTACAGAGTACATTTACATACTGCGATTACATTTATGTACTGCGATTACATTTATGTACTGCAAGTACATTTACGTACTGCGAGTACATTTACAGAGTACATTTACGTACTGCGAGTACCTTTACGTACTCCAAGTACACTTACAGAGTAAATTTACGTACTGCGAGTACATTTACGTACTGCGAGTACACTTACAGAGTACATTTACGTACTGCAAGTACACTTACAGAGTACATTTACATACTGCGAGTACATTTACAGTGTACATTTACGTACTGCGAGTACATTTACAGAGTAGATTTACGTACTGCGAGTACATTTACAGAGTACATTTACATACTGCGAGTACATTTACGTACTGCGAGTACATTTACAGTGTACTTTTACATACTGTAGTACATTTACAGAGTACATTTACGTACTGTGAGTACATTTACATACAGTGAGTACATTTACGTACTGCGAGTACATTTACATACTGCGAGTACATTTACGTACTGCGAGTACATTTACAGTGTACTTTTACATACTGCAGTACATTTACAGAGTACATTTACGTACTGCGAGTACATTTACATACTGTAAATGTACTCGAGGTTTGTTTTTTTTCTATTTAGTTTTCTATCTGTTGAGCTTGTTGCCTTTGAAGGTCAAAATAATATATGGTAAACAATATAAATTATCATCTGAAATACTGCTTTCTTTTAAAAAAATACATGGATGATTGCCTAGATAGATATGCCTACTATAAGTATTAATAGTATATTGAAACATTTACTTCGAAATGTGTTTCTTTTGCTTTAAATTTGCTATTTTGTACATATAAATTATGCTGTCGATACGTTTTTTATTTTAAAGGAAAAAATTTTAGGTTCAACCTGAACCTTATTTTTAGCTAATATTGGGTTCATTTACTCAACCAGACAAGTTTGGAGCCACTTGGAGTCCTTTGGGAGGAACCTGCGTTTAGTCACAATCGGCGTATATCAATATAATATCCATATAATGGGAGTCAATCATGGCAGGACATTTGCCGCCATAACTTCACCATAACTTCATATTTTTGGCATCTGATGACATAATTAAAAAAAAATATGAAATCAGAGGTTACTCAGTACTTTTCTAGTCTTACTCAAGTAATATTTAACTTTTTAATTGGGTAGAAATATGTGGAAGTAGTGCTGCCCTTTATTGACGTAAAGGGCCGTAGTTTAACACTTGAGGGGGTGGTTCTATGCAAATGTCGCTTATTTTGGCATCACAATATGGGGGAAATTTTCAAATGGTTTGTGGAAGCATGACATTAACAGCAAAAAAGCAGCAGAGACCCATATGGGAACACTAAAGGATTAAAAAAAAAAGACATTTGCATAATTTCTCCTTTTAAATTACATTTTTCCTATCAAGTTTTTTGGTTGGATTCAACAAAATATGAAACTTGCATATGAGTAGACTGTACTGATAAAAGTAGATATTAAGTCCACATTAGTAATTATATGGAACAGCATATAGCGTGAGAAAAACAAATTATATTTTTGTTTCAGTACAGTCATTAGCTTTATTTATTTTTTCTTCCAGAAGCAATTATATTTCTCATTTTTGCGTGTACCAGTGTTGAAAGGTTGATGATGATAAAAACAATAAAACGAAGGGCAGAAAGTTTATTGAGCCCCCTTTCTGGATGCAAAGAAATTTAACTGAACAATATTGAACAACGTCTTATGTAAAGACATTCACGTTAAAGAAGAGAGACAAGTTACGGCTGTATATATCCAGTAAAAAAAAAAAACGAGTTTGTTTAACGGGTGGATTATTATTTGGCTGATCTCTACTCATCAGAAACCCATACAACTTTTAAAAACAATACTTTTAGAATATGTTTGTGTGCCATTATCCAAGTAGCATATCCTTCTATATGTATTGTTTTAAAATGTATTGTGTGATTTACTTTAACTGAAAATCTTTGTGGTAAGCCGACTTTAGTGAGTCACCCTCGTATTGAATCTAAAGTTGAGAAGATCCAGAGATAATAAAGTGGGCAGTGATTACTTCCTACCCCTGGGTCCACTTCGCACTGTAACCTCCATATATAGGACCGGAGTTTAATAAGCTTTAAATACCAGTCATAGCTCATTGTAGAGCTGCGAAACACCAGGAAGGGGGTGCATCGCATAACGCAGCGGCGACTTCATTGAGTACATCCTGTCTGCTAGGAAGCCAAAACAGTCAGGAGGGATTTCCACCTCAGCACAATTCCTCACGTCTTCTCCACATCTCTCCAGGCTGAATCATAGCGAGGGTTCCTTCCCTCTCGTTTTACCGTCCTGTCGGCTCAGACACGGTTTGGCTTGTCTGTGTTTAGTTTTTTTCTACTCTAACCTGGCTGAAGCAGGTGTGAAGAAGAAATGAAACATCCCGGCTAAAACTCTGTACTCAGTGTTTTGTTGCTTCACCTCCAGGCTCAGAACAGGGAGACGGGCGTCCTTGCCGCCGCCAAAGTCATTGATACGAAGACTGAGGAAGAGTTGGAGGACTACATGGTGGAGATCGACATCCTGGCCTCCTGCGATCATCAGAACATCGTCAAACTGCTGGACGCTTTCTATTATGAGAGCAAACTGTGGGTGAGTGTCCTCTAATCCAAATCCACGGCAATGTGGGGGAAAATGATTCATAAGGGTGGTTCTGTGAAGTTATCATTCATCTGAGGTAGACAGATGCATGCAGAAGTTTCCTCCTTTCTTGGTTGTGTTAGAGCAGACTGAACCAGCAGAGCTCCAGGTAGGAACCCGAATAGCCATAACCATGCTATGTAGTATACGATATTCTGATTATTAAAACCTAAAGCAATAAAATTAACTGTCAACTTCAGTTAACTAACATTGAATCAAGGCGAGTCGGTCTGTCAATCACAAAAGAGAAAAAGTGCGAATGATTCACAATGATGCATATTCTTAGATTAAACACAGTAACATTCAGGGCTTAGCTTTTAGCACTGCTGCTACAGAAGTTACTGGCTTTGTAACACGGACTAAAGAATTGTAGCATCAGCACAAATTCTGTAAAAACACGGTCTTGTGTTTTATTATTTTGCCTGAAGTTTAGGCTTCTGTTTAGAGAAGGGAACTGGTACAAAATGTACCAGATGTCAAACTGCAACTGGACATCCAAAACCATTGACACAAATGTAGTTCTGCCAAAAAAAACAAATATAACAGACAAAATTAGCAAAAAAATATATAGTTTGATGGAATACTTTCTAAAGAAGTAGGTCATATATGGAGCAAGCTGTTTGTCAGCTGCCATTAAACAGACATTTATGACTTGTGCTATTTTCAGTGGGTTTAATGGTAAGTTTTAAAAGTCCTACGTTGTTGAACACTATATATTTCGAATGTTCCTTGAATGTACCACAGGTGTGCAGCTTAGGACAAGCCTGATGTTTGTGTGTGGCTTATAAAAGAAAAATCCTTCTTTCATACTTGCAGATGCCTTTCTTACTTTGGAAGTAATTTTAAAGAGAAATTTCGCTGGATTTATCGCAAGGTGCTGTTTGGAGAAAAAAGGGTTTGCTAAGGGGTAGAACTGGGCGATAATATGTAATATAATCTAAAGCATGTACGGTAACGATATGTATTACAATATATAATTTTTTGTTAAATTCAATTATCTCAAAGTGACTGCTTAGAACACTTTCCAAATACACTGCAGGAGAACGACAACTTTAAAAAGATTTAGAAGAACATTTATTGTGCAAAATGCATTTACATATACGAATAATTCATCACAAAATTTTCAAAACAGAGAGGAATATATTTTAAATCAAATAAAAGCTGAATGTATTGAAAATAAAGCTTCCTGGTTACTAATGAATTTAATTTCGCACAAGAAACCTGCATATATGTCAATTAAAAATGCTTCAAGTTTAACAGGTTTCTTTTCCGTTAAACATTTTGAACATGCAATATTTAGAGTTAAGACAAACACTGAACATAGGTATTTATCCTCCTTGGCTACCAGAGGTTAGAAGTATGTAGACATAGCTTGGTGACATCAAAATCCATAACCACGTTCTAGACAAAATTTCTACTTTTGGCTAAATTTTATAATTCCTTCCTTCTTATGTTGCCCACTACTACTAAAGGGGTCTAAAAAGTTGTTGAAAATGGCGACAAAGTCGCCAAATGTGCAACACTGTTCGTCAGGCGGTGTCAGAAAAACTCTGATCCCGGTCTCCTTGTGATGTTTGCTTTTGACGCATCCTGTTAGAACGAGACGTAGTGCTGTTTGATTGTGGATCTTAATTATATGCCTGTAATTCAGTGAGAAAACACTGAGAGTTTACCAGGGGAAACTGTATTAACCCTTTTAGAGTCTTAAAATTGCTGTCTGCACTTTTCCTTACTACATTAGCTGTAAAAACTATGTTAAAAAAATTAAATAGATTTTTAGACTTGCAAATTGATTCGATTTTGAAAGGAATCTATACTTTATTACTTATTGCATTTTTTTATCGATATCCGATATACAGATGTAGTCCAGGTCTTAATTTCCCATTCCGATATATGTAGGGTATTCTGTCATAAAATGCCCAGAGAAACTTTGAAATAAATCCAAATTAAAGGTAGCAACTCCACTTAAAAGTCTGCTGTTCAGCAAGGGATGGCACGGTTTGATTTCCTGAAGTAGACCCTGAGAAGCATGTTCAAAGTTAGGCTCAGAAAGTCAGGAACCAGAGGATGTCTTGCGAGTTGTGACAAATGAAAATTTCACAAAAAAGAGGTGGGGGAAGTACCTGAAGAGTAAAATAAATAATATGTACACGTTGTGTAATATCAACAGATAATGGCAATATATTGATAATATTGGGTATATTTCTTAAAAATCATTGAAACAAATTTTTATGTTAATAGAAACACCTCTGCTCTTTTTTGTTTGTTTTTTAAATCAGACAATAAAGCTTGTTTTTGGTCATATCTAGACAGATTTATTTTCTTTTTCTGGTATATTGGCGTAGAAGAAAATGAGTTGAGTCTCTTCAGCAGCTGGTTACAGTTACCTAATCGAGTTTTAGATGACAGGAAGTGATATTTGCTGCCTGGAACTCCAGCAGAGCCTCTATGTGAAACTCATAATATGCAGAATTAGATGTATTAACTGTGTTTTAGCTTGGGTTGCACAACTGCTGCAACATTCCTCCAGTGTCCATGTTTTTCCTTCATCTAACATCTGATGGAAAACAGTTTTTACTGCCGTATTGTGGAATAAATGTGACCAAAGTTCACATGAGCTGCAGGAACAAGCAGCTTTAGAAACTGTTAATCATCATCCCAGTTTATAATCTGTCCGCTCCAAACGCCAGACCTTTGTTTTTCTCTCACAGACGTTCATTTAAAACATTGGTCAGTTTCAGTTTGAGATTTTTCGATGCAGCTCTTACAGTTTGTGATCAGTTAACTAGCGAGTGCAGGTCAGATTATTAATTCAGAGCTTCATTTTTTCTTTCTTATCATGCAAATAATCAGAGGTTGACGAGTCAAAGTGCAGCAGCAGGAGAAGCATCACGCCGTAGCTGCTGTGAGTCAGCCCGCAAACATCTGAGATATATTCTGGATGTTATTAACTCTCCTGATTAGCTGGGTATTTCATTTCACTGCGCCGTGTTGAGCGCCCTGCCCTTTTCCTCCCCATTGTCCTCCAAACAATGAGCTTAGTCTGATGGAGGTAGATTTTCTTTTCCCCCTCCTCCTCATGTCGCACCTGTTCATGAAAAGAAGAGACAGATTCCAGGACGTTTCCTTCTCCCGATGACAGACTTTATCCTATAAAACAACAAACAGTGGTGACAGCTTCATGGTCATCACTGATCTGCATTCCCTCACTTTTACATCTCTGTCATCCCTCCTGCGGCTCCTCTTTGCCACAACATTTCAGGTGAACTCGCCACAAACCACATCCGGCCTGTTCGTGAATGTGTCACATAAACGAGTAGGTAGAGGAAGCCGCGGCCCTGGCCTGTGGTTCCTCTGTGAGTGGAGGCCATTGTGCCACTGCAGAGCCTCTAAAACAACAAAACGCCTACAGAGAAACACTAGAACTGTGTGCATGTTGAACAGCCAAGACTGCTCTGAGACTCGGGGCGCGGTACAGCTTCCAGGGGCTTTGTTCTTGGAAGTGGAGCCGTCCCAAAAAGCTCCAGTGAGCTGAGGAATTCCACTGGAGCTTTTCCTCTTTGTTCTTTGAGTTTTTCGCTTTCCATTTAAAAAGCCCGCTGACGGTATGAAATGTTTGGGCAAACGTGTAAACCACAAAGAGGGCCTCTATGGCTTCAAATTTTGCAGAAGTGCAGCTTTACTTCCCTTTTTTTCAGATAGTAACACCCCACCAATATTTCCCAATATCTCTTTCTCGGTTGAAGCCTGTGTGAACGTCCTGCTGTACAGAAAAGAGGTTGATAGATATCTTAATCCTATTTGCAGAATTAGGCCTTAGGTCCGGCAGCGTGGAGCTGCTGTAAGAATCCCTCAATCCTCTTACGTCAGTCGCCACACCCAAGCATCTAAAGGTCTTTAAGAGCATTTCATTCATAAATGCACTTCTTACATTGTTTTAGTAATTATTTTGGTTGTTTTTGTATTTTTATCTCCAGAATGTCGTTGGAAGAAGTGAATATTTCTGTTCTGAAACCAGGAACAGTTTAGGTCTCATGATTCAGCTGCTTTCTGAATCACCAATAGCTTCACTGAATCTGAAGATCCTGTGAATTAATTTCATTATTCCAACTGATTTTTTTAAAATTAGAGTTTTTAAAGGAAATCGTTTTTAAAGATTAGATTCGAATCCAATTTCTACTGTTTCATCAGTCCCTCCAGGATTTTGCTGCACTTTTTTGTTATTATTGCATCCTAAAACACGCAATGTTGTGGCAGCTTTTGTGAAAAGTTGAAAAAGTAAAGTTTTTTATTTAATTTTTTCCCCTATCCATTGAAATCAGTCGTTTGAAAAGCAAGCATTTTTGTTTTGTTTTTTAGAATATATATAAAATATTACTTTGTGACATTATTTGCAGAGTTGAGGAGTACATTGTCACATAAACCGTAGCGAAATAAAATGACTTTAAAGGTTATTATAACAGATGAAAACTCTAAAATGTGACCAGCTCAGATTGGTTCCCATTAGAAGGACATCCCTTTTTTAAACTCCTGGAAACATTTAGGAATAATCATTCACCAAAACTGATGGTTTCATCCAGTACGATACTGTAGAACATCCTCTCTGATGCCTGGGTATTAAGCTGTTTGCATTTCATGCCATACAGCAAAGATCTTCAGTCAGAGGCCTCGTCAAAATTCTTTGCAACGCGGACTGCTACTGGAGATCCTTTCTGACCACTGCATCACCATCCACGACGACTCTTTGAAGATACTTTGAAATGAATTATGGACACATTTAATTTCCCTTTGGGTTAAAAAGAAGCTTATTTGATTCTAATTTAATCATTGGTTAATTATTTGTTTTCTCAATTTATACATTTGGAATATAACTTCCTGAGAAACTTACTGTTGTGATGTATGTGGAATAAAACAGCATGTTGTAGATTTATTTAATCTGGAAAGGGTGTTTTAAAGTGAGTTAGAGGAAAGAAAAGGTGTTAAAGTAGGTGAAAGGTCACATCCCATGTGCGTTTCATGTGTTTTATTAGAAGTAAAGCATGTGCACCAAGTTAGCAAAATAAAGCTGGTTGTGTTTGTTTCTCCGTGTCGTTGGCAGATCCTCATCGAGTTCTGTGCAGGAGGGGCTGTGGATGCCGTCATGCTCGGTGAGTCAGCAGCTCCACTTTTTATCACAAGTTATTTCACCAACAGGAAAGCTGCTGGAACTGATCAAACCAGCAGCAGAAGTGAGAAAGCCATCAGCGGACCACCCACAGGGTCAATCGTTCTCCTTGCATCCTGCACGGCTTTAATTACGGTTTAGGTCGTATTACCAACTAGAATTAGGCTGAATAAGCGCTGTGGGATTTAAAAGTGAATGTTTATGTGAACCTTCCGTCTCCGCTGCAGAACTGGAGCGACCCCTGACCGAGCCTCAGATCAGGGTGGTGTGTAAACAGACTCTGCAGGCGCTCGTCTACCTGCACGAAATCAAAATCATCCACAGAGACCTGAAGGCCGGCAACATCCTCCTCACGCTGGACGGTGACGTAAAGCTGGGTAAGAGCGGGCCGCTAACAGCGCCATGGTGTCCCAATATACAAAACAAAAGCTCTGTTCTTCCCATAATAACCCAGATGGCAATAATCAAACCTCAGTGAACAAATACTGTAAATATTTAGCAGTAATTAAATATTTTAAAGAATCCAGTTGAGAGGTTTTCCTCCAACAATCACTGAAGTATTTCATGTTTAAAACAAGGTTGTTTGGGATTAACTGACACACAGTGTTCCCACTCAGTAATTTCTAAACTTTCTTTTTTAGCTCAGGTAATTTAAGATGCTTATATGTACAATGGACGCCTTTATAGGGTGGACTAAATACAAGAAGGAATGTTTTGTAGAATAAATGTAGCAAACGTGGTGGTGTGACGAATAAGAGGAGACAGAAACTAAACTCTCTGAGTGTCTAGGTTATTACTAACTATGATTATTTCCTACAGAGACACGTATCTTTGCTTCTAGACACAACCGCCTAGAAACCTGATGATTCAGTGGATCCATTAAGACCAGTTATTTTACAACAGAATCAAGTAAATCTGGTGTAGAAAACCTAATCCTGACTTTTCTCTCCAGCATCATCTGCTGCTGACCACAGAAGCTGCAGTAATGCAGCTTATTCAAAGGGCGATGAGTCATGGTGAAATAATACCCAGCAGGCATTTGGTCCTGTGACATAAAGCACACAGAGGTGTCCGAGTATCCGCCTGCAGGAGCGCTACAGAGTTGCTTTCAGCATGACCCAGGAAAGTCTCCTGATTCAGTTTAGGACTCGTCTTCTCTCCGTGATTTCTGTTTTTGTTCCTTTCAGCTGATTTTGGTGTTTCGGCCAAAAACACCAAAACTCTGCAGCGCAGAGATTCTTTCATTGGAACTCCTTACTGGTGAGTGGAGAAAGATTTACTCTGTTTGAATGCAACATATAAACAAAATACAGAGCTGCACAAACGCATCCACATCTCTTAAAGTTTTCCATGAACTTCAGTCTATTTTTTTAGGATCCATATGATTAAAAAATACAAAGCTGCGCATCATTTTAAGATGAAAGAAAGATGATACAAGATTTTAATCATTTTTGCTATGTAGATCTGAGAAAAGGAGTCAATCCTTTGTCTAATTATTATAGCTGCAGTGTTTCAACTATGGATGTCCCTATCAGTTTTTGTTTTGCCTCAGTCATTTGATTTTGAATATCCGATGATACGGATTCCAGATTTGATACTTCTAATGCATAAAAACAGAATAAAGAAGATCGACGAAACAGATTCAGGTTGTTCCTTTTTTTCATTCACCTTATTTAAAATTTTACAATTCTGTTAACAAACAGAGCACTTCTGTGAGGTAGCTTGAACAATCAAGTAATAAATAATCTAACAATTATTCATGTTTGGACTTGAGTGCAACATTAAATCTAAAAAGTTTAATTTAAAAACAAATAACGGCTCAACTTAAATAAACGCAGCAATGAGAAGGTATACAAATATCAGGGGTCGCATTAACTGAATATAATAATGTTTGACTGGTTTATTAGAAAGGTGATGGAAAAATATGAAGGCTGTCGATCAATAAATGCTTTTGACTTAACGCACAGATTCCAGGTAAATAAAAGATCAAGGAACTTTGATCAAGGCACATGTTGAAAAGTTTGACTTCGTACTGACTGCCTTTGCAGCTGGTTAGAGATGCTACGATGTGCGCCAAACAGCTGTGCCAATAACACTGCTACTGTCTTTCAGACTTCTTTCTGATTGGTTCAGTTGGGGAAATGTTTCATCCCTCATTTTAAACCTTTTGCTGAAGCATCGTGATTCCGATCTCTAGTGCGACATTAAAAATAATCTGTCAGAGATAAAAATCCTAAACCTGAAGACAACAACCTCTGCAGCAATCCTACTATTTGATTAAACACAGAAGTCCATATTATATATTAACTACGTCTATATCCGAGTCCTGATTGGGAAGTAACGTCCAATTCTAAATGAGTCTGAAACTACGTGATCAGATCAGGACATCCTAGTTTCAATCAAGATTATCTTGTGTTTACAACCATCTTCCTATCAACTCTGATCATCTTCTATTTCCCTGCTGAAGCAGTCCCACAGTATGACACTGCCACCACTAAAGTGAGGATGTTTTGTTAAGCGTAACTGCAGCTTTCTTTCTTTCTTTCCTTCCTTCCTTCCATCAATCCATCTATCCATCCCAGCCGCTCGCATACAGAATCTTGTTGTTTTGCGCCACATCCATGATGATCCGTCATGGTTGGATCATAGATTAATCGGTAGATAAAGAACTTTTGTTTCAGCTCTTTCTTCACAGAACAGATAGAGCAGCTGCTGCGTTACAGCAGACAAAGCTCAAATCTGTCCCAAGAAGCTTTAGCTTTGGAAGAACAAGGACTGGATAGTCCTTAAAATCCACCTACATGCCTCATATTCCTGCAGCAAAACACATATACCAAAAATGATCCTCTCAGGAACTAGGGATGGCTGATGTTATCCTCAAATTAAAATATGATGTAATCTGAACCATGTGTGGTAACGATATTTACTGCAATATATATTCTTCTCTTCTGTTTACATATGTCCAAATGACTGATTATGTTCATTCTCAAAGCCTGGAAATCAATGTAAAGAAAATTTATTGTGCAAAATGCAAAAAATTACAAACTTTTTATCCAAAAAAACACAGCAAAAGAATTATCATTACAAAATGATCAATATGTTTTAAATAAAATACAAGCTAAATCTTAAAACACATAATTCTAAATTGTTTGAAATGTAGAGCAAAATGTTAAAAAAAAAAAAAAAACTAATAACATTTCTCTCTGCTTTCCTGATTGCTTGTTTATAAATGTAATGTTACACAAAATAAAGCTGCACATACAAGAACTTTAAATGCTAATATCTAGTGTAATTATGAGCAGTGATCGTCAATATTTATCCCTGAGTTCCTGGTATGAAGTACATAGGAACAGTTTGATTAGATCAACATGTGTAATCACAGTGGGTCATTAATCACAGCAGGCCTGTACAGTCCAAATTTCTACCTTTGGCCAAATATATATCATTTCCACCTTGTACTGTTTATATCGCCCCCTTCCGCTGCTGCTTGCTAATTAGGTCAGGTATGTAGAAATTGGTTGCAGCGGGATAATTTAATGGGATCAGATTAAAGGGGCTGAATATAAAAGCACACCACACGTTTCAGATTTTTATTTGTAAGAACTGTGAACAAAGAGTTGAAGGTGACGCAAATGTTTTCAGGATGGCTCCCGAGGTGGTGATGTGCGAGACGTCTAAGGACCGTCCGTACGACTATAAGGCGGACATCTGGTCCCTCGGGGTCACCCTGATCGAGCTGGCACAGATCGAGCCTCCGAACCACGAGATGAACCCGATGAGGGTCCTGCTGAAGATCGCAAAGTCCGATCCTCCGACTCTGATGCAGCCGTCGCGCTGGTGAGTCACAGAGTGGACCGGTGAGGTTCTGATTGACAGATGAGCGGGGTGAGCGACTGACAGCATCCTTACCTCAACTCTGTTCAGGTCCCCAGAGTTTAGCGACTTCCTGAAGCGCTGCCTTGACAAGAACCTGGACAGCAGATGGACCGCAGCACAGCTTCTTCAGGTATGTCTGTCCCAGCTAGACCTCTGAATGTGTGTTTATCCCCAACACCTGGCCAATTCTAAGCCTCGTGGCCTTTCCTCCTCCACCCGCACCCATGCACCAGCTGCCATCAGAGCGTTAGCAGCCCGATGCGACATCTGTTCAGCTGCTCTGAGCCGTCTGTCCCAGTAGGTCTGACACTGACGTCAGCAGAGCCGGCTTTTCTTTTTCCATCGGGCTTAAGGCGCTCTGCCGAGCCAGAGCCGCTCATTCACTCACGCCGCTGACGGACGGGCCGGACGCATTCCAGCTCTCACACTGGGAATACCGCGCAGACCAAGACGCCATGGGCCTAAAAATACAAAACAGTGGGCTTCCACCCATGAAGGTTCTGATATCGAAGAAGCTTCACATTATCAGGCCTGCGATAGAATATATGCAGCAGATTTCTAAACCAAAAAAGGTGAGAAGGTGTTTAAATCTTTTTCTTTTTTTAGGAATCTGATGGTTTTAAGCTAACGGGAGGGTAAAGGAGCATTAGGATTGAACCTTCTGCTCGTCCTGCAGAATGTTCGTTTGAGCCGTTATCAAAGAGTCTTAAACTTTGAGCAGTTTGCTTCTCTAACTAGGATTAGTTATCAGTCTGCTTCTTATCATCCTGAAGTGCTTACTAAACATAAAAGTAAGCAAAGCTGAAAACCATACAGAGTAAAGCACTGGGAACTCGGCACATTCTATCCCAATCAAAACTTGGGGGGGGGGGAGATCATATTCTTATGAATCTATAGAATATGAGCTAAGAGGAATAATGGTAGTGTCTGCATTTTGCTTTGAAAACTCAATTAAATAATTAAATAACTTCCATATTTTGACGGTTTTTTCAATGGTGATGGAAAAATCTGAAGGCCTTATGTTACTTTGACAAATTAGTATTCAGTCCTCTGACCACTTGTTTTTTTTTTTTTTTTTTATGCAACGAGGAAAGGTAACCCAATCAATAAACAAATCAAACAATACCACTTTTTTTACCACTACCAGTACTTGGATCAGAGTACTTGCACATACCGAGTACCAATGCCGTTACTTCGACCACATAAAGAAATGTGATAAATTAAAAAGGCAGGTTTTTATTTCCTTTGTTTGTTACAACAAATGATGGTCAATTAGATAAAAAAATGGTATGAAAATGATCACAAACTAAGATTTCAAGTTAAAAATGAACATTTTCTGTGAAATTATTGCTGAGTTTCCACATTTTAAGTATCGGTCCATGGTATCGGTTAGCTTCAACCAACACAGATACGAGTAAGAGCTGATCATTCCTTAACATTGAATATTTATTTACTGACCTGATTGGCGTCACTATTGTATTCAAACACGAAGTTCAGGAATATTAGTCTTCAGACACCTTCAAGTATTTTCATGTTTTCAAACAGATTCCTAAAGGCTGTTTCACAAAGCGAGCTCAAAAAAAGGAGGCTCATTTGATTAATTAGCCTCAGTTATTCCGTTCCACCAACGAAGCTCAGGTGGATTCAGTCCTCGCTGATTTAAGCGAGGCTCATGTACATTAAAGGTAGCCCCCATCAATCAATGCTAGAAAAGAGAGAATGGAACGAAAGGAAAGAGCCGCTTTCTTCTCCCAGTCTGAGAAAGTCTTATTAATGCAGCTTATGATCATCACAACCACATCATAATCAATAAGGGGAAAAGTATTGTATTGTTTGTATAATAATGTAAATTAAGGGATGTTGCTTTAAATAAATTTTAGAGTCTGACACAGAATCGATTCTAACTGTAGACGTCTAAATTCATGTTAATAAATCATATTACCTTGTTGGGTAGAGCAAGATAATCTGGAGTCTGTTGTGAATAATTAAAATCAGAATATAACGCATGACAGAAACAAGCTGACAGGTTACATTTGTTAAAACAAGATTGAAGAAAGGATGTAAAATATCAGAACATCAGCACAATTTCATCTTCAAAATGTAAAGTCACATTATTACAGTATTTTCTGTTACATCTGTTTTTTGTCACCAGCAAGGTACTATAAGGCTGTTTAACACATTTAGACATCATGATGATTGTATGGGTCCATCTTCGACAAAAATATTTATTCATAATTATTAATTATGCATGGTGGAGTTACATGGGTGGAACAAATACAGCAATGTTTTTTATAATGGTAAAAGTGAAATCTAAAGAACTACATTTTAAAAGATAAAAACTACATTCACCATCCAATCATATTAATCAAGCTAAAATAAGCCTCAGAGCTAGCCTGATAAAGAGCATATGTTGCCATGGTGACTGGATGGGGCTTCAGGTTAGCCTCGTTTGTGGAACCGAATCTGCGGAAAATGAGCCAGGATTGTCAGAGTAAGCCTGGCTTTTGATATTAGCCTGTTTTGTGGAACAGCCCTCCGACCTTTGCTGTGCAATAAAACGGCCTGACATGGCTCTACAAGAATCATCTCACGGCATCATGCCTGAACCGCCATGCTTCATTCACTATTCACTAGGGGTCGGCTGACGAGCCTGCGAAGCCTGAAGCTGATCAGAACTTTCCGTCAATCTCTCAGCGATTGCTAAATACTCCATAATGATCTGCATTAGAAGGGTTGGAGAGATTTTGGGTGATGACACTTTCCCCTGTCTGAACGATCCCTGGAATGACCCGTCAGCTTTTGTCTTGTGCGCAGCATTCGTTCGTCTCGACTGTGACCGACAGCCGGCCGCTGAGGGAGCTGATAGCTGAGGCGAAGGCCGAGGTCACAGAGGAGATTGAAGAGCACAAAGAGGAAGAGGAGGAGGAAGAGACAGAGCCACACCTGGTGAGTAGATGTTTACGTCATGGTGCTTTTCACAATCTGAAAATGAAAACTGTTGTTTGTGACATTTATAGAAACAGCTGAGGTCTCACCCCTACTTTCCACCAGACGGGTAAGCGGTGCGTAACAGTGTCCACCGGGCACAAAGCAGGGCCCATCAGACGCGTCGTGTTGCAGCCCTCTCCTCAATTTACCCAGCAATTTTATGTTTTACACTCTACACTTCTAAAACGTGTCAAACTCAGCAGTTTAGATCAGACCAGACAGGAAATCAGGCATGGGAGCAAAGTAAAATACCCTGAAATTTCAAAATAAAGGACACGTGCAGATATCCAATGGCTTGATGAAGGAGAGAGCATGATCAGAAATATCCACAGTTCTGGGAGTGGACTTTCACGTATCACTTTTTCGAGTGATTTGCGTCTAACACTCTACTGGTGCGTTGAGCCCCGCTTGCAAGTTCGGTGGAAAGCTGGAGTCATATTTAATCTGGTTGCTGGGAAATCAGACCGTTTATGTCTGGAAGTAGATAAACACAAAATTCATCTCCGTATGGACAAACCAAAACCAGGATAGCAAACATTGTTAGTGGGCTTGCTACACATCCTGGAGGTACGCCTTAATTTTATAACAAACAGAAACAAGCATCCTGCAGGAATTCATAAAGCATCACCATACCAGTGTTGGTTTGTTGGGTCTTGAACATCAAGTTGATTATAAGATTATTGTTTTCATCTTCTAAATCCAAGAAGGTACAGGAAGCAGAAATGCTAACCAACTTTAAGATCTGCAAAAACAACCTTCCTGCTCAGTTACCATGAGTATCAGTGCATGCATTGTTCATCATGAACAGCGCCTTTCTGGCATCATAGGGTCAGGTTCAGCAGTTTGAATACACGAAACCGAGTCTGGAAGAAAGATACATGGTCTAAATAAAAACTTGGAAAGATTCACATGGCTTAAAGTTTTGTTTTCGTCCACACTAGCACAGACAGCATACAACGTCTCTACTATCACTTTCTTCACCAGAAACGACACCAGCGCAGGCTTTTTTCTGTATATTTCCACATATATCTTGTGTTTTTCTGATGAAACAGGAGCTTCGGTTGTTTGTAGGAAACGTTTAGCCTAGCAGAGTTTGAGCCGGGCTCAAGTTGTTAATGTTTACATTTTGCTTTCTACTAGATTTGTATGACTGTGTTCATCTATAGAGTTCCAGGGACCTTTAAATGCAGAATGTTTTAATAAAAAGAAAAAAATAGTGTTTCAAAGGATCTCCAGGACCAGAACCATATTAACTGAACTAGAGTCTATCCACACAAACAGCTCTAATTTGTCCATATTTCCTCCAGGGCCACAAACGGGCTCCGTCTGATGTAAGCGTCGCTAGCTCCGAGGATGAAAAGATCCCGCTCTCCCCCCTGGAATCGGTTCCTGAGAAGATCGAGCCGATCGTACCGCTTCCCTCCCCGGCTAAGCTTCCGGTCTCCAACCATGTGCCAGAATCTGGCTTCACAGAAGAACCTGCTGCTACAGAAGAGCAAACAGAGGAAGCTCCAAAGACTCCAGAGCAGACGCCATCAGAGGAGAACGCTCCAGAGGCAGCGTCCGACGTTTCGTCACCAGAGGCCGAACCAGAACCAGACACACCGTCTAAAGAGCTGCAGCAGTTGGAGATAGATGTGGAGGATGAGAAGGAGGTGGACACAGCTGAGGTTCCTGCGCCTCCTCAGGAGGATAACTCGCCTGTTGCTCAAGAAGCTAACGCTCCAGCAGAGGAAGAGGAGGAGGAGGACCGATACAGGCACCTCAAAGTGACTGTAACTCTGCCTGAGCCAGAGAAGGAAGTCCTAAAGGACGAAAATGGAGAGCAGCCTGCAGAAAACAATAGAATGAACATCGAAGAGGAGAAGAAGGTGCCGGATAAAGCCAAAGATGAAAAAGAGCTAGATTCAGATTCAGGAAGAGGCTCGGCTGCAGATAACAGCAGCGTAGACCTCAATCTGTCCATTTCTAGCTTCCTGTCCAAAACAAAGGAACCAGGTTCTGTTTCTATACAGGTAAGACTCAGGGCCACACCTCCGCCCAAATACAGACTTCCTCCTTTTTAAGCTGAGTGCTGTCTCCTCAGGACTCAAAGCAGCAGAAGAAGACGCTGAAGAAAACTCGGAAGTTCATTGTGGACGGGGTGGAAGTCAGCGTAACAACATCAAAGATCATCACCGACAACGACACCAAGAACGAGGAGATGAGATTCCTCAGGTGCTTCATTTAAACCAAACAAATCATTCGGACTTTCTGCTGGGCGGTAAAAGGTCCTAAACTCACTGAGCTCAAATTTACAAGCTATAAAGGTAGTAAATAAAGTTTTACTTGGCAGTAAATCTGTCACCACTTTAATAAATGTTAACTTTTCATTTTACACAGATTTTTTATTTTTTAGCTCCATTGTTTCCGCTCTTTGATCTGTTGTGGGCATTTCTGCTTCACAATGGGAACATTTCCCAGCTTTGGCTCATTGAACAAGCATTTTTTAGACTTCCTTTAGCCAATCGTAGGGAAATGTTTTGTAAAGTATGCAGAAAAACCCTAAATGCAGCGGTGTCATCAGCCGGATTTTCCCATATTTTATTTTATTTTTTTCAGTCAAGCCCCGGTTGTTTTAACTCTTTATGACACAGAACAAGGCGGCTGTTCTCTCCTCTGATCAGCGCTGACTGGACTGAGTGTAAGGTTACAGACAGTTATGGCAAGCCATCAGTAGCAAAAATAAGGCTTGTGTGAATGCCTCATTAAGGTATTAACTTCCATGGCGGATGTTAACGCCTTGTCTTTCTCTCCCCTCTCCTAACAAGCCCGCTCTGTACAAATACATGTGAAGAAAACTTCATCGCGCCAAACCAGAAGTTCTACTATGATTAACTACATTTCTAAGACTAACAGAATTCAATGGATCATGGAAATATTAAGCATGGTTTATGCTTAACGCATCTGCGACATCTGAGAAGCGAAGATTTTTCACACCACGCACCTAGGAAATTTTCTAACCACGCGGACGGTTCCGCTCAGAAAAACACACATAAAAATCAAAATTAAACGATTGCGCTTATAAAAATACCTTATGTGGTTCCTGCATGGCATGGAACGCAAATGCTCACAATTCTTTTCGTAATCTAATAGTCGGATTGTTGCAGAAGTTATTGGATTTTTGCAGCAGACAGAATAGATTACCCATCTTGGGGGTTTAACTGTTGATATGCTGACAGAATTTTCGCTTCGCTGCAACACTGGATACTGTAATTAAGTTAATAATTTCAGACAAAGTTTTAACGTGAAAATTTTTTTTTCCCGTTGAAGTGACCAGAAGTCGAAAAGACTATCACAGTAGCTCACAGCAACTAAAAGGCTATTTTACATGTTCCAATTTAATTGTCTGCACCTCCTTGGTCTGGTCAACCAAGTCAGTGATTAAACCTCCATGAATCTAAAGGAATCTTCTCTCATCATTTATTTAAGAGTCTCTCCGGTTACAAGAACTATCATTTTCATTACCTGTAAACTACCAGAGGAAAGCCTGCAGTTAAAGCAGCAGCAGACATCTGTCTTTGGCACACATCGGGCTTTTTTGAGCGCGTCTAGCCTGCTGCACTGCCCAAAGTCGCACCCCAGAGCCTCTGTAACTTTCCAACGTGCAGTGAGCTCCCTGTCTGCGATCTCTTTTCTTTAATTATTATATTTACCCTGCAATGGACTGGCGACCTTCTCAGGGTGTACCCTGCTTCTCCCCCAGTGAACACTAGAGAGAGGCACCAGACCCCCGCGAATAGATAATGGGTGGAATTTATTTATATGGACTCTGTGCAGAGGTGAAAACAAAGTCTGCCAATTTACCTTGATATGAATACTAATCTGTGAAAATGACGTAAAGCTTTCAGATTTTTCCGTCAACCTTCTAAAAAAAACACAAAAAAAACTGTCAAATGTGGAAAATATTCTATTAACGCGACCCCTCGTTGGAACATTTATTATCAATCTTCTATCATGAATGAAACATGGGCCTGGGAAGCCGTGGCAGTTTGGTTAGATCTTTAAAAAACTAATTTTCCAAATCTTGTGGATTTTGATCTGGAACGTTTGATGTGTGTGAAAGTCAGGACATCATCGTACTTGGACCCTAAAGAAAGTGGGAAAAAGTTTAGTCTTGGGTGAGCGATGGGCCACTGTCATAAACGGGTCAGGGCTGCATAACCACCCCCAAAACGCTGCTGCTTGACGTTGATGGTAAACGTTTTTTAGAGGTAGTACAAAAGGTAGTAAATTTAACCCTATGATCCCCGTATTAATCCGGTAATATGAAAACTAGTTGAACCAGGAAATTTCTCTGACTTCAGTGCAAAGAAGTTACAGCATGTTTCCTCCTCTCCAGGCGGCAGGAGCTGAGGGAGCTGCGCCTCCTGCAGAAGGAGGAGCAGAGAGCCCAGCAGCAGCTCAGCAACAAGCTGCAGCAGCAGAAGGAGCAGATCTACAGGCGCTTTGAGCAGGAGACCACAGTGAGTCCTCACACTCTGAGACGAGTTACTTTCCCTCCATCTTCATAGCATTTCCGCCTCGTATTAAACCCAGATCAGGATCAACTGCAGCTGCTGTTTCTGCCTCCGAGCTGTTTAGAGATAAGCAAGAGGAACTGTTTTCCCCTGCTTATGCAACACTTCCTGAACCTGATCGCTGTAGCAACAAACCTTTGTTATCAACTTCATCATCCAAACTGAACTTAACGCCACCGAGCAGACTAAATGATTTATCAGTCTTATTGAAACCATTTTAACTTTCTTCTTTGTCTGCTGGTTTGAGGGCTTATCTGAAAAAGATAAAAACAGCCTTAGAAGTAAAGGTCAGTTCTAAAATAACCGACATTCAACAAAAGGAACTGAACTCCTTGTGGGAAAGACAGGTGGTCCACAAGGCTAAAGGAATAATTTCCCAACATGGACATATCTTGTCCTCTGAATTTATGACTTCAGGACGCCGTTTTATCGTACCACCTAGGAAAACAAATAGGTATACCAAATCTTTTATTCCTTCTGCCATTAAACTTTTAAACCAGAGCAGATGGGATATTACTGTAAAGTAATAATGCATATGTATCTTACTTGTTGTATTGTAAATTGTAAGTTTGTGTGTTGTGTCTCTAGAAAGCTGTTATTTATTGTTTGTTTGCTGTAGTACAATTTTTATTTCTAAACTGGAGAACTGTTTAAACTGAATTGTCTCTTTGGGACTAATAAAGTTATGATGCACGACACCTTGGCACTGACACTGTAGTCTTTAGACTTTAGTCATTTTTTTTAACATGTCAGTAAAAATAGTAAAATTGGACAGATATTATTAAACAAGATTTAATTACCAACTTTTATTTGGATTTTATACACTTTTGTATCAACGTTCCCTGAAAAAAAAAATCAGCTATATAACTTTATTGTAAGTAATTATGTGGGACACTGTGGGGCGATTTATTATAGTCACTGAAACGAGGTAATAAAATGTGACATATGAAGTTTCAACTAAAACCGACAATTTTAAAAACAAATCTCTGAGAAATGAAGTTTTGTTTTTCTCTGTATACTTCATCAGGTTTCAGTTTCTCTGCTCTAATCTGGATGAAACCTCCAAATGGCTAAAATGCTGCTGACAGCTGATTAATCGATTAACATTAGTATGTTTAATGCCTTTTTCCCTAAAACATGTTGAATCGCTTTGCTGCTTACAGTGTACTAGAAAAATACATTTGCCTCGGCTTCCTTGAGAACTTCAGTCTGTTCTTCACAAACTTGAGCAAGTTAACACCTGAAGTCAAACGCTGTTTCAGCTTTTTACTCCAGTTGTTCTCCTTCCCCGTTTTTCCTAAAATCAATTACAAGTTCTTTTTCTTTTTATTCACATTAAGATTGAGAAAATTTTTGTTGCACCAGTTAACAACATCTGGACACCTACTATGATCTGGATCTGATCCTTGGAGGAGGGTCAGAGTGATTAAAATTTAAAAAAAACTTAAGATAAACATATGGGCACACAGGGACATTTAAACCAATAGATAAGTTTTATTGATACTAGAGATAGTTTTTATTTAGGTTACATTTGCATAAAAGGGTCTTAACTATATCCAGTTGATCTGAGAACCTCATTTATGAACCTCCTCAAACCTCTGTTGCATGTTATATTAATAAAAAGAGGCGTATTGTGAGTTATAGAAATGATGGACTGATGCGACGCTCTGTGTGTTTGACAGAGTAAGAAGCGTCAGTACGACCAGGAGGTGGAGAACCTGGAGCGGCAGCAGAAGCAAACCATCGAGAGGCTGGAGCAGGAGCACACCAACCGGCTCCGAGACGAGGCCAAACGCATCAAAGCCGAGCAGGACAAGGAGCTGTCCAAGTACCAGAACATGCTGAAGAACCGCAAGAAAGAGGTGAGTCTCTGCTTCCCAGCACTCGCTGCGTCCGTTCTCACAGAGCCCCTATACAGTGGAGTGAGATCCACAGGTAGTGGCTGATGATATGACGGAGTGCTTTGAGTCTTTATTCCAGTGCAGAGCTGTAAGTAAACCTTTGAGTCTGATGTTCGTCACGTCTGAAGTTCAGCCTGTTTCACATTTTTAGGTAGAAACCCATCAGTTTCTGTCCTCCCTCTCCCCTCTAGGTGAGCCGTTCATATTATTAGTAGCACAAACATCCTACAGGCTGTTAAACAAAAGTTAACGGGTGTAACGATGCATGAATGGCTATCAGGGTTTTTCCTGGCCCAAATTGAGTCAGAGGTGGTACCATCCGGACCATGTGCCAACACATGCATGAATTCTGTGCATTCAACTGAATCACTTTTTTTAAAGGCAACATATTTAGTTAAGTATTCTAATAAGAATATGGGAATTATCATGTTAAAGCATTCTTTTATTAAAACAATATACATACAAAAATGAGCCAACTTTAACTGAAAGTGCATTAAGTTGTATGCATTTATCCACACATCTGGCAGCCAGACATTAAGTATTATTATTAACTTCGAATATTTAATTTAGGGCCGGGACTCAATTAAAATTTTATAATCTAATTAATTACAGGCTTTGTAAGTAATCGAAATTAATCGCATTTTAATTGCACATAAATATTTGAGAGTGAGAATATTCTTAATATATTTTTAGTATGAATAATGACTGAATACATAAGTTTAAATTATCAGAAAGAAAAAAAAACATAATTCTGTCAGAAATCCGATAAGAGAAAGAATCATGGAAAAAGTGGAAACGTCTCTCAGATAGAAATAGATAAATTAACACGGTGATGACCAGGAAGCTGCAGCAGACCACCATCAATCCCTCCTTGCAGAGCTGTGGAGGATGAAATCCTCTCGTGGAATGAGTTCTGAGATTCTCTGTAGGATCGAGTCCAGAGGAAATATGTTTCCTCTATAATGCACAAACAGACGCTAGAAGCAGCCGTGTGCTCCACGTAACACGAGAGCGCACACACGGGACAGAGTAGATGAGACCGTTCTGTCACCAAAACCTTCATGACAGGAAGAAATAGATGCAGCAGAAGTTTTAACTGTAGTGAAAGCTAAATTTCTGTCCATCAGCTGCTGGAGGAATGACAGCACGCAGCTTAGCAGACATGAAACGGGAAATTTAGCGCGTTATTTCTGTGTAATTAATTTAATTATTAACTATTCATAGCCTATTATTCTGTTTCATGTTTCATCACAATAAGCACTGAAGGTATAAACAGGTGTTGAAAATTGCATCTTTATTCAATTAATAGTTGAAAGCCAAAGGATTACGTGTTTAGTTTCTCAGATGGCAGACATTAAAAACCTGAATATAGCATAATGATGGCCGTTTTATACGTATCCGCCCCAGAAGAATATGCGCAACAATAAAACAGGTTCCGTTTGCAACCTTTGCTGCTTTTGCCCGTTCTGTGCAGAGAAACTTCACCTTAATTTACAGATCAGAGTCCTGCAATAAAACGGGTTCCTGTGGCTAATCTGCTGTTTCAGGTGGACAAATCAAATCTCTCTCTGGGAGCGCTTAATGCTGAGATAGTAAGAATAATCTACATTCAGCGCAAAGTTGGAGAGATTTTCAGACTCTCTCCACACAATGGAAAGTGGGAGTCAACCAAAAATATTATATTAATATTTTCACCCATCCACAGTAAAAAAGTAAAATAAAAACTTCCGCCAGACGCATTACATTTAGATTATGTATTTTTTCCATCTTGAAACGTACCTTCAACATTGCAGAACGTTTTTGGAACAGAAGTGTCCTCTGCGCCGAAAGAAAACATCACAGTGTGCGCGGTAGTAGAGATGAGTATTTACTGCTGAAATACACAGATTTGTTTATCTACTCTTTAAATTTATTAAATACATTTTCTCTTTCTGTTTCCCAATGAATTAGACAGGAGGAACCCTGGTTATGTGCAGAACACAGAGCACAGTGCAACGTTCCCTTGGGGAAAATTTACAAAGTAAAACCTCTTGTGCTATTTGTGAACATTAACGTTTTCTCCTGCAGCTACAGCAGAAAACTTTGTACGTGTTTGCCTCTTTAAGCAGCAATACACGCTCTGCTCTGAACTGATTGGAAACTGATTGGAAACAATCACTGATACTGGAGAAAAACCAGCTGACGTCTCCATGTCTACCAGTAGCATCCAGTCAGACCAAACTCTTTATTTTGTTTAAAAAGCAAGTCAGAGTAATCCCATTTGATGAGAAGGGATTTTACCAATAGCTGCCTAAGCTACATTTAAGTACAGCTGGGGAACTAGGTTGTCGAAATGTCAAATCAGCTCCATCAATTAATCACTAGGGATGTAAGAAAATATCGATATGCCAATATATCACAATATTTTATGTCACAATATTGTATCGATATTCAAGAGCATATATATATATATTTTTTTTTAAGAATTTCAATTAAAAAAAACCTGACACATCACACTCATTTTGGCAGTAAAACTGAAAGTAGTACTGGTAGTTTGTGGCCTTTTTACCTCCTTTGTTCCAGTAGATCAACTAGAGCTAGTAATAAAGCTGGATGTGTTATGGATGAAACAGGTTGGCATGTTTAGGACGCTGTGACAGGTTTTTTACAGTTAAAATATGTTTTGAAAACCAAATATACAGTATTACTCATCATATCGTGATATATTGCAATATTTCGTATGTGAAACATATCGAATTGCCAGATTCTTGCCAATACGCATTCCTATTATTCACGTTTTGTTCACCAATATTGGCAAAGCATTTAAATATTTCTAAACATTAACAATGATTGTTTTCAGTCGGTTATATTGTTTGCTACTCTGGTTATGTCTGCTTGTACGATTTTATTTATAAAAACAAACAGTCAAATCTCTAGTCAGTTCTACTCTTAAATTTTGTAAGTTATAGAACATGATAAAATCAAATAAATTTTAGGAATTAAAGGGAAAGAGGTCAGGGAAAACACTCTTTGTTTAATGCAGATCAAAGTAAAAAAAAAGTCATTTGTATTTGAGCGCTGCCTTTGACACAGTGGACCATGGGATCTTACTTCACAGGTTAGAAAACTGGGTGGGAATCTCTGGTACTGCTCTAAACTGGTTCAAGTCCTATCTCGAGGACAGGACGTACTTTGTCGAAATTGGCAACTGTGTCTCAGACAAAATTCCCATGACCTGTGGAGTCCCCCAGGGGTCAATCTTGGGACCACTTTTATTCAACTTGTACATGCTTCCATTGGGTCAGCTAATTAACAGCAATAATGTGTCTTACCATAACTACGCAGATGACACTCAGATCTACGTGTCACTGACGGCAGGTGAACATTGGCCTGTAGATACACTCTGTCACTGTATTGAACACATCAGTGTGTGGATGCAAAACAACTTTCTCCAGTTAAACTCAGACAAAACTGAGATCATTGTTTTTGGCCCACAGACACAAAGAGAAAGTGTTATCAGTCATCCTGAGTCTCTCTGTCTTCAACCAAAAAATCAGGTTAGAAATCTAGGGGTAATCATGGACTCGGACCTGAACTTAAACAGCCACATCAAAACAATAACATCAACAGCTTTTTACCATCTGAAAAACATTGCTAAGATCAGAGGAATAGTGTGGAAACCAGACTTAGAGAGACTTATCCATGCATTTGTCTCCAGCAGGTTAGACTACCGTAACGACCTGCTCACTGGCCTCTCTAAACCAGCTGTTAGACAGCTGCAGTACATCCAGAACGCTGCTGCTCGAGTCCTGACAAGAACCAGGAAATACGACCATATTAGTCCAGTGCTCCGGTCTCTGCACTGGCTTCCTGTCGCTCAAAGAATAGAATTTAAAACAGCTCTGCTTGTGTACAAGTCTTTTCATGGTTTGACACCAAAGTACATCTCTGACATGTTAGAGACATATGAACCATCTTGGGCCCTGAGAACTTCAGGGAGGGGTCTCCTGGTGGTTCCGAGAGTCAACAATAAACACGATGAGGCTGCATTTCAGTTTCAGGCAGCTAAAATCTGGAACAGTCTTCATGAGGATGTGAGACAAGCCTCAACTCTAACAATGTTTAAATCCAGGCTGAAAACAGTTATTTTTACCAGTGCGTATGACAAGTATCATATCTGCACTCTTGCTTTTTATTGTAATTTGTTATTTTTTAAGTTGATGTTTTTTTGTTTTTCTCCTGTTTATCTGTTTTCTTAAATTATGCAACTGTGAAGCACTTTGAATTGCCTTGTGTATGAATTGTGCTCTACAAATAAACTTGCCTTGCCTTTCTGGATTCTAGTGTACAGAAGATGTACCAAACAGATTTATGTGTACTTTCCATCCCTAGTGGTTAGAAGCTCATGATTTAGCCTTCCTGTTATCTGCTGAACTCAGGCTGAAGGAGCAGCTGACATGTAGAGAACATTTTCCTCTTTCAGAAATAAAATCCACACCGAAGAGCCGATGAAGATAAAAGTTTCTATGATATCATCTCAGCAGTTTTTCCTTCTCTAGCTGGTGTGCAGTGTGTCTGTGCCATATGGACGTGTTGAGGTCAGATTGGTTCGGTGTTAGCTGAGCCCAGAATAACGAGGCTGACAGGTGAAGCGGTCATTAACACTGGGTGTTCCTGTCGGGTTTATCAGCTCAGGCTGCTCTGAGGCTGACAGCAGTTTGGCTGCGAGCCTGAAACCGACACATTTATCTCACCTCAGAGGGCCCGTCCTCTGGCAGGATGTTGGTGCCACAGCTTTACTTAAAGACCGTCTCTGTTGCTCTGCATCCAGGAACAAGAGTTTCTCCAGAAGCAGCAGCAGGACCTGGACAGCGCGCTGAAGAAGATAATCCAGCAGCACAAGCACGAGCTGGCCACCATTGAGAGAGACTGCCTGAACCACAAGCAGCAGCTCCTCCGAGGTAAAGTCTGGGCTGGAGGCGAGCAGGACGAGGCCCACCTGTTCAATATGTTTGTTTCCTAAACAGCCGGCTAAAAACAGACATTCATGACCAGTTCAAATCACTTCTGTGTTTTACTTAACAGGTAAATATGGCTGGAAAAAGGAGTAGAAAAAAAGCAGAAATTAGAGTCTGGCATATGTTAGAACTGGAAATATATAGAAAACCTTCTAATTCTACTTGAAATCAGACCCTAAACAGCTCATTCAGAAATCCTGCAGCAGTTTAGGTCTGATTAATGACCAATAGCTGAAGCTGCAGAAGAAATTCTGGTGTGTATCGAATCTCTCTGGGACATCTGCTCATTCATTTAGTGAAATTTATGAGAAATTACAGAATTATTCTGAGTGTGTGGGAATGAGAACATCTGCATAATCCGCTTAATGAAAATTCACAATATTCATCTCACCTTAACTTGACTTGCTGATCTCAGGGGCTGAGAAGGAAAACCTTTAGTTAGCATTTATTTTTCTATAGAGCTGCACTGATAAGTTTTCACAGGTTCTGATCAGCAGAACCTCAACTATGCACACAGCCATGGCCAAAAGTTTTGAGAATTCCACAAATATAAATTTTGACAAAATTTGCTGCTAAGCTGCTTTCAGATCTTTGTTTCAGTTGTTTTTGTGATGTACTAAAATATAACTACAAGCACTTCATACGTTTTCAAAGGCTTTTATCAACAATTACATGACATTTATGCAAAGAGTCAGTATTTGCAGTGTTAGCCCTTCTTTTTCAGGACCTCTGCAATGCGACTGGGCATGCTCTCATATAAACGTATCAACCAGTAGAATTAACCTTTATCAATGAACCTATAGGTTGTTTAGGTGTGATTTAATACTCTATTTATTTCTGTCATTTTTCATAAGAAAAAAAACTAGCATAAAGATCCAAACAAAGATGAGTAATTAGTAGAAAGCAACTCTGAGAGCCAGATATTCTTAATGAAATTAGCTGCTTTCAGTTAATCAGTGAGAAACAGCAGCCTGTTGGCATGTACGGTTCTGTCCCAGGGATATTTGGGCCAGTTATGGGAGGCTGAGGAAGCTTTTACTGAAGATAAAAGGAGGGTTTAAAGGTCGTCAGCTCAGATCTAATGAAGTACAGTTGATTTTGGTTTTAAAATGTATCTTAATGAAAAAGAAGAAAAAAGGGCCTCCTTTAAAAAGTCTAAAATCACTCATGTTTGTCTTTTCTTGTGTCATCACTCAGCACGAGAGGCTGCAATGTGGGAGCTGGAGGAGCGCCACCTGCAGGAGAAACACCAGCTGTTCAAACAGCAGCTCAAAGATCAGTACTTCATGCAGAGACATCAGCTCCTGAAGAGACACGAGAAGGTAGAGACACACCTGGAGCTGCTTCACTCCTTAATGTCCTCTCTGGAGTCTTTGCATCTGTGGGGTTTCTGCTTGCTTTTGGTTGGGGACGGGGGTCCATCAGTTCGCTCACCTTTGAATGCAGATGAAAATGTTTCAGAAGTTCTAAGCAAGTCTGCAGCTCATTGTTCTGCTCTGAAACCTGCAAATAAAACGAAAACCCGGTTCTACTAGTTTTGAGAACATTGACACCAGCTAATTGATGGTGTTTTCAGGAGATGGAGCAGATGCAGCGCTACAACCAGCGTCTCATCGAGGAGCTGAAAAACAAACAGACGCAGGAGAGAGCCCGGCTGCCCAAAATCCAACGCAGCGACGCCAAGACGCGCATGGCCATGTTTAAAAAGAGCCTCCGGATCACAGGGGCTGTGATCAGCCCCGAGCAGGAGAGGGAGAAGGTCAAGCAGGTGAGGTGTCTGAGATCAGAGAGAGCCTGTAGATCAGGGCTGTCCAACCTGTTATTTTCTGTAAGCTACTTTTGCAGGCTTTTTCAGCGTCAGCAACATCAAGATTACATGTTAAGTCTACGGTTTAGGCCGTTGGAGGAGCGTCAGTCTCTGCGGCGCTTTGTGAGCGTTGGCTCCGTCAACTTTTCAAGCTTTTCCTGCGTTTCAAGCTTTAAAGCTCATAACGCTAGCAACTTTTGACGGTCGTAACGCCGTTGACACACCATGGCAACCAATCAGAGGATCTCCCAACGTCGACGCTGCCTAGCCAACCACGATCCGCGAGTGTTTAAAACATACAGCAGAGAAAGGCCCGCCTTCGAACTAGTCGCTTTATGAGCGTTGCTTGACGCTGACAAAGCCTGCGGTCTGAAGCACCATTACACAATGAAAATACAGAAGAGCTACTATCGTCATACGATTTATTCACATTGTTACTTTCCATGTTTGAATTTGCTATGTACAGCATGTAGCATGTTCCAAAAGGTTAATGAACTAACGGCTTATATTACTCTAATAAACATTATATTCACCAGTTTCTTTCTCTGTTTTTCAGTGCATCAATATTTTTAAAAAATACAACAAAAATATTGACATTCCTGTTTTGAAACTCAAACTAAACTCATCATATCGTGTTTTTTAGCTCGTCAAAAGATCCTTTCAGATTTGTGGCAGGCTGAGTCTTCATCCCTGCCAGAATTTGTATCCCACACCGAAAAAGGGTTCCGAGTATCCCACCTCCAAGTGTTTCAGCACATATTCAGCCTGTATTATGACCATTTAATGCTGTGAGTTTGAAGAAGTTTGGCCAATGTATAATAAATTACCTGGGGATTACATATTGTGGCAGGCTCAGTCTTCATCTCTGCCAGAATTTGTATTGTATATAATGTAGGAGCTATAATTGAATATTATGTTGCGTATTGATACTTGATTCACATCTGGTTGTCATAGTGAGGAGTCATGGTTACAAGGGAAGCAGCAACAATAAAGAAGGGTCTGTCAGTCAGTCACAAGGTGGTTTAAACAGACAGGAGGAATCGGTAGCCCTGTTTTTCACCATTAGAAGCTGACAGCGCACCAGACTAACCCATGCCCTGCTTCGGCAGGGATAGTGAAAGAGTCGACAAAGTCTTTATGAATTTAATAATGTGAAAATAAATCGAGATTGTATGCGCAGTGTGCAGGAGTAAACCTGTAGCGCCGCATCGAGACACGAAAGCATTACTTTGACACAACACCTGGGTCGATGCGCTGGCTTTTTTTTTTTGGTTTCGTAAATAGATTGTTGCTTTTTTGATAATACTTTTCAGCTCCCTTACGTTATCTTGATGAAGGCTGCTTCCCACTGGAAAAGCTTGTGAAAAGTTGCCATGAACTTCAGTGAAATGATGCTCCACGTTGCATCTTTTACCAACTGACTGTATATTTTTCTATTACTTGCTGGCGAGCAACTTTCAAGAGGGAGTTACCAGTAGCTCGCGAGTGACGTGTTGGAGACCCTGTAGATAAACAGCAATCAGGCTGAAAACTGTTTGTGCTTCCAGTTTGCTGCTCAGGAGGAGAAGAGGCAGAAGAACGAACGTCTTCATCAGCACCAGAAACATGAAAACCAGATGAGAGACCTACAGCTGCAGTGCGACGCCAACATCCGAGAGCTGCAGCAGCTGCAGGTCCACACTTTAAAAAAGCTGCTTTAACCATAATGAGTCTCTCCTCATAAAAAAAATAGATAAATCAATTTATTTGTTTGTGTTCCAGAACGAAAAGTGTCACCTGCTCATCGAACATGAGACCCAGAAGCTGAAGGAGCTGGATGAGGAGCACAGCGTGGAGCTGAAGGAGTGGAGGGAGAAGCTCAGACCCAGGAAGAAGGTAAACCGCCCGCAGCAGAATCCGGGTTTTTCCACTGTTGGGTTGCAGATGGTTTCTTCCGCTCATTAGCTTTTAAATAGAGTGGGTCAAGTTTCTGCTCGAACTGGTCCTGACCAGAGACCAGTCTGAAGCTCCCCAGGTTGCAAACATAGTCCTTTACTCCTCTAATTTATAGTTTAAACTAAATATTCTTTCATGTCCGATGGATTATAGATTTAAGACAAAATTGCATTATAGTAACTTACTTAGCTAAATTAATTAACTAAACTTGTGCACATAGGGCTTCCAATATGATCCTTGGTATGTGTAGAATATGCCTCAGCAGGCATTAATGGTATACATATCATATAAGTTTATAGTTTTTATAGCTAAGCCACTTTTTGGTGCCTCTGCGGTCCGTTTATACTGGAAGAAAGTGGGAGTTTCAGATGATAACAGGAAGGCTGCAACACGCTTTTGAACTTTAAAAGTCAAGACTGTTAACACGTGGACAAAAACATAGAATGAAAACCCACTAAACTCAGAAGTAGTTTGTTAAACGATTATTCAGTTACAGCCTGCACTTAGTATCCTAACTTCAGAGTTAATTTAATAACAGGGATGAGTTGTTTCCATACAGTGAATGTGTTTATTACTACTTCAAGTATTTAACCTAAATTTGCTGACCGGCAGTGCACAGCTGTATGGGGACAGAAGAAAAGGGAAAAAAACTACCTTATGAGAAAACCAGTTCCTACCAAACGCTCTATAGTCTGTGATGTTTCTATGGTAACCCATGTTTGTTGTGCAGGCGTTGGAGGAGGAGTTTGCCAGGAAGCTGCAGGAACAGGAAGTGTTCTTCAGGATGAGCGGCGAGTCCGAGTGCCTTAATCCGTCCACCCAGAGCCGCATCTCCAAGTTCTACCCCATCCCCAGCGTCCACTCCACTGGTTTCTAACCCAAACTCACCAACAGAAGACGTGAGATCAACAACGGTGCATTCTGAGGCGCTGCTGTGTGGTTTTGGTCACCAGATTTAGCCTGAAGGACTTCCAGCAACGTGACTCCACTCCACCCTGATTATACAGAATCCAGTGCCTGTAGAAACCGGAATATGTCCACCTTTGGATCCCTGCAGGATTATTCTTTTATGGTCGATCATGAGTCAGTCTGGATCTTTTCTAAGTGATTATCATAAAGAATGTATTTGTGACTATAAACACTCCTGTTGCCGCATATTGTCATGTCATTTTAAGTTCAGGCTGCAATGCTTTAAAACTTCTACGTGACATTAAGGCTGTTTTTCTTCATAATGCGTTCAGGTTTATGGTAAGGCGTTTCAAAGACGGTCATGTTTTGTTTGTTTTTTTTCTCTAAGAAAACATCTAATTATCAATTCCAACAGTAAAGAAGGAACAGCATTTCTCTTTATCTTAAAAATGAAGAAACATTTGTGTATTTTTAGCTCATGATGATGTATTTTGTTTTCTAAGAAGTCCAATGTAGGTTTGTTAGCCTTATTAATTCAGACGTATTGTAAATCTGTTACTGCGCCTTTAAGGATTCAGACATGTTGTGAAGATTTTAATTCAGATGTTTAGTCTGTAGACAAAAAAATTAAAACACAAAAACCTTTTAATTCTCATTTACTTTTATTGATGCAAAGAACTGGACCTAACTGGTTTAGGCCTTTCTGACCTCTTATTGGTTCATCTCATTTTATGTGTCTTGATTGGCTGTTTGAGTTGTTAAATAAATATAATGAAGGAGTGCTGTGCACATTTTTAGAAAAATATTTTCAGTTACTATTTATACAGAAACTGCTCAGCTTCCTAAATTCAGACTGAAACCAACATATCAAAATTATTATTTCATTTTTTTAAATACATGTATAGTTTTTAGAAATGTTTTGTATGTTGATTTTCATTCTGCTGTAAATAAAACATTTCTTGTCAGAAAAAAAGCTACAGTCTCATACATACAAATATTTCCTTAAAAAAAGTGTTAAAAAAAGGCCCAGAATGAACAGAAAACATCAACACCATGAATTTCCCTCGGTACAAAATAATTCAACGCTTTACAGTTCAGTAGCTGATGGGATCATCTAGTAGAACAGGTGTAGAGCTTAAAGGTCCGATTTCAAACACCAGAACTTCTCCTCCTCCTTGTTATCAGTGAAAAATCTCCTGAAATGGAAACAAAAAACAGAAATATTATTTGTGTATCAAGTATCCATGAAACAGCAAGACATTTTAACAACAGGCTCTTGTGATATGACTGCTCTGCTGCAAATAGGGGGTTCCACAGGGCACCAATCTTGGACCTTTATTTCTTTTTTTTTCACTGCCTGCTCCCATTAGAATCTGTTCTTAAAAACTTAATCTTTGTGCTGCTGATTGCCAGGTCTACTTTCCTTTGAGGAGGACAATCTGTTAAGCCCCTCTTTTAGATGGCTAGCGCTATGATAGCGGTCTTTCTGTTAGAGCAGATGGCGATCAAATACTCAGTAGTGATGTCTTGTTGAGGCATTTAGCAAAGATAATCTCCCAGCAGCCTGGAGACAATTGTCCATGCTTTTATCACAGCTTGATTACTGTGATGTATCGATAATCATAAAATAACTGCCATTGTCTGTTGCTGTACTAAACTACTCGCATCTTATTTGACGGACTGCGTTAGTTACTTTGGGTCATTTGATAAATCTGGGCAAAAGCTTTAGTTGGGAGTTCCTCAAGGTTCCATCCTTGTACCAATTTTGTTGAATCTATATGATTCCACTAGCTCAGATTATGGACTTCTACAGTTTCTGCAACAAATGCTATTTGGGTTTTGGTTTTCATTTTTGTTTGTATTTAGTTTTCTGTGTGCATTTGGATGTATTTTACGCAGAGCTGTGTTTGTCTTCTCTTAGTTTAAAATTGGAGTTTTACTTTAGCTCTCTTTGTGTGAATTAACCGGATATCTCATAAAAACTGAGATGGGAGTGGCATCCCTCCCTCCTCTGGGCGCCCTGGGTCAGTGTCTTTGCTGCTGCTGATGCACATGGCTCCCATGATGGCGTTTCCTGGCTTATTTGTACACAGCCCCGTGTTGCTTTTGTTTACTGTTGCTTTTATATGTGCGTGGGAGATGGGTTGGATTGGGGTCGGGGGCTATAGTTGTGGTGATGATTTTATTTTGGGTTTGTAGTTAGAAAAGCACTTTATAAATAAAGTTTGATTGATGACGTAAGTACTTCTCACTCCCTACAGAATTATTTGTATGTGAACAGAAAAAACATAAGCATTTTTCTCTTGCCGTTTTCTGGCACGGCCACACATGAATAAATGCCCTAAAAGTTGGGCCCATTAAGGCAATTGTCATTCCTAATGAGGCCATCATGGTTGTATAAGCTCTAAGCAATGGTGGTAAGTGTCATCAGCTGTTAACGACAATAATTATGTAACTATGCGCTGTTTTGACCAACAGCCTAAAAGGGGAAATATGTTTTTCCAACCTTATTCATTACGTTCACTTACTCACCCAGACAGGTTCGGAGCCACTTGGAGTCCTTTGGCAGAAATGTATATCGAGTTGTGATCAGCATATTTGCATATAATGGGAGGCGTCAGGGCCCGTCGAGTACAGCTTCTAAATATACATTATCTACCACAAAACAACTGAATTTAACCTATTTGTATTTAATTTCGGAACCATTTTGTAATTCATAGCTACTACTATAACTCTCGGAGTTCGGGGATGTCTTGCAAGTGCTTCTTTGTTGCCTGCAGGCTTTTTAAACGAACTAGCCTACACTAATGCTGCGTTCACACCGCACCGTTTGCCTGCGTCAGGCAATGGAATCCACGGATGAAGTTTGACGTATGTATGTTGAGGGCTTCCATAGCCTGCTTCTGAGCAAAAAGGAGCGCGTGAACGGGGCTTCCTCTGTTGCAGTACGTTCTGAACCATGGCGGATCGTAACTAGAGAGTGGCTTGGCTTTATTTGCTAGATAAAGCTAGACAACGTCGACATCGGGTGCATTAGCACTCATTCTTCAGATGCGTTCTGAGTTTGGGGAGTTTAACCATTTGCTCCAGGAGCAGCGTATGGATGAGGTTCGCTTTCAGCGCTACTTCCGTCTGTCCCGCGCCTAATTTTACGACCTCCTTGGCCGCATCGGAGCTTACATCTCCTACCAGGACACCAACTACAGGCGCTCTGTTCCTCCTTAGGAGCGCTTATCCATCTGTCTTCGGTAAGTGTTATTTCTGATTTTTGAAATCTGCGTTAGTTGAAAATGTTTTCACTGGACCCGCGCTTCATTAAAGATACGAGTAGTGACATCACTACAGTAAGACGCTCTGATTTGTTGCCGCACTGCGTTAACTGCGTTGGGTCCGTCAAAAGTTCAACTAGCTGAATTTCTGCGTTGCCCAATGAAACACAAGTGAAGTTGACGGAGCCAACGTACACAGCGCAGCAGAGACTTTGACGTACCTCTGATGTACTCGACCATAGACTTTAGATGTAATCTTGCCACATCTGACGCTGACATTTGGGGCGGTGTGAACGCAGAATAGCACTCGATATCATTGACTTCTCTGCCGTCAGCCATGCCGGTTGTAGTCTGAGCATTGCTTTCAATCTGCGCTCCACATTAGCAGACTGTTAAACAGAACCTGCTAATGCAAACATTAACAAGGTTCGCGCTTGTGTGTTTCCAAATTGCACAAAGAAAATGACCAAGTGGACTGAGACCGTTTTATAGCACAGAGTGAAAGTCCTGCTCAGACGACAACTGTCATGGGGCACTGCAGTGATGTCACTGAAATGGCAGCTTGTTGTAAATTCGAATTAATGTCTGAACATAACATCGGAAGTGCACAAAGAAGCACTTCTGAGACGCCCCGAACTCTGAAGGGAATAGTGGTAGTTAATAACAAAAAAATTTTTAAATGAGGTAGTTTTGTGGCAGATAATGTATTTAGAAGTGGCACTTTACGTGCCCACCTAACACCAAGCTATTAATAAAGTAAATTTAAATACTTTATTAATGTCATTTTATATTTAAAAGACTTTAAACTTTTCCTATTTACTTGATTAATATTTTTTCCATCTTTTTTTCAAATCATGTTCTAACACATTTAACCTGTCAGCTGTTTTCTGCCATGTGTTATATTCTGATTTTAATAACTCACAACAGACTCCAGATTATCTTGCCCTACCTAACAAGGTAATATGATTTATTATGAATGTCGAAGTTTATCGTTAGTGTCACACTCTACACCGTCTTTAAGGAACATTCCCTAATTAACATTATAACACAATGCAGCCTGACAAGCTTTTATATGCAGCTGCGGTTCCCAGTATTGGTTATGATGTAATTGTGATGCTCATAAGCTGCATTAATACGTTTTTTTTTTAAGCCGACTGGGAGAAGAACGTGGCTCTTTCCTTCTATTCTAACTTATCTAGCATCGATTCACAGGGGCTGCCTGTTGACGCACATGAGCCTGAATCAGGGTGGATTGAATTCACCCGAGCTTCGTTGGTGGATCCGAATAAGCCTAGAGTGAGCTGTTAGGCTAATTCAAGCGAGGATATTTCAAATTAGCCTTGATTTGTTGAGCTTGGGGCCACCTCTGTTCACGGTTGGTTTCATGTTTCATATGAATGGCTTCTTTCACTCCTCTCTCAAACCATCTGTCTTCCATTACTAAAATGTTTACATTATTTTCTTCAAAAAAGTGACCTTTTCTCTTTAGATGCACTGCTGAGTCTTGGCTCGATGAGTTTGTGTTGAGCCATACTTTGTGTAGTTGCCGTTTAGTTTGTCCATTGTACAGCTCTGAACATTCCTCACTGCACTGGACCGCATATACCACGCTACTGGGTTTATGTTTAGGTGTTTTGTCCTTGGGATGATCCAGTCTTGGCCTGAGAGTCACCAGCTTTGAAAATATGCTGGGATGTTGTTTAGAAAATATCCTTCTAAGGAAACTGAAAACATAGTCATCCCATTTGTGGCGGGAGTTTCTTTGAAACTAAGAAGGATATTTTCAGTGCAAACGTATGAAACCAACCTTGAACAGAGGAAGTGACCTCAGGCTCCTCTTTTCCAACACACACAAAGCAGCCTTGAGTTTTCTACCTAGAAAAGTTTCACTGAAACTCACAGATTAAGGTAGGTGACCAAATCTGCTCAGTTACATAATTACGGTCCTTTTAATGTTAACCACACGTACCTTAACAACATTAATTAGAGCTTACACAACCATGATATCCTCGTTAGGAATAATAATAGCTTCATCATTAAGCCTTAAATACCCCAACGTTAGACCTATATATCTGATACTCCCAACCCAGCCTTTCCAGAATTGAAGAAGCCTCTTGGATGAGAGACAAAACGTTTTCAAGACAAGAAAATCTCAGTTGCCTTCATTTAAGCTCTCGAGACATTCATGAAACTTATGGTGCTTTTTAAGAACTGACCTCTGTCGCCTTTTGGTCCTCTGTGTCCCTGAGGTCCAGGGAAACCTCGTTCACCTGGAAACAGAAGAAAGATTTAGACTCTACCATGAAAAAAACGCAAATGGGCTAGAAAATTAATTTAAATATGCATTAATTTCCTAAAGATGCCTAAAATCTAGACCCCGTGTCTAAGACGCATCATTAATAAAATGGGTGGGATTGTCTGATACTGTGCTAACCTGGTTCAGATCTTATTCAGCAGGATTGATTGATTATTTTGTGTCATTTTGTAATTATAAATCTGGGCAAACAATGAATTATGGAGTTCCTCAAGGCTCCATCATTGGCCCACTTTATGGGTTAACATCTATATGCTCCCCCTAGCTCAGATTATGGAGTAAAACAGCTTCTCCTTCGTATGCTGATGAAACTGTCATGATCCTTGGAGTTTGGGTTTTGATTTTTGCTTGTTTTATCATTTCCTTGTTCATTTTGTTTTGTTGGTCTTGCCATATTCAGTTAAATTCTCCATTCATTATTCTTGGCAAATTGATGCCATATGAGTTTATTACTTTGTGTTAAGTTCCATGGTTTATTTATTCTTGTGGTGTACCTGGGTGTATTTCTCTTAGAGCTGCGTTAAGCTACATTCACACTGCATGTCTTAATGGTCAATTCTCATTTTTGGATTCAACGGATTTTGTATGTTTTGGGGGTTTTTATGTATGTGGTTCCCACTGATTAAAATGTAACAAAACCTGCCCTAAAGCGTCCTGAATGCTCAGAAGACAAGGCTTCACACATACCGCTCTCTGTTTATGGAAGTAAAGTATGGAAGTAAATATGACTGCTACAGAGGTTCATGTTTGTGCAGTAGTTTAGCCACTAATGCACAGTCGTAATATAGAATATTTGGATAAATGACCCAAAAAAAAGGGAAATTAAGAGAAAAGGGTGCCAACATTGTGACAATAGCTTTTTGTGGAGCTGTGGCTGCTACATCCATACAGAGGTTTATGTGGAGCCAGAGATGGAACCACTGTCTGAGGTGGAGTTGTGATGTGAAGGGCTTCACTGACAGAGTTCATCCACGATGTCAAGACCTCCAGGACCTTTTGAATACCAGTCAGTGCCTCTTCTTGCACAGATTAGTGATGTCAGCCTCATGTCAGTGACGTAGAAAACAGATTTAGTGCGACACGATGATGCAGTCTGCAGTCACTTTCAGAAACATTAGATATGTATCGGATTTAGCGACATAAAAAAACCTGAATTGTGCTGTTGAGACCATCATACAAAAGTCAGATATTCCTGCAGTGTGAAGGTAGCCCCCCCACTGGGTTTGTAGTTTGAGTCTTATTTCAGCTCCTTTTACATTAGTCTCCCTTCCTCCGTGTCCCAACTTTCCTCCTGCACCAGCTGTTCCAAATCTCCTCTGATTAGTTTATCTGGTTCCTTCATCAATTTGCATCACCGTCTCAGTGTTTAGGCTCCAGGTTTTTCATTGTTGATTTGTTGGTACCCGCATTCTCCAACCTGCTAGTTTTCTTGTAAGTTCTCCTTATTTTTTACTGAATTTTACTCTTCAAGCACATTTTATTTCTCTTTGTTTGGATCCTTTCCACCTCAGACATGACAGACACGAAGCTTCGCATCTTCGTGCGACTTCATCATGCTAGAGCACATGCACCGTGTCAATGTGGTTATGATCTAAATGAGTGGATGGGTCAGAACATCTTCAAAGCTTAATACAAATAAGACAGGATCCTTCATTTTTGGTCCAAAAATGTGAGGATTAAATGCTTTTATGCCTTCACTATCTTTACCATTTTGTCTTGTTTGCAATACTTCTATGCTTTGTTTCCTTTTATATGATGTAAAGCAATTTGAATTGCTTTCTGTATGAAGTAATGCTGTAGAGATAAACTTGCCATGCCCTGCCTTACCCTTTGCTCCCGTTAGTCCTGGAAGTCCTGGGTCCCCTTTTGGTCCTGGTCTCCCTGGTGGACCCACAACCACTCCATGGGCTGTGAAGGATCAAAAGAGTTATTTGGTGTGCAGAGTTGGGCATTTCTGGTCATTTATTTGACAATTTATTCTTAAAGAAATGTGTTACTTTTCATATAATCCATTATGTCAACAACGTTTGTGTGAGAACCAAACAGTCGGCTCTCTCCTGGTGGACCTGGAGGTCCAGGTGGCCCCGGGGACCCGAGGACAACCTGTCCATCGCGGTTCTGTTGTTTAAGAGCTTCAAAGTAGGAAACGGAGACGTGTGAGCAGATCTATAGTATGTGTTGTATTAGATGTTACTGTTTGTTTCGTGCAGTTTTCCCACTTTCGATAATTTCCATTAGATTCGTGGAGTTTCCATGGGAACCAAATGAGGCGGCGCCCGGACGGCCAGGTGGTCCTGGAGGGCCTTGGAAGATCCTGCTATTGTATTCCTCTACGATTTCATCCAGTACACCATGAGCTGCAAATCAGAACAATATAGATGATACTAATGAAGAGTTTTAACCACCAGTTAAAACTTGTTTTTAGTTCAAAAATGACAAATGTTTAGTGATGTCATATCATTTCTTTGTTTCTTTTTTCCTAATCAATGTATGCGAAAACGCCCCCTGGTGTATTTGCTGTTTTTTTCTCTAATGTATTTTCTTTTATGCAAATCCTTCTTGGAATGCCCCGCCCCAAGTAGACCAAAGCGGTGTACCGGTTCATACCCAAAAACGGTGTTTATTTCTGTTCAATGAATTTTTTTCACATATGGATATACTCGCTAAAAGCCTAGACAATGTACAGAACGTTTTCAGTGGGAAAGTGTTTAGTGGGGACCGATTTTGCTGCTACTGCTGAGATTTACATTAGTATTCATAAAGTGATAGGATACTCGTTTCCACCAACTTTTGAGGTGATTTATTTGGGATATATACAAGAGACAGTGTCAGATATTGGTCTCCCTTGGATATTGTCTCAAACTGGAGCCACTTTCTCCTTCTTACAGTAGCTAAGAAGGCAATCACCAGAAAGTGGCTCCGGTCCGACTCTCCAACACAAGAAGAATGGAAGAAAACCGTTGAGGAAATACAAGACATGGAAAGACTGACATCAAAAATAAAACTGAAGGAAGAACAACAACAAAAACACGGCAGAAAATGGTAGAAATTTCAGAATAACTGACAATGGAGAAACCAAGGATGTAAAAAAAACACATGGATACATGGATATGCTATTTAATGTTGTAACGTGTTATGTTCTACAAAAAGACACACAAAAAAATTAGTAGCATACCTCTGATGTAATCAGTCAGTCTTTCAGCCATGATGGAGAAGTCTAGAGAGTTCCACTTAATGTCACTGCCCGATCCTGGCTCTCCCTTGTGTCCTGGGGGTCCGGGGGGGCCTGGTGGACCAGGAGGTCCAAACATGGGTCGACTCAAACCACCAGCACCTGGAAAAAGAACAAGACTTCCTCCCAGTCTACTGTACCCACCATCGGCCCACAAACACGTCCCGGAGTCGTTGTCATCTTCCCTTTACCTTCGAACTCATGCCGGATATAATCCTGTCTCTCGGGTTTCAGCTTCTCTGTGGGGTTATGGTCTGTAAAGGAAACGATTCCCCCAGTCGGACCAGGAGGGCCCTCAGGTCCAGGGGCCCCCGGAAGACCTGGAGGTTCTCTGTGGGAAATGCCTGTAGGGAGGCAGCAAAAAGGAAAGCAAAGGCTAAGAATTGTTTTCCGTAATCAGCTGGTGGGTACACAAAAGTTGGAAAACCTCAATGAACTTAAGACAGGTCCAAAACACCTCCATAGACAGTGAGGCAGTCTTTCTAGAGCATCTTGATATCACAATTTCTCTCAGAACTCACTCTGCAGGTAGTCGCGGACATCTGAGCTAACATAGCTCCCAAATCCTGGAGGTCCAGGTGGTCCAGGCGGACCTTGTGGCCCAGGAATACCAGGTGAACCAGGAGGTCCCGGAGGGCCAATAAGAGACTGGAACCCAGCTAGAAGGACAACAGAAATCAAGATTGGTTAGCTCCTGAGCATAATGGTATCAATTTAGGCCCAGAGGCCAATGCAATGACAACCTAGATCTTTAAGTGGACATTAGAGTGTCTGATTTCTTGGATGAGGAAGCGCCTTACTTGCAAACAGGTTTCCAGGAGGACCGGGAGGTCCTGGAGGTCCAGGGGCACCCAGCATCCCCCTCTCTGGTGACAGACACAGCCCAACAATCAGACATGAGTCTGGTGCTGAACCTAACGCATTCATTTAGTACTCACGACTCAAGAGGCTGTAGACATGGTCAGCCACCTCCTGGGGATTAAATGTGAAGCTGCCGATACCTAGACCTCCAGGGGGTCCCGGTGGCCCGGGAGGACCTGTAAGGTACGCCCGCACATCGTCTCCTGGACACAAAACATCCATCATCAAAAGGGTCCCAACAGACTGGCTTTCAAACATGAGATCATGTTTTATAATGACTTGATAACACCTTGATTTTCCTGGGATGACACTTACTTTGCAGTAGACTGATGATGTCATTGACAGAGACGGATCCAGGAGGACCAGGCGCCCCCGGGCCTGAACCTGCGTCAACAGAAATCAGAGACAGGTATCAGAACTGTCAGAAAAAGATTTGTGATTAAAAGAATCGTTAGCAGACGTGATCTCACTCTGAATATAGGAGATAACTCGACTGGCAACATTATCCACTAAGGCATCTTCTGAAAATCCAGAATTGCCGGGTTCTCCTGGAGGTCCGGGAGGTCCAGGAGGTCCAGCCAAGTACTCTCTGATCCCATCACCTGAAGATCACAGCAGAAGACCTTCCTAAGCTCTTTAATAAATCTTCAGAACATCAGAAATTACTTAAAGGCTTACTTTGGAGGTAGTCAGCAATGTACTGGCCAACACTGGGTGATTCACCGCCAGGGGGACCAGGAGGTCCAGGAGGTCCAGGGGGTCCAGGAATATATGAGTATCCTGGAAAAGAAAAGAAATAAAAAATAACCTGAACTCATGAGAGGTTGAGAATTTGTTCAAACAACATGCAATAACAGCGAGTGAGTGTAAAAGCAATCCAACACGCAGTTTTCTAATCAACCCTAGACAGCATTAAAAAATTCTGTTAGAGACATTCTCCTCTTCAAACGGTTTATAATATTTCATTCTTGCTTCTGGTAAAAAAAACAACAACTTCGAAACATGGAAGAGTTGTGATCTTACAGCTTCTTCAGAAATCTAGACTAGTCCTTTCTAGAGAGATTATCACCCCAGATCACTCCCTGGTCCAGTGTACATGTCAGGTACAGAAAAAATGGTGATCATGTCTTGTTGTGCTTTAGGTTGCCCAAATTATGTTAAAAACAACAAAACACAAATCCTATAGAATTCCATCAACTCGCACCAATTTTAAGGCAAACAAGAGAAGTCTTTTGTCAGCAAGAGGTCAGAAGAAGCAACTGGAACGAGAAGAGCATTAAAAATACAACAAACAGCAGCGATCACTGCATATCAGGTAAGCCTTGGCCTGCTGATGATTTTGTTTCCAGTCATAATTTATTTTTACCTGTCAATTTTTAAAATGATAATATATTCAGAAGTATTTTTATCGATATTCAATCTGAACAAACCGAGCAAAGAAATTCACATTGTGCCATCAAGCATCACGCAGATTATTAAGTGATATGCTTTGACCTGCTGTGGATTGAACACTCTGTATGGAGCTGAACAGCTCCCCCACTAATAGAGGCTGAATCTGCACATCGTTGCAACAGCAGACTGGAATTATGAGTCTCACTTCAGCCACAGTTTTGAAATCAGGGATCATTTCTGTATTTGGAGTGATCAGAATCCAGCAAGATTCTCTGAATGAGTTTTTTTTTATCACTTCAGCAGAAGGAAATCCCAACATGCATTCGATCAGCATAAGTAGTTAAAAGGAAATTCAGTTTTTATTTTCAACCTGGACCTTTATTTTTTTAGCACTTTTTATGTTTTTTTCACTCAACCTGATAAGTTTGGAGCATATTTACAATTGATAACCTCCAGAAAGTGAGATCTACAGGAGTAGACATTTTACATTTTACCTTGTAACTATTAATATATTTGATATAAAATGTATTTTTACCAGGTTCTCCTCCTGCAGTTCCTGGGTTACCTGAAAGACACCCATAAAAATGGGAATAGTGTACTGTATACCCAACATTCTTCAATGACAGGAAATCAAACTCTTAAACAGTTGAAAATAATGTGCATCATGAAGCCTGTTTCCACTATTAGAACATAAGGGCAATTTTACCGGTAATTTTACGGTATGTGCATATCTCCACTCCACCAGGCCAACAGGGACGTTTTCAGGGCCATTACAGGAACCAACATAGTTCCAGTTTAGGGGTATGTACTAGGGAATGACCCTGGAGAGTCAATGGGCAGCAGCTGTGGTTAAGTCACGCTGGTTGTAATTTAGATGGCAGTGAGCAGACGCCACCAAACAACCAGCAACAAATTAGAAGAGTTGCTGGCGAAGCGGTTGATAATAACATAGGGAAACGGTAATGCAGAAATAATAACTGCATCTTCTATGTTTATCACTTGTTATTTCTGCTCCTGAGGGTGCCTTTTGGCGATCTTAGCCAAATCCTTAAAGAACCACTTTAGTATGGAGACACGATGGCTGAGAGGAGAGGGCCAACAGATTTACGCTTCAGTTAAAGACCTGGTAAAATTACCCTGAAGTTCCGATAGTGGAAACGCTGATTGACGAAGATCATATCAAGGGTTTATATTGATTTACCTGGAGGTCCTGGAGGACCAGGGAATCCTGCGTTAGAAATCATCATTTCAAAACCAAACATTGAAGGATCATTATTAAGCAAATATCCAGTCTAGATTCAGTTGTTTGTAGTTTGGCCACTTACCAATACCTGGCTCTCCTGGACTTCCTGGAAGACCAGGTTGACCTGGTTCACCTGAAATAAAAACACATTTAGTCACAGGCTATGAAATACAGCCGCTTACAAACTATTTGGACATTTTCTGACCTTGGAATCCTTGTGCTCCTACATTACCTGAAAACGCATCAATATGTGAGATGACGGAAGATGTTTGCTGAGAAGTTTTGTAAACTGTGCTTACCAGGTGGACCCTGTGGGCCTGGAGGCCCCGGAGGTCCTGGTGGTCCAGCAAAGAAGGTTTCTGAGGAACAGAGGGGAAAACTCCATCAAAAGTCACTCTAAGACAAAACCTTTTGGCTACCTTTAAGGACAGCAACGGTTTCCTTTGCTAACCAGATGTTGGCAAGAAGCTGCCAGGTTCTCCTTTCTCTCCTCTAGGTCCAGGAGCTCCGACACCTGGTAACAGATTGTGCTCATGTATTACAGAAAATCTCTACACGAATCCCATCAGACGCAAATCTCTCTCTATGCTGATGATGCTATCGTCTATCGAATGTTGAAAAAGCTGGATTTGCATTCACCTGGCTCTCCAGGAGGACCCCTGCGGCCTGGAGGACCCTGCTTACCCTCACCTAAAAATTGGTGACAAAAAAAATTGGTTCCTTTAATTCAAGCGATCTCTACTACAGTAAACTAGTGGATTTAAAAGTCAGTTCAAGAGCCGGTGTCCTTGCATGTTACTGGTCTTTTCCTGGCTTAGAACACCTGATTCAAATGAATGGTTAAAGACACACTCCGTAACTCTTAAACTATAAAAGCACAAGTTCTTATTTTTTTTTGGTGACACAACACTTTTGTCACTACATTGGAGGGTCCCGCTGCTGAAAACCACACTATAACTTCTCACTCGTGGTCCGCTAGCTCTCCCCGTACTAAGCGCTACCCAATGAATAAATAAACGTGCTGTTTTGAGACTTGAGCCATGGCAGATCCACCAAAGAAACCAAAGAAGGCGTTATCAGAAGAAGCAATGAAAAGAAACTGGGTTGCAAGAGATAAAATATGCTGGAGCTTCACCACTGGAGAAGTCGTGTTTACCCCTGATTCACACTACGTGCATCTGTTCTGTGCTCGGTGTGAATCAGGAGTAGGGAAGTGGCAGCATGTAGAGCAGTGGAGCTGGACGCTGCAGCGGTGCCAGCTTCTCAAGGTTGTCCCCTCGATAACAGCACAACTCTTGCTGTTCCTCCTGCTATCTTGTAGAGCAGCAAGATAGGAGATGACACAGAACAATTCCTTCCCTAAACTCATGTGAAAGATCTTTTCTGTCTTTCCTGTCAAAGTGTTCCTTAGGCCCCGTCCACACTACTGCGTTTTCATTTAAAAACAGAGACCTTTTGCTACGTTTGCACCTCCCATCCACACTAAAACGGCAAAAACGGAGACCCAAAACAGAGAAGTTTAGAAACGCTGCCGACTCCCTTTTTCGTTTCGAAACTCCGGAGGGCGTTTTGGTGTGGACGTCTTAAAACGGAGGACGCAGCAGATCACACTCGGCTCTATGATTGGGTTTCATCGGTCATGGCGTATCCTTTCCTGATTCGTCAGCCACCCGTCACATGACCCGTCCCCGGAAGATAACATACAAAAACAGCCTGGAGTACATTACTTAGAAAATGCAACATGGATAACGAATTACAAGCGTTATTGGCTTTGATGTCTTTTCTAGCAGCTGAGGAATGGTCAATCTGTTTCCTGTTTATGCCGGCGAGCGCATGCCCAGTGTTGGAGAATGGTCACGTGATCCACGTTTTTTTTTTTTTTTTTAATGTGGACGGAGATCAATTCTAATACGCTATCGTTGACGGACATAGTTTTCGTTTTAACTCTCCGTTTCTAAACGAAAACGCAGTAGTGTGGACGAGGCCTCAGTTTAGGTAAGTTTCACTTTTGTGTGCACAGCCTCAGTGAATGAAGCGTTAGAGATACAACAGCAGGTACAACGGCTGCTGAACTAGACTTGTTGCTACTGGATTGGTAAGTGATAAATGCTTGTTCTGGGGTTATCTAGGCATGATGATGTGCCAAGAAAACTGTTTGACGGGTACCAACTGACACGCCTGAGTTTGATGTTTTGTTGTATTTGCTGGCGAGCCTCTAAAACCATCAGTTCACTTCTTCAGATGATACGCCGCAAGCCTTGAGAGGGCAAATACTGGCAAAGTTATGCAGTGTGCCTTTAATTCATGAGAAGCTGTTTTATACAGGTGGGTGTTGAAGCAGAAACACATCTAAAACATGCAGCACACTGGTTCTTGAGGAGGATTTGGACACATCGGCTTTAAACATACCAGGAGGGCCCTGAGGACCAGGTTCACCCCGGGACCCTGGGAGCCCCGGTGGTCCGGGAAGTCCAGTCCCTTAAAAAAAAATTGTTTTGACTTTAAAGATAAGTATCAGAGTGATACATTGTTAATTTGCTGAGAGTTCCCAACAGAATGGCATTACCCGGCTCTCCACGTTGACCTTGATCCCCTTTATCTCCCTTTTCTCCTTTGTCTCCTCGTTCTCCCTTAGCTCCTGAATAATTACAGAAAAAAATGCTTTCTTGCATGTTTTTTTTCTCCATGAATCTTACATGTGTAACTCGAGTAAGGGGACCTGGTTTACCTGGTTGGCCCGGGACACCAGCAGGGCCGATGGGACCAGACAAACCAGGGGGTCCAGCAGGACCAGGAGGTCCAGCCGGCCCTGGAGGTCCAGGGATAGCCACAGTATCAGAATTTACTGTACAGAAAGGAGACAGAAACTGGAGTGGAAACACGAATCTGGGGTTTTTCTGGAAAATGATAGTGGATGACATGCGCCTGTTCTTACTCGGGCTGATGACTTTACCAGGAGATCCTGGTTCACCTGAAGAGACGAATAATAATCTAAGACCATCGAAGAGCTTTTCTTTGCCATTTGAATATTATCCCATGGAAAAAATGAGAAATCTGTACCTTGACTGCCAGGCTGGCCTGGAATTCCTGCAACCCCTGTATCAGGCACCAGAAACATACATTAAAATATACAAAACCAAATCAGTCTGGATAAGAAGAGAAAATGTAAATGCTGTGTACCTGGGGGTCCTTGGATACCTGGAGGACCTGGAGAACAAATTGTTTAAAACATCTTACACAAACCTTTTCAGATCAGTATCAGAGAACGTACTTCTAGCTGAGTATGTTAGGGGGCAAGTACTGGAGGATATTTCTGTACCTTGGGGGCCGGCATCACCAGGGAGACCTGGTGAACCTCTACCACCAGGAAGTCCTACTGAACCCGATTCACCTGCAGTCACGGCGCAGAGGTCAATGCTACATTGTGCAGATCAGCTGTTCTGCAGTGATAAGGTGATAAGATCCTTCATCTCTCTACTCACCGGTACTTCCTTTAGATCCCTTTGGTCCAGATGGGCCGTGAGGTCCAGGAGTTCCTGGTTCACCTTAAAAAATAAAGATTTTATTCTATTAAAACTAACAAAAATGTTGAACAAATAAAATTTGGAGTCATAAACTTTTTAACTGTGGCATCTCCATATGTTGGTGTGGAGTTTGATGCATGGCACGCTTAAACTGATCATAAGAACAAGATTGTCCTTTATAGAGTAACATTAAACAAAGACCAAATCTATGACCAAGGAGATTCTGTTATAAACATTTGTGTATAAATATCTTAGTCTTTGCTAGAATGCTGACAAGCTCTGTAGGCTAAATCCTCTTGAGGCACCGCAGACTGTGAGCGGCCCAACGACATTTGTTGAAATTTGTGCGATGAACAACAGAAATCACAACGCAAATGCCCAATAAATATTCTCCTAAGAAAATGAGAATAGTTTATTCATTACTCTAGTTGGAATTCAGAGTTCTTCAATTTTCTTCTCGTCATCAGGTGGCAGCAGTGGGTTAACCTAAGTGGCAATAGACTAGGTAATAGATGTTTCCAGTGTGAACTGAGACAAAAGACGTTGTATATTTGGTTCTAGAAAAAACATGGCGTTACTGAAGGGGAATGGAAAATAAAGGTAAGCGAAAAAAGAAAGAATTCAGACTCTGTCATCTCTGTTAAGGCATTGGTGGCTTCAGCTAAACTCTCACTACATTTTTGTGAGTGCTATCAAACCACGAGGCTCTAAAACCGGAAGAAGCCGCGTTTTGCCAAGTGCGAAAGTTGGTTGTTCGTAACACGTGCTAAAACATCAGAGCACGTCACGTTTACGTTCTGTCAGATACCAGTGTGTTACCATGTAATGTTGGATGGTTATCCTTGGAAGCTACCAAGACAGAAAAGGGAATGAAGTGGATTTTTCGATGAAATCTGAATTTAACACATTGCCTCTTTAACAAAAATACATTAAATACAATAAACTTTTGGGGCATCTCCGCTCATTGAATTTTAACATTTTTCAAGGAATATACAGTGATTGAAAAGTTTTACCCAGATGAAACATCTGCAATTTCTTGTTCGAGAAATTAACAACACTGGTGAATGACCCTTTTTTTTATTTCATAAAAAAAAAACAATTTTTTGTTCTTCAGATTATATAAATGTTTATATACAGAACATGTAATATATATAATTTGAACACGTATATAAAATGGTGTTTGTAGTGTGTAGGGTTGTGGTATTTTCTTTTCTTAATTTAGTATTGATCAATGTCAGATTGTATGCATCAAAGAAGAATTAGTTGCTTCTGAAACCTATTTAGTTTTTCTGCCCCGCCTAACTTATCATGCCACTGGTTGTTAACCTAAAAACATTTACCGTCACTAGCTGACTAGATCTTGCCACATCTTCATTCTGCATCTCCTTCTAGAATCATCAGCTAGAGATTATCACTCCAACTTTCTGGAGATCCTTTTTCTATGATTAATCTATGAATATTATTTTCCTCCTCCTTGCCAGCTCCATATGCACTTTCAATTTTCCTTAAGCTCTTCTAAACACTTGTTACCCTCCTCTCCAGTACATCCCGGTTGCACTTTTCCTTTCTCATCTTCTTCACCACTTTTGTGCACTGCTTGTTGCATTGGATGGTTGACCACATCCCCTTTGTTTCCTAAAGTTTTCCACTTGTTTCCGTGTGTGTGCTCTCCTCCACTTTCCCCTACACTCAGCTAGTGTTGTCAAAAGACCCGGTACTTCGGTACCAAGTCGGTACTAAAACATTTTTAAGCACATGCATGCATTGATCGTGTGCAGGCGACCACCAGTAAATCCACTTGTCGATTATAAAAAGGAAAGCCATGTGTAGAAATATTTTGGATTGATAAGGGGAACACAATAATAATCAAAAACCCATTTGCAAACAATGTCATCAAAGCTTTGTCTCAAAAGGAGGAAACACATCTAACTCAATAAATTACCTCAAAGACTGACACCCTGATCTGATGAAAGAGTTCAAGGAGGTAAGTTTCAAACTAATTTCTAATTTAAAGCTTCTGTTATGAATTATATATCATATTTTGATTTGAATGTCGTAATCAGTTGGATAGAAATAAACAGCATTCACAACACCTAGAACATCAGAGTGTCTGCGGTGCTTTAGCTGTGACAATCTTTGAAACTTTGGCTGCTTTCCAAGCTTCAAAGCAACAAAGGCTACTGCTAATATAATAATTGTTGGTGCGTTCACATCGGCCAAAAGGTCAACACCCACAACGGCAAAATTAAATGTTAAGTCTACGGTTGAGGGCATCAGACTCTCCGCGGTGCTGGGTGTGTTTTGGCCACAGTTATCTTTGAAACTTTTTCTGCTTTCCAAGCAGCAAAAGCTAACAATGCAGAAGTTGATCTAGCTGAGCATCACCCAATTAGAGCGTCTCACTGTAATGACGTCACCCTTGGTTTGGTACAAAATTGGAACAGAGAATCGTGGATTTTCGCTGGTATCGGTACAGAATACAGAAATGTTGGTACTGTGACAACACTAGTCTCACCACAGATAGCAACATCATCGGCTAACATCACAGTCCATGTTGGCCTCCCACCTGACTTCATTTCTCATACTCGTTCCATCTCTGCTGCAAACAAACAGGGGTTTAGAGCAGACAGCACCTCTAGGTGGAACCAGTCTGTCCTTTCTACCTCAATACTGTCTCACCACCCATGTCCACTTCTTTCGCCAACCTTACACATTTCTATTGCAGATTTGACATCCACATACAGTTACACATTCATCTTTTGGTGCCCAATCAAATAGTATTCTGCAAAAAAATGACAACATACCAGATAATGGCTTTGGAGCCAAGATACTTACATTAAATAAAGTGAGCTTATGTACTTTGCTTCTGACTGCAGACATGAAACCAGCTCTGTTGGTACGTACCTGCTGGTCCACGTGGTCCTCTTTCTCCATTATCTCCTTTGATTCCTGGAACACCTGGTGCTCCACGGTCACCTGCATTTCAAACAAGAGATGTAGAACACAGAATTAATCACAACTTTATAGTGGCTATTAAATCCTTGTTCCATGTGAACTAACAGAAAAAAAACTGATCCTTTTTCATTGCTGAAGTACGATCCAGGTGATTTGAAAGGGCAAACTTGTGAAATAAAGTTTCTGTACCTTTGGGTCCCGATGGTCCACCTTCACCTTGGAATCCCTTTGGACCAGGTATACCTGTTCACAGTAATATAAATATAATTAATTGTTGTGAATCACATCAACATCAAAAAAATTAGCTGAAAGCAACTTTTTACCTGGAACTCCAGGGACACCCTGCTCTCCGACAGCACCTTAAACATACATGAAAGTAATCTGCATTTGAAATGTTTCAATTTTGACTGGATAGAAATATATTTCCAACGGGGAATCATGTTTTCACCTTTAGGACCAACAGGTCCAGGAGCACCAGCAGGACCAGGACGTCCTGTTTCACCCTGAGATCCTGTAGAGTCACAATAAAAATCAACATTTCCAGCACCTTTTCAACTTGTGTTACGTAAATGTGTTCTGGTTTAACCTCTATCTCCTTTCGCTCCTAAACCAGGAGGTCCAGGTTCTCCCCGGGGGCCCATTGGCCCCTCTCGTCCCCTCTGGCCCGGTGGTCCTTCTGGACCTGGTTCACCTGGTAGAAATGAGGAGACTCTCAGGTCTTAACATGCCTTGCCATCAGATAAAATAATTAATGTTCCTATTACCTGGATTTCCTTTTGGTCCTCTTGGTCCATCCAGTCCTGAGTGTCCGATCTGGCCAGGAGGACCTTGAAGCGCAAAGAGAAAGATTAGGTCAGGTTTGTTACCCCTGGAAGGATAAAACATCCATTTGCCCAGAGTCTTACCTGGCAGGCCAGGAAACCCGCTATCGCCTGAAAAAAAAGACATTTTTATCACTATGTTCAGGTTTCTTAATTACTAAACATTTTGTAGAGTGTTTCCTCACCTTTTTGTCCAAGTGCCCCTGGATCACCTGTACAGAGGTAGTCATAAGTATGAAGATGTTAAGAAAAGATAAACAATTAAACTGTGAGGTTAGTTAAATAATACCTTTAGGCCCTGGCTCTCCTTTCTCTCCTTTTAGAGAATAGGCAAGAGTTTCTGCAAAACAAAAAGTCATTTAATTCAGAAATGCTTGGTTTTGTGAGTGTGTTTGTATTTATTCCAGGTGACTTGTTCCCACACCTCTCACAGCACTCGAATGCAGTTCGGCCCTGACCAGCTGCTGAACAGTTCTCTGCAGGACAGCATTGTCCTGACCTGCTCCGGTTCCTGTGACTCCTCCCGGCCCGGTAGCCCCAAGGTTGATTGAATTGTCGGAGCGACCGAGGGTTGAGCCAGAAGAGGTTCTTTCGACGTATGTCGAGTCCAGTGGGTCAATGATGTTGATGCCGTTGGAAGATGACAGGCGGCTGGCTGACGCAGTGCCAGTGATGGCTTCCAAAGCATCGACGCGGTTCTTCAGGCGTCTCACCTCCTCACCTGGGAAGCAAACATTTAAAGATTTCATCAAAGATGGTCACCAGGTTGATATATAGAAAATATATTTGTTATTGAGTTAATGTTCCTTCCCTTTTGGCTGAGCCCTTCCCTAATTTGGGGTTAACATGACTTCCTAGTAAGAGTTCGTTCTTTTAAATGGAGATTCCCATGATTGCGTTGTGCTAAATGGAAGAAGAAAAAATATACCTTCACCCACCAACTCTTTTTTTCTGTCTGAGATTGTTGATGGGCCAAACAAGGTAAGAAAATAACCATGAGACGTCCAGTTACTCCAGCTCATATCAGTGATATTTCTCTCTAGGTCTGCTCTTATGGATCCCACAACCAAGTCTATGACTTTTTCTCCCGGCACTCGGTGAGGACGCACGCTTTTGATCTCTCTCCGTCCCTACTATGTCTTATCCCAGAGCTATTTGTCTGTTAACTCTGTCTGGAGCATTTCTCTGGATTGCTCTCCAAAGCCTAACCAACCTTAGCCATGAAAATTGTCAGCTGGACTCTGAGCGCAGTTGCTCAAATCTTCTCAACACTACGTGCTGGGGAAGGGGAAATTCCGTTCGTTTGAAGGGACCTTACGTGAGCAGTTAGGTGTTCGATGCCAGGAAATGGTGGAGGCTTCTCTGCCTCTCCGTTCTGTCTCTAGAAGACGGGGAAGACTCATGGATATTTGGATTTATGGTGATTGGGTCCCTGCTGATCGGGATGGGTGGCTACTTGTTCTACCGAAAAATGGAGGAGGTTCTCGAAGCAATCGGGAAGTTGAAGGAGCAGTCCAAGGGATCGGGCCGGATTGCTGGAACTCAGACTTATTTGCTAGGTGAGCAGGGACCCAGGTTGGAGGCTATGACTGGTGATCTGGCCAGTGTCATCTTACATGGAGAAACTTTCAGCTTGGATCGGTGGAAATGAAAGGAAATCAATTAATTTAAATTGGATCTGACTCTGAATCCTATATGGAGACCTTCTGAAAGACTTAAGGGAGAGAGAAATTGCTTTTCCTGCTACCCATAACAGTTTTTATTTTAACTCTAACTTGTCCTTTAACTGGTCTGTAATCAAATCCCTGTAAGAATAATGCAATCAAATTCTCCTACACTTCCTTCCTACCCTGTGTCCAGCGTTGTGGGTGTCAGATTTACATGTAAAGTCAGTGGAGAAGGGGGTCCTGCGTTGTGCCACAAGCAGAATTGCAGTGCAAAAGCGCTTATCTGCCTCATTTACGCGAATGAGGCAGATAATCGCGTCAGGCATGCCTCACACACACACACACACACACACACACATATATATATATATATACATATTATACACTTTTGTTAATCACAGACAGCTGGACAGCTGCTCATCAAGTGGGATTGAGTGCCTGTAGAGGATGATGCTTGGATCTATACGAGACAACAGCTCCTTAAACTGGGCATGCAGGCCGGTGTCCCCGATCCGGTGAGGGGCTCGGTCCATGGTTCCGACCATCGCCACCAACAGTGTCTTTAGCCCCCCTGATCCCCCGCAGGCTCAGCTTTGCAGAGGTCAGGCTGCAAAGGTAACCTGGTCAGCTCAGAGACCAGAGTCCACCGGCAACCAAGGACTCAATGGAGATGGGGTCCTGCTCCCACCCCCAGAGGGTCAGGAGAAGGACAGAAAGGAGGAGGAGGCCAGCAGACTCAATGGAGTTGTCCCAGTCAGTGTCCTCCTACACATTGCATACATCCGGCTTGACAAAATGGACGCGCATTGAGGTTTGCATGTTCAAGCATCCAACTAGGGTTGTGCCGCATATTTTCACACTTTGGTTTTTGGCTAAATGAATTCCCCATGTTTACTTACATTTTATATACTGTTGCCAGCTGGGATTCAGCACTCATTCAAAACATCATCCTCTGTTCCAGTAAGGCGTGTTCCTCGTTCATAAGACCGGTGTTGTGGCAAAATTGTGGTAATATTACTACCAAACTTGCTGGCACAAATGCCACAATATTAGTGTCTAGCCATGGTGCATTGCAAACAAAACACTGACCCATCATGTTGCCTTTTAAAAATGCCTTTAGAAGGTGTCTAACAAGTCTTGCGGACTTAACCAAACCATCTTCACTGTGTTCTCCGGAGGCGGTGACTATACCCATAGCTTCTCATTCACATCTAGGCTCCTTTTTTTAACATCCCTGAAAACTATTTATCTCTAGCTTTATTCACACCCAACTGATACTCAAGCCTCTCTGCAGCTCAGAAAGGTAACTCATTCCCAAACTACATATGGTATTGCCAACTTTTCCTTATGGGAACTATATTTTCCTCTTGAAGGGGTTTGAGTGCCTCAACATGTGTTACATTTTTGTAGATTATGTGATCCAATATAGCTGTACTGACTAAATGCGACTCAAAAGTCCTTAAGGATGACTTCAGGATCCACTGCGCAGACTTCTAATGCTGAACCTCGTCCGTTATCTAGTCTTCAGGACAAAGGCGGATAAAAAAAAACCCTAGGTGAGCAGACCTTTACCAAAGAAACTAGCTCTTGGGAAACCACCATGGGCATTCTCCAAGGTACTGGTGCAATAAGGCCTGGATGATAGCCGAATTTCTTCTCTTACCCAAAGCAATGAGTCCAAAGAGGAGCCCTAGGAGGAGTAGCAGGCTGAGCACCAGGGCCAGCAGCCACTTCCACCAGCTGCAGCAGGAGCAGAACCCAAAACCTGACTCATCTTTATGGATCTCTAAGAAACAAACAAGAATATGTGAGTTCAGCACCTAGCTTCTCTAGAACTGAAGCGCTAATTAGTATATCAAAACGGCATAAAGGGCATGATCATATAAAAACTCCATAAATGGTACCTGCATAGGTTGCTTTGTCTTTGGTGCTAGATTTCAGGGTTGAGACTACAGCAATAACATTTAAAATCAGTATTAAAGTATTGCTTCATGAAACAATTAACAGTAACAGCTCTAAGAATCAAAAGACCTGCCTACATTTGGCATCAGTTCCTTCCTCCACTGCGCTGGAGAAAAGTTTCTGCTTCTCCCTTGTCAGAGAGTCCTCAGAGAAAGTGCCTACAAGATCAAATATGGACGGAAATGAGAAAATCCGTTAGTAGACTCAACTGGATGCTCAAAGATATTTAGACAATATGTAAGTAAAGAAAATGTAATTGTTGAAATATATTAAGGGATGGCTTAGATCAAACCTGAAAGAGTGGCTGGTGCGGTGGACACAAACTGCTTCCCGGTGTCTTTGGCCATGACGAGACGCTCCGTCTCCTTTTTGATGGGAGCGTTCTCCTTCTCTACCAGCACCAAGTTGAAGTCTTTCCCTGAGGTCTCATAACTGGTGGGACTGCTGGGTCTCACTATGAAACACAAGGCAAGCTGTATCAGTTGTACCATTCATACTACTGAGCAACGCAAATTACTTAAAAGAAAAACAAAAGAACACAAATGAACATAGTTAAATTATATGATCTGTTATTACATTAATCTTGTCATGCTGCCTCCCACTCCTCCTCATCATCGTCATCATCTTCACCTGTGTCCCCAATCATCCACACCTGATTCTCCTTACCACACGCCTTTATAACCCATCACATTCCCTCAGTCAGCGCCAGATCATTATTGATGTCTCCACCATGTGTTTCCCTGCCATTCTCTTTCCTGCTCTTCCCATCTTTACGTTCCTGCCATCATCACCTCTGTCAGTAATCTTCATCATCACCAGCAGGACCTTTAAAAAATACCTTGCACTTCCTCAGGTTGTGCGTTTAGGTCCATGTATTCCACCGCACACCACCTGACAGAATGATTCAGTGGAAGCTTTGGACTCCTCCTGCATGTCCTCTGGATTTGGCTGGATAAGATCTCTGGCTTTGCCCGTCCCTTTGGCTCGCCTCACAGTCAAGGATTTTGTCTTGGAGAATCTTCCCCAGTTCTGTCCCAGTTGATGCCCTCCTTACAGCTGAGGAACAGATGTCTCCTGGGATCTGCTTCTAAGAACGTCAGCTCCATATCCACATTCTACGTACCACAGATTCTTTCCCCCTCTGTCTTCACTCCTCATCTTCTGGGCGCTTCTCCAAGCCCTCCTATCTCTATTCCTGCTTCAACCAACCGATCAGATCTTGGTTCAGCTCCCCCTTACACCGCGAAATGAGCTGTTTGAATTGGGGACAAAAATGCACATGGCGGCGTAATCACCGCAGCGTCGCTTTCAAGGCAGAAGAGCGCGCTGCTCACTCCCCGGCGGTTCTCCCTTCCACAGTCTGCGCTCCCACGCTTCAGGATGACTCAAACGACGGAGCTTCCTGAAAGGAGCCGGCGTCCATCAGAGGGACTAGGTTGGCCTTCTGTGCTCCAGGCACCATTAAGTTTGGTTTCTCCTGCACCAATCAGCCAGTCACCCTCAGATTGTGTTCCAGTCAGCCAGTGTGCTTCTGCCTGTGAAGCATGGCTGCAGTCTTCCTGGCCGTCTCAGCAGTGGCTCCTCAGCCTCTGGCGGTTTACCAGAGGTTGCCAGTGCTGCAGGAGGAGGAACACAATGAACCTTACCGTCCTTCATTACCTGCACCTCACCCGAGTCATCAAGTCCCCACTCCAGGACCACGTCTCCGGGCCCTCATGCCCGCAACTCGTCTGGGTTTTCGGCTCCCAGCACCAGAGCTCCTGGAGGAGGTTAGGGATGACCTACCTCTGTTGTCAGAGCTCCCAGACCTCTGCTCCTAGCAACAGCATGCTTGCTGCCAGTGTCTGCGGTGGCTGCTGTCTTTAGTTGTCACAGCAGCAGTCCCTCGGGCACCCGGCATCTTCTCATTGGCCACCGGAGTCCCCCTGTGATGATCAGGGCCTACCTGATGCCGGCCTCAAAGCCTCCAGATTCAGGCCTGCTAGCTTCCAAGACTCTGGGCCCGGCTCTACCAGCCAGGCTCCTTCGTTGCCACCATCGAGAACCAGCCCGGCTCTTCTCTCATGGATGATGACCAACCAAGCTCCTCAGCCACAGTCTCGTCCCAAGGAAAAGACCACCAGGCTGCCCGCCCAACTCTCATCCCAACAAATTTTTTGTACTTGTTAGAATTTGTTCATGGGGACTCTGAAGTCTGATGCTGGTCGACCGCTTAATTTTCAATATTCATTTTGGTAACAGACTGTGGTCACAGAAATGTAAAATTGTGCCATCAGCAGTCCTTTGGTAAGAGATTTAGCGTTAATCTATAATCGGAGCAAGGGAGAGCAGATATATAAATACAATAAAAGTGGATTGAGAATGGAGCCTTGAGGAACCCCAGATCTAACCTTCTTTTAATCGGATTTGTAATTCCCAAATACAAAAAAGGAATCAAACACAGAACTCCCTGTTTGTAATTTCTTGTAATTTTTATCTCTGATTTATGTCATGGATCCACAGATGAGCCAAGCTTTTTCTGATGACTTTTTAACCTGGTTTTCATCACTGCTTACCAAGACTTTCGAAAGACACTGCTTTTTAGGGACTTTTTCTTTAAACTAATATTTGATCATATCTAACATAACTTGGCTGTTCTTCTTCAAATAACTGAAAGAAACAGACCATTGGTGGACCAAACTTTACAATACCTATGAACTGGAGACAGACTCATTAGAACATCTTCAAAATATTACAAAAGAACAAACTGAACAATTGGAAGTTAAATGATTTAAACTTTTAAAATGATGTTCATTCTAAAACAACAACAAAAATGTGCAAATTATGAGAACATTTCTGCCTCCTCACCTGTTGGTGATCCCATTCCAGATACATTTTTCTGGACACCATAAACTGCAAACAGACCAAAACACATCTTACATCACCTTGCATTATGAGCAGAGCTCTACAGCTGAACAGAACATATTTTAAGTGCACGAGTCATGAAAATGCTCAGACGTGGGATCACTGGTTTACCGATCTGTGAGCTGGTACCAGTGGGTGAGAGCACTGTTGAACTGCTCAGGTTATTCTGCACGCCGTATACCGGCACTGGGACACAGAAGACAACATCCAGTGAAAATGTGAAGACAGTGATGATAGAAAATGTCTGTGTGGCTTTAAAACGAGAGGCAGAGGCTAACCGGAGCTGCTGACAGATTGTCCGGCGTTCACGGAGGGAGAGCTCAGAGTCAGGTTGTTTTGCCCTCCTGAACATGACAGAACACAACAGACTCATTTATTCATCTGTCACGGATAGCAATAATGGAAAATCAAACTTTAAAATATCTGAATTAGTTTTTCCCCCCCATTAATTTATACAATAAAATAGCAAATCTGGGTCAGGTACGGTTTTTAAGCAATACTATGACTTTCTGATTTTGTTTACCTTGTGAACATTGCATGTTTTATTTGTTATAAAGCAAACTCACTGGATACGGTTTTGTAATACGAACAATTAACCAATTAACCAATGATAAAGATCACGTATGATGGTCTTTATTATAACTGTCTAAAAATATTTTAAATAAAGAAAAAAAAATCTAAATAGTATTCTTTAAGATTCAACAAAGTTCCCTGTCTATAATTTGAAAGTTTCAGCAAAAAAGAAAATATTCTCTAGAAAATATCCATACCATGATAAAAATACATTGTAATTACCATGAAAGCTCCCTTTAAGAACTATACAAGTTAGACAAATTCCCTATAACCCTATAACTGCCCTATAAGTCTGGAAAAAGTAACCTTTAACTTGCAAGGAAGTACCCTATATGTTTATTTGTACATTTCAGCAAAGTACTGTCATTTTTGGGAAGTACATTGTAAGTAATTCATAAGTTAAATGAAAATATGCTCTAAATTATCGGACATCACCATGCAAGTACAAGGAAAGTTCTCCAAAAATGTAATTATCGTGTAATCTCCAAGTGGAACAAGGTAGGTTCAGACCAAATATATAAGTTTCAACATAGAAAATGTCAAGTTCTGAAATACTGTCCTGTTAATATTATTATAATTATTAACCTTTATTTACTTTAGAGGGACAGTCTACATTAGTGAACAATTTACAAAGAAAGTGTAAATGTTGCCAATTATTGCCAAAAGGCTCATTTCCACTGGTAGTCCGCCTGCCAGAAGGCAGATAAAGTACCCTGTAAGTTCTGACATACTGATCTGTAAATTCCAAGAATGTGTATTGTAAAAATGTGTAAATCATTCTGCAAGTCTAGGGAAAAATACACTTTAGGACTATGTTGAATTGCTGAAATGTAGCATGTAGGTAGCAGTGGGCAATATAAATTATATATGGTGGAAATTATATAAATTAAACCAACTTTTGACTATACCACCTTACCAGGATTGTGCTTGTTGATGATCATCAATACTGATGTTCAGTGTTCGCATCTAGATATTGTCTGATTAAAATGAGTTGTTTTCTATTTAAATCAGAGCTGCCTAAACTTTTTCCCTCAGAGGACAAAAATGAAACTCTATCATTGAGGCGACGGCCAAATGTAGAAGCTACACAAAATACAAATACTAATAGTTAAGTACTGTTATTTGTTAAACAGTTATTTACCTTCATTTCTGTGTAATTAACATTAAACAAAATATGACAAATAAATCATATATAGCCATTTAGTACAGACATCTAAACCTTAGTATTTGATTGATTTAGTATTGATGTCAGTGATAAAAAAAATTATCTCTACCAACATTTTTAAAAATGTATTTTCTCTATGTGCCACTCAATGTTGGTGTGCTGTGGTGATGACCCACAAATTTACATGGTATTTGGTCTAGTTCAGTGTTGCAGATCTCCTCCACATGTCAATTGTGGTTGCTTGTATTTTAATTTTAAACCTGATTTGTGATATTTTAAATATACTGTAAGCACCATGAGTGCAAGAACATAGAATATATCACACATATGTAATATTAAGAAGACTCTAAAACAGATGACAATTAATAGCATTAACCTTGTTAATTTGTGACTGTTACAGGTGTTGAAATCTTCTAATGCTGTATGTGCACGAATGTGTATATGTGTAAATGCATACATGTAAACAATGATGCAATTGAAGTCAATGTCTAATCAAAGTGGCTTTATATATAAGATCTAGGGCATCACCCGGCGGGCCAAGTTAAAAAGCTTGGGTACCCCAGATTTAAATGAAACCTGTTGATGTGTTTTTAGTTCATAGTGTACGGTTTTTTTTTTGTGCAATATTAAATTTAAAAAATAGTTAGTCAGTGAAGCAGGAATAAATTGTATTTTTCTTTTTAAATTTCGCACTTAAATCCAAGCAATTTTGAAAGATGTGTTTTCACAACGTTCAGCTTGTGTTCTAATTGAAATATTGAGAACTTTTGTGTCACATTGTTTGGACAAACATTTGTAACACACCTAAAAAATATCTTGAAAGTTTTTGTATTTTTTTAAAAATACATCTTGCACAATAAATTTATTTTAAATGCATTCTATACTTTTTTGAAGTCCTTGTTTTGCAGCAATGTATCCGGTATGTGAGTGTTCATAAACAACCATTCTGAGAAATACTAACATAAGAAAACAATATATCGCAATAAATATTGTTACCGCACATAACTCAGATTATATCACAATATTGATACGAGGCCATAATTTTAATTTTCCAATAAAACAACCCTGCAGGTACTCTAATGCTGAGAATATTGTCTTGGAAAAGTCGACGTTTAGTCTCTTGCTTTTGTGAACAAACCTGAGAATGACCATATTTGTGAGTGTTTCCTGTGTCTGACCTGGCTGGTAAACATAGGATGTAGCAGTAAAGTTGTTGGGATTCCTGCTGTAACCGTATGCACTGCTCACATCTCCTGACCAAACGCTGCCATACTGGTCTAAAACGGAGCACAAAGAGACGGTGAACAGATGGAAGCCTCTTTTAAGACGAGCACAGATGAATGTTTAAAACTTCAGCTGACGGTTTGGACCTGTGGCGGATTCAGATGTGGCTTTGGTTTCCACACTGGCCTTCTTGGGAATGGGCAGTGTGTTGTTTGGCGACTGGGTGGGACTGGTGCTGTTTCCCCTCAGCAAGCGCTTCACGTCATCCAGCTCTGTCCCTGCGAGAAACCAAACCTCAGACTCATCTTCGTGAACGGGTTTTAAAACTGATCAACGGAGCCAAATAAGTTGAAGTACTCACATCTTGCTGGAGGTGAGGCACTTTGAAGCCTGGATCTGATCTCACTCTCTAAAAACAAATACAAGTTACTATTTCTTCATTTCTTCATTTCTTAAAAATAACTTTTAACAGTGTGGGAACAAAGCCCTGCACCTCTGCTCTGAGTTCTCCCTCTAGTGGCTGTAGTTGAATTTGCATTCAAACTCCCTGCAAAATAAAACGATCAGTTCTGTAAAGTACGAAAACATAACTCGTATACTTCACAGAAAATTCATGTGAATTCACATACTGTACTCCTTTCTATTGTACTCTGGAGAAGAATCTGAGCTTTCTGAAACACAAAAATGATCCCATGAAAACGTGCGCTGTATTGAAACTGTAAGCAGCAGAATAGGAGATTGGTGACTAACCGTCAAAAACGTCTGTCAGAGCAGCCGCCATGGTAGTCGCACTCTTCCTCTCCTTCGGAGGAGGCGAGTAAGCAATGCCAGAAGATGATGAGCCCTTCTTCCCTTCCCTGGAGCCTCCTGAGGAGTAGCTGGTTTTGCTCGCTGTGGAAACTGTCACAGCACCTAGACCCCCTTCTTTTTTCCCTTCTCTGCCACCAGAGCTGTAGGACATGCTGGAGGGTCCTCCTCCTCTGGCCTCTTTAGAAGCCCCTGCTTTACCCGAGGCAGCAGTGGGCCCTGATGCCACTAAGCCTCCAGCTGAAGAGGAGGAAGAGGAGGTTCCGACTGCGGTGAGACGGACTCGCTCAGTGTCTTGACCGGCACCAGATCCACCCCGATGGGAGCGGCTGGATTCGATCAGCCGTGAGCTGCTGGTAGCCTCCGATTCTCCTGTTGCAACTCTTCCACCTAAACTGAGAGAAATATCACCTAAAAGCACAGAGAGGAGAGTAAAAACGTGGGTATAACTATGTTCATGTTTTAAAATCTGTGGGAGAGGGATGGAAATGTGGTTTATGTTGGGTCATTCTAATCTATAAAGCACTTTGAGATGCAATTATTGTAAGAAAAGCGCTTTATAAAAACAGTTTGATTTGATTAAAAATATCCAATATTTTCAAAGTCAGTTTTAATGTAGAATTCCTGAAGGGGCCATAGGGTGTAGAAGATTAAAATCCATTTTCATTTACAAGACCAAATTGTCAAAGTTAAAAATGATATTCAAAGCAAGCACTAATGTCAGATATTTTTCATTATTTGGGAACATTCCCAAACCGCATGTCTTAACATGCTTTATTACTGTAAACCTGCACTTCCCTCCACGCTCAGAACAGAACAATTTATTACACGCACATATTTCTGCTGATGGCGCTGCCTTGGGAAAGGAGATTTTTCTTATCCAATAAAAAAAAGAGAAAGATGTACACTAGTTCTAATAAAAGACACATTTTTATATTTTTTTGTACCTTTTTCCGAATGTATGAAAAAAGGCTTGAGTTTAGCAATGATAAAAAAAACATATTTATCTATTTTTTCCATGTTCAGTTTTACAATTAAAACTTACACTTATCTCTATTCTGAGAATAGAGATAAAACTGTATTTCTGCTTCTGTCACATGCTTTATAAACACAAATAAGTAAGCAAGTGAAGAAATCTTAAGGGTTTCCATTTGAAGTAGAAACTTAATTTTGGGAAGAACACGCAGACATTTTCAAGTACCATGACGGAAAGCCAAACCAAAGTTTGAGACGAGATTACCATCAGCATCACAAGCTAATAATGTATTTTGTGCATGAAACACAAAAAGAAACATGGTTCCAAAAAGATTTTGTTCGCAAAAGTTCTTGCAAAAGATGTAGTACTATACAAAGCACTAAAAGGGCAGAGAAACGGTCACTACATTGGTGAATTAAAAACAAATAAAAAAACAAATCTAAGCAATAATAAATAATAAAATAAAACAGAGAAATAAAAGAAGAGCGATTAAAAGCCAAGGAGTAAAAATGTTTTTTAAATGAGACTTAAAAGTTGCGGAGATGGAGGTAGTCTGCTTTAAATTGAAGTTGGTTCCAAAATGTAGGGGCGCAAACTGAAAAAGCACGACCACCTCGTGACTGGCAACAAATGCTGATCTGCAGAGCAGAGTGGCAGAGAAATGTAATAGGGGGGGAACAAATCAGCCAACAGGTGCAAGGCCATTAAGTGATTTAAAACTGCAATCAATTCAGAAATAGAATAGGAAGCCAGTGTAATCCTGCCAGTAGGGGAGTTCCCGTCAGAACTCACGCAGCAGCATTTTGCACTAATTGAAGGTGTGCAAGAGTGGTAGAGTTTATTCCAAAAAGATTCAAGAGTTAATATGTGTCACACAAGCAGCTGCCATAATGGATTTCAGGGTAAAGGTTGGTTTCAAAAAGAGCAGAATCCGCGCACTTCAATCTGTGATTGTAGGAGCTTTATTTATCAAGCTTTCGGTCAGAGACCTTCATCAGGAGTTGTGCAGGTTCATACAAACAGTCCTAAGTTCAAGAGGACAAACACCTGTGTGACTCAATACAGCAGAGCATCATGGGAAATAGAGTCCCAGTCATTGAAAACATAGTACACTTCACATTAAAAGCATTCAAAATCAGCTATAATGAAGAGAGATTTATACATTGCAAACATCAAGCTAAAAAAGCCATCATAAAGCAAGGCCATGAAGTTTATAAAAGAATATAGCAATACATATATGCTTACTTTAAAGAAACAGACATATCTAATCCTCATTTAAACCTAGTGGTTGAAGTGTATTCAAAGTGTAAATCCAGAACAGTTCCCTTTGGCAGACTTTTGTATCTATGTAATGAAAAAAGTTCAATCCCCTGGAATCTGAATGAAGACACAGGATGTGAAAAGTCATTAAAATGGCGTGCTACTGGATAATTCAAATCTTTTCTCCTAATTGAACTCCAATGTTCACTGATCCTCTGTTTGAGCGGCCCTGTTGTTTTACCAATAAAGACTTTGCGACAGGGGCATTTTAACAAATAAATTACATTCTTTGAGTTACAAGTAATTGTGCCCTTAACAAAAAGTCTGTTTCTTGTTTTCAGAAGTTCTGATCTGGGTTTGGATGGTGCAGAAATATATGCTTCCTCATTACACTGATTAGAATAGCCACCGTCTTGAAAACGTTGTTTCATTTCCAAACTCTTCTCCATATAGTCTTCATCAGAATGGCAGAGGCGCCTTAATCTAAAGAACTGACTTTTAGGAAGACCATATTTTAAGGAGCCTGGGTGAGCGCTTGATGCGAGTAAAAGAGTATTGCGATCAGTTGGTTTCTTGTATAATGAGGTGATTAAACAACCATGTTGAAAAAAAAAATCATTTTTTGGGGGGGAAATTCAGGTTTCAAATTGAAGATGTTTTTCCAAAGAACACTGAACCACAGAAACATACCACGAATGCTAAATTTGTTATGTAGCTCCAGGCTTTTTAGAACTATGCTAGAGTTAAACCCCATCACAAATATAACAGCTAGAAGACTCCCTAAAGAGCATTTGATGAAATTTCTCTCTGGTTTTGTACTGTGCTTTGCCATAAAATAGGTGTTTTGGAGTTTGGTTCAATATTTTTACTTTAAATCATTTCAGGGATCTTGAACCCAAGGTTGCAGTCAAGAAACCATGATAAAGAAAGGGAAAATAATCTGCTCTTCACAACAAATATCAACCCTAATCTAAAAGTTAGACATGCGCATTAGCTAATGCTAGCTAAAACCTTATGCTATTAGCAACAGCTAATGTCTCTAAAATGCCAACAATAATTCTTACATTAACAACATCTCTGTGATCTGCTTAAAGCAGACATCATTCAGCTTAATCTCACTGCTTTTGTTTTTTTACATAAAAAAGATAAAAATCACAATATGGGGGCCCACCAAGGTGTTCAAAACGCAAAGGTCTCAGGAAATTTGATGCTAAAGTTAGGGATGCAACTATGCTACTTTTTTCAAACCGATACGATATCGGTACTTGGATTTGAATACTTGTCGATACCGAGTACCAATACCGATATTTTTACAACACAAAAAAAGTAATGAATTACAAGACAGGTTTTATTTTTTTTCGCTGCTCGTTACAACCAATGATGGTTAATTAGTTTATATATATATATATATATATATATTAATAGAAATGACCACAAAACTTAAATTTCTGTGAAATTATTGCATGGTTTACACATTTTAAGTATTGGTTCATGGTGCTAGTTAACCTTAACCAATACAGTACATAAGAAAGGTATTGGCCTTGATACCCGATACCAGTATCTGTGCATACCTAGCAAAAATGGAAGTTATACTAGTAACTTGATCATATTTGAGCATAATTTCTGTTGTGTCTTTTTGTTGTTGGCAATGCAGTTAGCTAATAGCTTCTCATATGCTGTTCATAATTCCAAATGATAACATTTAATATGTACTGCACTGGTCTCCATTCATTTCTACGACAAGGATTAATACTAGTTAGCAAAGTATATAGCTGCCTTCAATTTAGACTGACTACAGTATTGGTTATTGAAACAGATGTTTAATTATTTTTTTTAGGGATGTTTGATATTGGCGTTGTTTATCCGATATACCGATATAGCCTAACTCATAATTTCCGTTACCGATATAAACCGATACTGATATGTGGGGACCCTCCCTCATAAAAAAACAAAAACTACTAAACCCTTTTAGGTAACCACAAGGAAATGTCATGTATCACGCATACTTGAGCTTTAAAAATTTAGAAAATTTAATAAGTACTAGAATTCAAACTGATGTACATATTTTTATTCTGTGTTGATGTACATATTCTGTGTATTATTGTATTTTTTTGCATATATTTTTCTGTTCTGTTACATATGTTGTATATTTGTTGTTTCTTTGGCTGCTGTTTACAACTGAATTTCCCCTGGTGGGACTATTAAAGGATTATTCTATTCTATTCTATTCTAATTTTAGTTAGGCAATTGAAAAAGGTGCCATTTTTATTTTGTCTTCAAAGGTAGCTGGAACATTTTCTCACACAGAGAATACTGACAAAGGCCCACTCAGGACAAATTTTTACTTTTAGAAAATGTAAACATTATACCTTTATAGCAGTGAGGTAAAGTGGAAACAACTGAAACAAGAATAAAAAATAAAACACCAGCAAACATTTAAGCAGGGCCAATAATTAACCTACATTTTGATATATTGATAGTTGTATTGATATATAATATGTGTATGGTGTGAAAAACATATCTTATTAAAAAAATAAAAACCGATACCGATAATTTCCGATATTACATTTTAATGCCGATATCGGCCGATAATGACTTTAGCCGGATAATATCGGACATCACAATTTTTTTTATAGGGAACAATTGAATTCTTTTGTTAAAATAAATAATGGCTGGAAAATATATCTGTTGCTTTAGACAGAATAACGTCTGTTTCCAATTAACTTACAAGTAGAGTAAAGAGCATGAATTATTGCCCACCATTGTTCTGTGTGCTATCAAATGACACAATAATTATTGTGTATTGTAAAAAATAGCAAAGCGTAATTTGTGATTTAACTCTAGTGCTTCTCACTTACTTTTTTTCCCAACTGTAGGAAAAAAAACAACAGGGAATGAATCCATCATCAACATGACTTTAGTCTATGTTAATATTTATTCTGTGTATCATGTACAAAACGGATTTGATCTAACCAGTAAAAAATCTGAAATTATTAAACTGATTACATTTTTCCCTCTTTTACTCAAATTCTTGCATAATTTGACCTTCATAGACAGAAAATAATCTTTTTAGCCATCAATGTAAGTATAATTTATATTATAAATATATTAACCTTAAAATCTGACACAATTTAAAGAGTACCTCACGTCTCACCTGTGCTGCTTGCTGCAGCCCCTCCACCTGAGCTGACCACCTTCACTGTTGTCACCTTTTCCATCCAGGAGCTGAAAAAAATAAATAATTATTATTTTTTAAAGCAGACTTCCAGAGAGTAAAAATTTAAGATATGTTGGGCTCAGGTATTATTACCACCTGAGGCATCAAGGCGTCATGTCTGATTTAAAGCTTTAACCTGAAGAGTTACAGTCAGGTGCAGCTGATAAATCGGATGTTCCAGTGAACAAAAGTTTCTGATGTGGAAAGGAATCTGCTCAGCTAGAGCAGGTGTTAGTTTTCAGTCACATCAAGAGGAAAGTATCAAGTATTTAGTTATGCTTCAGAATCAATCAATACATCTTCCCTTGAGGCAGGTGTTCAGTTGAAATATCTGATGGGTTTTGTTATAAGAAAGAAAAGTGAAATGAATCAAAGATACTTAAAAATGTTAATGTATGATCTGATTTCTTTCCACCACGCAGGGGTTGATGGTCTGAAGACAAAAAACTACTCACTCAGAAAATAATTTCTTAGAATTAAAAAATGTAACATTTATCTCCAATAAAAATTATATTTAATTTTGTAGCTTTTTTCTCTTATATCCTCAGTTTATTTGCAGCAGCCCCAAAATCTTTGAGATCAAAACCCACAAAATAACACGGAAGAGACTCATTAGCCCAAGTGTAAGGATCCGTACATTTCTGTAAAGTTAGCTAACTGACTTTTGTTTTTTTCTAGCATCCATAGCTCAAAAATGTTTAGTATTTTTTGTTATTTTGTCTAACTTCTAATCAAGGTCTAAGGATCCCGAACATGTGGATTCGCCTCCCCAAGTAGGGTGAACAATTCAACTTTTTTTAACCCTCTTTTATGTGTCTCAATTTGGAAAATGTTAAATATTCAGCTATTATGTGGAATTTTAAACAACACCCACTTTTTATAATTTGATCAAATCTGACACTCAGAAAAAAACCCTTTGGAAACTTTACAGAACAAGATTCGATTTCTTTACTACTGCCTATGAAGCTGAAATGAGGCTATTACTTAATTATTTTTTTTCTGTGGGATTGTTGTTATTGTGCAACAAAAAAACTGTTATATCCAAAATAATCTAATATATTCTTACTAATTTATACCGTCATATAAACACTGCCAAATGTAAAGAAAGAAACAATAAATAAATAAATAGAGAATAAATAAAGAGTTGTTAAACGGATTATTTAAATATCTCTTTTCAGTCAAGAATGTGCTTACAGAGCAATATTAATGTTCTTGAATTGGATTTTATCTTTCAACGAAATATTTTACTTTCTCTATTTGCATATCTTAAAGCTACTGAAAGCATTTTGGTTTTGATTGTGTCTCTTGATAATAAAATGATAGTTTTAGTTTAGAACTTTGACTGATTTGTTTCCAAAGACACAATCTAAACGTAGTTATTCAACAAATGCTCTCCTGAAATCAAAATGATGGACATTTCAACCTGACCATTTTGTCAGATCTCTAATTATTTCTTTACTGCTAAACAGTCTGTTTCAACCATAACTTGTTTCAGTGAAACTGCATCTCACTGTGCCGATGTTTTCAGTGGTTCAACGGAACAAAATCACCTTTAAATCATTCTGAAAAACTGAGGCTGAGTTTACCTTTTAGATGATTTCTGCCCGTCTGCCTCCTCTGCTCCGAGCAGAAGCAGGGAATGAAGACTGGAAGTCCAGGTGATCCATAGAAACGGTGTGCAGCTCCCGGGATTCACGTGTGCCTGGTGAGTTTTTGTATTAACTTTGTGTGACTCATAGCTTCTGTCGAACAAGTTCCAACAGAGGTTTGAGAAGGAGGGTGGGGGGCGATGCTGCATCGAGTGGCAGGAAAATAATAGCCCCAGGCTTAAATAAGGAGCTCAGAAGATGGACAAAGTGATTGGACAATGGCCTGATAGAAATGACTTCTGTTTATTTGTAGTTAAGAGCTTGTTTAACGTTTACAGATGAAATGGAGAGTCCCTCTTATAAGCCTTTAACGTACAAAAAACAGTGGGACAAAGAGCTGCAACTTGGGAGAAAAGGAAAAAGTTGAAGTGTTTTTGACTTTTACAGAAGCGGTGAGGCGTGCTGAGCTCAGTTCATTATCATATTCAGGTCTGTTTTTGTTCTCAGTGAAGCTCACCAAAACATTTCTAAACAGTGCATTCCATTTTCTCAATTATACAAAAAGCAATCCTTTTACACCGTAAAAAAAGCAAAAATATTTTTATAGTGATGTAACTTGCTCCCCACAGACACCAGTGACACTGATTTAAATGATTCGATTAGAGAGGATTGGTATGAGCTGGACCACCAGAAAGGATTTCTTTCTTCTTTGCAGAATTGTTTTCCAGGTTGAATTTTGAGAACAAATGAACTGTTTAGTGTGATGCTACAGCATCTAAATAAGATTTAATTCCAGACTTTGACTAGGAAACTCCAAAATGTTGTTTTTTCAGCATTCTGTGAGGTACTTTTTGGTGTGCTTTAGTTTTTTTTTTTGTTTTCTGCCAAATAATAAGTTTTCTATAACTGAAGGTCTTAAAACTGATGCCCAGATATTCTACTTCAGGATTTTCTATTAAAGGGAATCATTTATCACTCCATAGTGCACTTTAAACATACACATTGCATTCATTGTAACATTACAGATGACCACAGACCAGGTGGACATGCTCAGACAAAAAAAAATTCAAAGTGGAAGGCAAAACAAAAACAGTTTCTATTATAGGTTAGCAATGGCCTGTCTGCTTCGATGCCAGATGGAGTCTTTGTCTAATAAAGTCAATTATGCAACCGGGATTCCAAAACTGCCTTGGGATATGGAGGCAACCAGCTCCTTTATACAGTACACCTTAAATGTCAAGTCAAGATACATGGGGGAAAAAACAAAAAAAATAATGCGCCTTTTCCACTATGTTTAACTTCACCTGGGCTTTATTCAACGCATTTCCACTGGCTTTGTCTGGGCCCGGCTCGGCTCGTACTGGGGCAAATGGAAGAGTCAGCAAATCAAGCATCTGCTTCAGAACCCCAGAGACACTTTATCCGTCTCAGGAGAGGAGTGACCGCAGAAGAACAGAAACTGGAGCAGTTTTAGGTGAAGCCTACACTAGATACTCACATGTCCACAGTGTCAAAATGAAATTTTTCCTCCTGGATCGGTAAACTTACTAACTCACTTGCTACCTTTGCTAATGTTAGCTGTCAGCTGAACTCCTCTAAAATAGATTTGTCACTGGACACAGTTCAGGTTGGTCACTGGTCGTCTCTGCAGTGAACCAGGCAACCCAACAGCTGGAATTTTGTTGTAACTATTTCAGTAAAGCCAGCAGTGCAGCTCGTTGCAGCAGTTTTTCCTTTTGGCTAGAGTAGAAGAGTGCACACACCTTGACTTGTGCAGATTTAGCACCTGCTAAAATCTTTTTTTAATCCTCCCAACCTAAATATTTTACCGGTCTAATAAAGCATATACTGCATACTGTTTAATCACACGTAAAAACAACAAAAATTATAAACAAATCACAGACAAGAGCATTAAAATCCAGGCTTTATGACAGATATACAGTCTTACACTCTGGATCTGTTGTTTCAACATGTCTGTAACCGTAATGAATTCTTCTATGACAGGACGCTTCAACACTGTTTCTTAATTTAACACTAATCAAATAATCCTTACTGCATTGACTTCAGCCAGGCCGTGTTTTATCCAGCCACGATGAAGCTGTCACTCTCCATCACCTCCTTGTTCAGGTTTTCATCTGATCCTGAATGGGTTTCCACCCCCAGACCCCTCTGAGAATTATTAATTAGAAGGAATCATGACTGAGTGGCATATGAATTCATACCCAGCAGCTAAATGTTATCTTTCAGACATAATTTGTCATGGCAAGTTAGGATTCAGATCCACATTCCTGAGAGGTTGGTGGATGAAAAATTGGAGAAAAACTCCTGATGTTGAAATGAAATAGATGGAAATTTGAACTTTGTGAGTTAAAAGTTTAAATGTTTTCATCATTTATAATCAAAACGATCAGCTGTTGGTTGAATCACTGTCAGGTGTACCAGAGCTCCAGAAACATGTTTTATTAGGATTGGATGCAGTGGGTGTGACTCATAGGACGGCAGTAAATCCTCCTCCACTTGTTCCAGTTGTCCCCAAGTTTAAAGATGAAGACATCCAGGAGCTGCTTTTATAGCTTCCACCTGGTTACAGTCCTGGTTGTGTCAAATGAACCCATTAGTGAGCAACAAAGCTGGGTCTTGTAATACAAATATTTTACACGTTTGGGGCGTTTAATGATTTAGACTGACTTTTATTTTCCAAAATGAAATCATACAACAAAAAATGATTGTTAAAGACATTAATGGTTTTTCCAAGTATGAATTTATGGTAATTTTTCTGTAATCAGGGATCATAGTTGAATATATCCATTAGCGATACAGAAAAATACTGATCCATGCATTTATAACTGGACTAATGCAATTTATACTTTTTAAAAGGTGGTTGTAAAACACTGAGGATGCACCTATTGCCGATATATATATTGCTGCCCTTAATCTATAATACAGGAATGTTTTATTAGCCCATGAGGAGACTTACAGGACATTATAGGACTACATTTGTTCTTGTCCCTTTTGACATATTGAAAAACATGACTGCACCAATAAAATTCCTTCTACTATATAAATGCCTGTCTTCCATGTGTATGGGCAGGTTCTCGTCACCGGCTCCTGGATGGCCCCCTCACCTTGTTTGCACGTTGGGGTGTTGGCTGGTGGGTGCGGCGTTTCTGGCCAGTCTTTTTGGCACTGGACATGTCTCCTGGGTCTTGGTCTTTGTGCTCTGTGGGGTGCTGGGGTTGGGCATTTAACTGGTGTCAGTCGGGCCTCGTGGTGGACTGGCCGGGTAGTTGATGTGCGGGACGGAAATGGTCGACGGTGGTGAATGTCGGCTTGGTGGATCAGGTGTATTCCTGGTCTGGGTAGGTATGTAGGTATTTAAGCCGGTGGGTGTGTTGGGTTCCTTCCTTGTTGCTGGCGGGGAGGCGGTTACTATCTCGCACAGGTTCTCTCCCCTATGGGGGTGTGTGGGGTGAGGGGGGCTGAACTCAACCTGGGTGTCCGGGGTTTTGTGTTTTGATAGTAGCCGAATGTCGGGTTGGGTTTAGGTCTCCCTCTGGAATGGGGACAGGGGGATGACCTTGGACTCCATGGGGCTTGGTGGTACTGACGCTGTGGGACCTGAATTGGACATGCCGAGGCCTCCTTCCCCTGGTGGATCATGTTGAACGGGGGTGCCTATCGGAGTCAGTGGGGGAGCTGGCTCCCTGGGAAGGCATTTCCTCCCCATCCCCGGCGTCTCTTTCCGCCTGCTCCATCATTGTACCACTTATGTAGGGTCTTAGGGCGGGGGAACGTCACTGGGGTGCAGGGAGGTGGTGGCTTGGGTCCCTATTTTACTGTACAACTTAGAAACGCTCACGTATAACATTTTCATGAGACACACAAATGTAGGGGGCTTGCGGTAGGCACACTTTTCAGCTCCGGGGGGGGGGGGGGAGCCCCTTCAATGAGCCTCACCTCTGATGAAAGTGGCCACTGCTTAACTGCATTAAGACATTGATGGCTTAGGGCCCTTAAAAAAAAATATTGACATTACTTACATTTATTTGGCAACAAGTTCCACTAATTTGAATTAGGTTAGGTTAAAGTAAAACTGTTAAGTCAGTCTAACATGGCCTTGGCCACTATGTTTGATGATGGATTGTACATGGAGGCACAAAAAAAAAAAAACACACCAGGGGATGGGTCTCTGTACACCAAGAACCTGCACTTTGCCACAAAAGGACTCAAAGAAGTCATACATTTAAATAAGAAATATGACTTCATTTTCAGTGCAAAGTCATTTTCCTTATTTAAATACAAGAATTTTAAATCACTGTGTAGCAAAGTAGTTAATTAGTTTTCTATGGAGTCGGGAAAGTCTCACAATAAATAAACTAACGCTTGGTTTTTCACGAATGCATATGCTCATTCGGAAATGCACATGGTCTGTCTCACAAATGCACACGCAGAGGTTCACAAATATAATTTTCAGAATAACTTGTAATATAAATTCACAAATGCACACGATGAGGTTCACAAACGCACACGATCTGCTTAAAAAATTCACAAACTCTGTTTCAAAAATGCAAACAACCTGTTTCACAAATATAATTTTGAAAAAAGCTTCAAATATATACTCACAGATCATACAAATTCCCGAATGTGCATGAACCCACCACTTTTCATTTTTGAACCTCTCTGCATTCGTGAGAGAATTCTGTGTGGTGAGTTCTGAGACTCACCTAACGAGCACGGACAACTAATTGGCTAAGGAACATGACGATCAAATTAATCCCTTAGCCTATTCGCTTTCAGCCAATCGTATGGCTCCTAACATGTTCCATCCCCATTGTGGGCCGAATGTACGGACCCCGGCAATAATAAGTCATTACTAATCAATTTCCTCAGTTTATTAAACAGTGGGCATGAATTATTAACCCGTTTCCTTGTTTTATTAAACTGTGCGCACAGACTCGCAATCTATTTCCCCCGATTTAATAAACCGTGTGGTGTTCTGTTTGCTTGATAAAAAGCCCTGACTGTGATGTTTGTGTTGTGGCTGTAGCACAGTTTATTATTATTATTTTTTTTCTGTTAATGTTGCTACGCTTTATTGGTTGTTGTTTTGTTTTTTCCACCTTTCCGCTGTCCAGTGGTTGTGGGGGACTGGGATGTTTTCTTGTGTTCTTTTTCTTCCCCTTCCTCTTTTGTATCGTCAATTCACACTCCCACCTCTCCTGTCTCTCTTCTTCATGTTTTTTCTTTCTTCTCTTGTTTTTTTTTTTCCCGTTTCCATGTCCATAACTTTAAGAAATTAACCCCCCCCCACCACCACCACCTAGCTAAATTCCAACGGAGCCTGGTCTGTTGAAACCACAAATGGATAGTATAGGGTTAGGACATGTTCGCTGGCAGAATGGCACAAAAGTACATCTCAGTGGGGAAAAAAGACATGATTTAAGTGGTTTTGGAGATTTAAGGGGAAAACATTGAATTTTGAAACTCTTAAAGTCAGTAACTCAGACTTTGGATTCATTTAAAACAACGTTTTTTTTTATGGCGCTAAGACAGAAACAGAACAGAAGTGTAACATTGAGAGTTTCAGCAATAGTTGGTGTTGAGGACTGATATGTGGGTGGAGAGTTTCATATGAGCCTCAAGGCAAATCAGGTGACAGCTTTGGCCTTTAGCCCTCATATCATATGGAGACGAAAGATAAATCAATTAGACAAGTCTGTTCTGACTCATCTGTAGAAATGCACCAGGGAAGGAAAAATCCTGTTATTATTATTATTATTTTGAAATACATCCATCTTTTCAAAATTGATTTAATTCTAAGCGCACCATGATGATAAAAATATTGTAGTTCTTTTCATACGTAGAAATAATACAATTGAGCGAAATTATTAAATAAAATAGCAATAATACCATTTATAAAAGTACAATAAATTTACCTTTTCAAAATGTATTTCATTCTGTAGCAGTAATAAAATGTTGTTCACACATTCATATTTCAATAAATCTTATTAGCTTGACTCTTTGCGTACCTCAAAAATATTGCACAATTTTAATAAATAAATATTTTTAAGTAAAAACAAATAATTAAATTAACTGGAGACTTTGTACGAAATTTGGAAAATAAATTAATTTATTACCACCAGCAGTATTGTTTTTGTTAAAATAGTTTTCATATGTTACTCTTCATGGTTTTCTGTTTAAATTATTTCGAGATGAAAAAATTAAACATGAGTTAATCTATTCTCTTTTCTGGTGTTATTATTATTTATGTTCCATGATAATTATTTCTGCCACTCCTACTGCAGTTTTAATTGGTGGCGGCACTAATTCAACAATTATTGAGAAAAAAAACATCTTACTTGATCTTATTCGATTTGACCAAGAAGTTTTGTCTGGAGAGATCTGTTTTCATTTTCAATAACTCCATTTAAAAACTCATATTTCACCAACGAGGAAGAGGATTAGGCCCGCTGAGAAAAGATTTCTGACTTGAATGAGGATGGACACCTGGGACTAACCAGCTGCAATGACTGAGATGTGACTAATGCAAGAGGATAACTAAATTACTAAATGAACATGTCACTTTTAGTGATTTTATTTTTCCTGACTGAAGATGCCAGGATTCTGATTTTTTTTTAAAGTTCAGCTTTCTGATTTCAGATTTCTGTAGTTTGCTGATTAAAAAGTTAGAAAGTAAGGAATGGGTCTTGGTCTCTTTGCTGTTGCCCTCGTGATTCGACCTTGGATATTCAGAAGAAAATTGATGGATGGATTTGTCTTACATAGAAAATAAAATATATATATATTTCTATAGTCCCCAAATTGACCTAAAACAGTCAAATTTATTCTGATTTAACTTTAGAAAATTAGGAGAAAACTTGTTTTGTGTCCTTTTAAGAATAAAAAAAACCTTAACATAAATGAATCTTTTGTAGTTTTATCTCATACTAAAAAAATTTAAAAATCCAAACTTAAATTTGAGCAAACTAATTCAGTGTTAAGAAATTATTATTTAAAAACAATATGCTACAGTTGTTTTCCTCACTTCCCCATAATTCTCATAAATTAACGTAATTGAATATTTTTTTGTTGATAAATGGATGGATGGATGAATAGATGGATGGATGAATAGATGGATGAATAGATGGACGGGAACTCCAGGGATGAAACTTTCTAAAAGCCGTGATTTTCTGGGCGAGGTCTGCAGTAGACTTTATGAACCAGCGGGGGGCGGTAATGTATTAATGCACTCGATAAATGCCTACTCCTGAAACCCCATAAGAAGAAAAAGAAGTGTCATGGTGGCGCCCTGAACTTTTAACCAGCAGATCAGTAAAAGGTTTTCTCCGGTTTTTTTTTTCCAGCCTCATCATGAGTTTGAAAGACCCGATGAAGTGGAACACCAGAGTGTCCGTTGTTTACGCTCTGGGCATCTGGACGATGGTCGGCTCCTACGCTTATTTTAAATACACAGGTCGTTACGACGATTCTAAAGGTGAGCAAACTGTGACACATCACCATGGAGACAAAATCCTGATTAGCCGAAACGTTGGTTTTCAACTATGATGAATTTTCGTTTACGTAAAGTTGATCTAATTTAAGGTTTTTATCCGTATTCGGAGAGTTTTTCTTCACTGTTCCATTTATCGTTTAGAAAGATAATTAGCCTCTAAAGGGCGTCATTGTGAACTTCATTGAGAATTCATCTGATTTTAAAAAGCTACAGTGATTCTCTGATTGATTTCTACGACGGAGCATTAGGGACATTGTAAACAAAACAAAAATATTTTGGAGTAAATTTCCGCCCAAAAAACTCAGAAATTCCGAGATTAAAGTCACATATTTTCCAGAAAAACTCGGGAATTCTCTGAGGTATTAAAAAGTAACCAAATGACGATTAAAAACTCAGAATTTCTGAGATTAATTGCACAAATTTTCCAGAAAAATACTCGGAAATTCTCTGTCAGAAAAGTCGTAAAATTACGAGTTAAAAAAACACACAAATATTTCTCGACTAATTTAAGATATTTTCTAGAAAAAAACACGGAACTCTTTGATGTAGAAAGGTAGAAGATTTGCGAGAAATTTCTTTGATTAAAGGCATTTTTTTATTTTAAAATTTTCTGACTTTATAATGTCAGAAACATCTTAGTTTATATATCGACAATGTATGCATTTCATCATAGAAATTTGTTTTTTTCACGCCAATTTTCTTCTTTCCGACATCATAAAATTATGTTTTTCCTACAAAATATCTGAAATTAATCTCAAAATTCGTTTTATAACTTTTAATTTTACGACTTTTGTGACAGATAATTTCCAAGGTTTTTTTTTTTATAGAGATACATATAATTTATATATTTATGTGATTTATATATAGATTTATATAGAAAATATGTGCAATTAATCTAAGAATTTCTTCGTTTTCTGGTGAAAATTTACTCCAAAATGATTTTATTTTGTTTACAATGGCCCTAATACTCTGTATACTCAGTACACGCGTTGTTCAGCAACAAAAGGGAACTTTGAACTACAGATTCATCTTAAGTTATATGCTGGTCTTTTTTGTTGCATTTTAAGGAGGTGGACCCACTGGTGGTGATTAAAGCTGCTTTTCTATGATCTCATTGACCCTCCCTTCTCCCTCCAAATCAGTGCCACAACAAGTCGAAGAGCCAGAAGAACCCAACAAGCATGTCTACAAAACGGCTCACTCCAAAACCGTCATCGTCTACAAGGAAGACTTCGTTCCGTACAGCAGGAGGATCTACAATTTCTTTGTTTCTCTGTCCTCGTTCGGTGGAGAACAAGGGCCCGGAGACGGCGACAAGTAGCTGCTGGATTGGGCATCATGTGTAGAGGACATAATTGCTGAAAGACGGACAGTTTGGATATTTGTAGAGGATTTTCAAGCTTTTCACTCTCAAATTTTAACAAGGAGATTAAGGAAATCAGTTGTTTCATCTAATTATTTTCATTAATTTTTTAGCTTTTTAAGCCTGAGAGACCTACATCTACAAAAAGCATGAAGGAGTGAAACGACCAGCGTCATACATTTCTCCCACTGATTATACATTATGGTTCATATCATCTTGTGAATTAAAAATAAGCGTGAAAGAAATCTGGCCATAATTTTTGTTGAATAAGAAAGAAAAAGCTCATTCATCCAAAAGAGAGCAGCTTCATTTAAAGAGCAGAATTCAGAATAAAAAGAAGCCATATTTGTTTCAGATATAGTTTTCTTATGTGAAGGATGATCATAGTTTTTTCTAACTGTCAAATGGCTTCTGAATCCATGTCTAAAACCTCCCTACTTTAATACTTCCTCCACCGTGCTTAACAGTAGGTTCCTCTCTGTGTTGTTCGTTGGGACAGATGAAGCTGTCTCTGGTTGTGTATGCCAGGTTTTCCCCCCTGCAGCCTTTAGCTTCCCTTCAGATCTCGCTCTAACATTTGGAGTTGCTGGAGACATCTCTTTGCGTCGCGCCTTTCTCTGCCAAAGTAATTGTAATCTGACGGTTTTTTTTCTAATCTAAAGATTTTAAGATCATGTTGTCAAATGTCATGCTTCAGTGCGAAAAAATATAGCTTTCCAGAAATCCATTAAAGGTTCTAATTTGATTTAATCTAAAAAGCTTGAGCTTTATTTTAATTATCTGTATCACAGAAAATATTACAATTAACAGAAACATCACTTAACAGATCTGAGAGATTTTTATTTGAATTATTCAATTTACAAGGTGGAATAAGATTATAACAACTCGAACAGGTGTTAATGTATATTTATCCTTCCATCAGCCAGCCAAGCTTCCTTGTTGAACTGGTTGGGTTTTTAGGCACAGAAGTGTTTGTAAAACTTCCAAAGGCCATTTAAAAAGCTTCAACTTAAGTTGCTTTAATTATTAGAATACCGGTTATGAAGTGTTTGGTGTCCTTATTCTGCTGGAACATAAAGTTATGTCCCAAATTTCAACAATTCGACCCAAATTATTCCCCTCAGATTAGCAAAAAGGCAAGTGTGGGGTCTTGAGAAAATGTCAATATCAGAAATGAAATGAGACGGCATCTCCATTTTATAACAAATGAAAGATTTAAAAAAGGACTTGGATTAATAAAAGCAATATACATTAACTGTTGATGTTAGTTATGTTGCCTTTTCGCCACTTTTTAAGTGACTCAGAATAAATTTTTTTCATTTTTCAGCAAGAGTTGGGGTCATGGGCCTCTTAATTTTTTATTTTGTGGGTCGGAGCGTGGAAAGTTTGGGAACCGCTGGTATAAAGAAGTGAGATGACGTCCAGATTCTCCAGTTTCACCACAAATCAACAGCTGTGCTAAGTAGTTAAACCCAAAATATGTTTTTCCCTCTGGATGTTAAAACCGTTTCATTCAGATTAAATGGAAATAATTATGTCTGAAAAACTAAACGGTGCTAAAAAGGCTTTGTTTCTGCATTCCCCAAACCACAAGACGCTGGGGTTGTTTCCAACTTCCACCGCTAGATGTCGCCAAAATACCACTGTCGGCTGGAGTTGACCGGAAGTTGTGATAGCGTGCTGTCAACAGAAGCACAATGAGAGCGATTATCCAGAGGGTGACCAAAGCGGGTGTGACAGGTGAGCTTTGAACGAGCCGAGCCGACAAAGTTGAAATCTGTAACCGAACTAAACAACGAGAAAGAACCGGAAGCCGGTAGCAGCCCTGACAGGCTAACCGGGTTAGCCCGTTAGCATTAGCAATCCCCGCTTAAATGAATGGTGTCGATGCTAACTGAGGGAAACCAAAACAGGTGACTCCTACGAGAAGAAACAATTTAAATCACCTGAAAATGAGTATAATGACTTTTGGTTGGAACATTTTTAGTCCTGTTGGATTGGTGGCCTGTCTGTATGTTGGTTGGTTTTGATTAACGGTTACAAGAATTTAGTTTTACTTTTGTTTTCACTCAAAATCCTGTTTATAACTGCTGTTCAGCTTCAGATTAACATGGACCCCATTCAGATAAGAAGACGCTTATTACAGACCACTGAGGTCAAGATTAATTTAAAAGATAAGTAACAAAAAAGAACAATAAAAAGCCCTTAATTTTTTTTTGACATTTAAATATTAATAATAATGACTATTACACTATGATGTTGCAATTAAAAATCAAGTTTTTATAATAATACTCATAATAGTTATAAGAACAGAATGTTTCAATTTTATTTCTTTCTATTAATTAATTAAATTAATAAATTGGATTAGCAAAAAGGAAGAACATGTTTAACAACCTCCAGGCTAAACATGGGAGCAGCGCAATGTAACAATTTTGTTACAGCTAGGTACTAATAACAACTCTTGTTTTTGCAAAGTAGTCTGATGAATAATTAATCAGTTATTTCATTAATCTTTGTGGTTAATTTTCTACCACCTTTGCCAATTTATTGCATATTAATAATCAAATTATAAATGTGCAAAGAGAATTTTGGGGTTCTTTCTGCATGCAGTTTGCGTATTCTCCTGTTTCATGTGTGGATTTTCTCCTGTCTATGGTTGATTGTCCTCTGTGTCTCTGTGATGGACTGGCGACCTGTCCAGGTAGACCCCGCCTCTCTACTAGTGACAGTCTGGTTTAAGTGTCATTCATTTAGATATAAAAATTGTCTAAGCAGTTAAATCCGTTTTACACATGCAGAAGTGAAACTAAAGCAGAAAACTGTATAAAAAAACCCATGAAGGTTATCAATCAATCAATCAAACTTTATTTATAAAGCGCTTTTCAAACAAACAAAGTTACTCAAAGTGCTTTACAGATTTAAAATAACCCCACAACACCCCCCGTCAAAAATAAAATCATCAACGCAAATACAAATACAACCCCGTTAATGAACCTCCTCAATTTTTTTCAGTGGAAAATGTGAGCAGGTAACCATTCTAATTTCCTGGACGACATTTTGCGTGTTATATGTCAGCTCTGTCTGATCTGTCGGCCCTATATTGGCCTCAATGTTTTTAGTGATGTGCTTGTTCTACAATGCAGAGTATCTCAACACTCTGCTTATAGTCGATTAACTTGAAGAGCCCCTATCTGTTAGACATTTGATCTGAAGCGATTGATATGGACTGAGTGGCCTTAAAGGGGGTCTGCTCTCTCAAAGTGGTTTTCTAGGTTTCTATAAGAAGCAAGTTGGAGGAATCCCCATTGATTAGAAGGTACTATCCCACGGTTTATTCTCAAATATAGGCTTTTAATATGGTATTATTTAAACATTTCTAAACATTTACTCTGTTTTCAAGTGGTTATATTATTTCTACTCTGGCTATGTCTGCTTGTACTATTTAAAATATTTTTTATTTTTTTTAAATCCAATAAAATCTTTAGGGATTTCTATACTTTAAACCTATTTAAGCTATAGAAAATAACTGAAATCAAATTAATTTCAGAAATTGTAAAAAAGAAATTCAGGAAAAGGTGATTTTTCTTTTATGCTGATCAAAGTAAAACATAAAGTTCATAACATAAAGTATTTGTATTTACTTTTCAAGATTAGCGTTTAACATGAACATACAAAACTTTGACTTTAAAACCCCAAATATGTACCGAACAATGATACTTATATCATACAGTGACGTCAAGCGATCTTTGCTAATTCTGGTAAATGCTTAATTAGTAAATTGTAACTTAAAAGTTAAGAGGCTGCTGGTAATTAAGAGTCTTGGATTGCAACGCTTTGTAAAAAAATCGGAGCGACTCGTCAGCTAATATAGCCGATCTCCGATCAATGAAAAATGTGAAAATATCTTCCCGATCTGATGTAACAGAGCTCTGAACCGTGTGAGAACAATGAGAGAAAGAATCTCTGTCTGTCTTTTGTCCTACAGTGGGAGAGGAGCAGGTCAGCTCCATCGGACGGGGAATCTGCGTCCTGCTCGGGATTTCTGTGGACGACACGCAGAGAGACGCTGAGTACATGTAAGTGAGCGTGTTTCGTGCACTTTCATGCGCTTTTCCATTTTCTTAACAGCTGCAGGTTCTGTAAACACCTTTGCTGTTACAGAGTTCGAAAGATCCTGAACCTGCGTCTGTTTGAGGATGAGAACGGCCGGGCGTGGGCTAAGAGCGTCGTGGACAGGGACTTGGAGGTGCTGTGTGTGAGCCAGTTCACCCTGCAGTGCATCCTGAAGGGCAACAAGCCGGACTTCCACGCCGCCATGCCTGCAGAGCTGGCCCAGCCCTTCTACAACAGCATCCTGGAGAGCATGAGGAGCGCCTACAAGCCTGAGCTCGTTAAAGGTGGTGCTGGTGGCGGGTGGGGGTGATCAGGATTTAAAGGATTGTTTTGAGTTTCCCGACTTGTTCTTGGTTCAGGAGTGGTGTTCTGCATCCCTTGGATGAAATGAGGTGCTGTTACTTAACCCCTCCTTTCCACCGAACACGTCAGCAGCACGTCATACTTGGCTGTTAGCCACCGCTGTAATCAATATAATCCTTTCCACCGGAGGCGTCAGCAGCATGTCATACGCGACTGTTTGCCACCGCTGTAATCAATATAATCCTTTCCACCGGAGGCGAAAGCAGCACGAGTTTGCCCATCACAGGAGCGTCATGTCGCAGCACTTTTCTAAACATACGCAGCAGTCCTATTTTCTATGCGCTACGCCTGTCAAATGTGTAAATTTCTACATTTTGGATAGGGGAAGACAGGAAATCAGACGGCCCGGCATCCGGAAATTTTCAAAATAAAACAAAGGTGCTTCTTTCCGGTAGCTTTACTTTACTACCTGTGCGGCCCCGTGAGAAGTCAGTAGGTCGCTGGTGGGTCTACACTACCTCGGCTCGCCACTAACATTATTCTTTTGACGCACTTTGAGGGATTTTGTATATTCCCTGACATAACATAAACTTATTGGCGAATGTAAAACGGACAGAACATAAAACACAGACCTTCTGGAGCCATGTTGTAGTCTTTTTTTTTTCCTGCTTGTCGTTGCGTTTAATGACGAAACCACGCGTGGCTTTGCTGATCTTGCATGATTTGCTGCTGATGCCCCCCAGCGGAGAGGGCCAAGCAGCAGAATACGCAAGTAAAACGTGCTGCTCCTGTAACGTGCTGCTGACACGTCCAGTGGAAAGCCCAGGTTACCGTTGCCTAGATACAATCTGACCTCTGACATCATCTCTGTTCGACGTTTTCTTGTTTTCTTTGGACCATAAACCAGAGAAACGATTGTCTGAGATAACTTCAGTGTCTCAACGGCTTCTGGTCATAGTTAAAGCCACTTCAACCCCCTTCGGCCTCTAGATATGTGTCATATTCATCTGATCTAGATGTCTGAGTTGCTGCCATGTGATTGGCTGAACCACTTTGGATAAAAAAAACAACAACAATACAGCAGGTGTACCTAATAAAGTGGCCAGTGGTTGTGTTTAAATTTTGGACGAGGCTTTCATCCACCTCTAAGCGACTTCGCTGGAGCGTCTGCGCCTCAGAAACATTCTCAAATAATCGTTCCTGCTGTAGGATGACGGTGCTAAAATAGTTTGGAAGTTGCCTTATAACCTTTCCCAGATTGATAGGAGTCGCAGATTGCTTCTCTAAGCTCATCGTTCATGCCAGGGATCGGACTCTGATCGTTTTCTACCAGAACCAAACAGAACTGACTCCCAGCTATCACTAAATTCTTCTGTTTGGGAACTTTAAAGGAGACATATTACGAAAAAAAACTTTTCCTGGGATTTTGGATGTAATTGTTTGAGTATGTGGTGCATATACATGCATACATATCTGGAAAAAACAAAACCCATCCATGCTGTTTTGAGTGAGATAAGGTTTTCTTAATTGATCCTGCATTCAGTCTCTGATTGAGCTGTTCACAATCTGTCCGGCTTTCTACATCACAAGCCGGAGTATTGGAATATCCACACCTCCTCAGAGCGCTGTCTCCACCCACCAGGTACAGCAGTAAACAGCAGTTACCATTCAGATTAGGAAACACCGTGTTGAAGCTCCACGCAAAATGCTCCGTTTTTGGCTGGTCAAAAGCGCTCAAAACAGTTCATCGAGTCCAAGTTGAAGAGGACAGAAGAGCGGCATAGATTGGCTTTATTTTTGATGGTAGGATGCTGGCGGTAAGGACAGGTAAGACGGGAGAACTGTTGCCGAACTGAACTGCTGAAAACCGGGAAGAAGACAGGAGATCTGCCGCAGAAGAGCGGCATAGATTGGCTTTATTTTTCATGGTAAGATGCTGGCGGTAAAGCCGGGAAGGACTGAGGACCTGACGCAGCAACTCTACTCAAACTCCGGGCGGAAGATGGCAGATGAGCCGCCGATCTGAGCTACTCCAACCCAGGGAAAGACTGAGGATATGCAGCCGCATGGAGCTCAAAGAGCAGGATCCCCACAGTGCTAGAGAGCTGGAGTCAGCGAGATCGAGCTGGAAGGCTTTAGAGTCGGCGTCTCAGGAAGATATCGGACTGCCAGGTAAGCAGTTAAATATATTCTTTTATCTTTTAGTCATTTCTTCAATAACCATTCAGAAGTATCTTTCTGAATTCTCTGAGTATTGGGTTCTTCAGGAGATTCCCCTCCTACGGGAGCAGATTCTGGTTCAAACATGTATAGTTGAACTACTTTTTTTTTTGTATGGTTGAACTACTGCAGCAGCCATGTCTGTAACTTTTACACATAGTGGTAACGGTCACTATGTGAGTGGTGGGCGTGAGCAAAGATTGTAGAAGCTTTTGGTGTGGCTAAGTTAACAGCGGCTCATGTAATATGTAATGAGCAGCAGAAAACAGAGAAAAATGGTTTCTTTTTATGGTTTCTCATGCAGCCAGAGTAGAAAAAGAAAGATGGAACGAAAAGAACTTTGTCAGTGAACACATCTTTCAACAGCAATAAGGTCCATCACTGCTCTGAACTGAATGGAAACATCACTGATACTAGAGAGAAGCCAGCTGACGTCACCATGGCTACCAACAGCATCCAATCAGCCCAAACTCCTGATTTTGGATAAAACAGTCGGTGAAAACGGATCTTTCCCAACTGCTGCCCATGCTGCATTCAGGTACAGCTGGGAGACTAGGCGATCGAAATATAAAAAAAGCCTCCAAAATGATTTAAGTTGTTTTTTTCTCAAATCTCGGCAAAGTATTATTTAAAAATTTCTAATCAATAACACTAACTTTTTATAAGTGTTTATATTGTTTTCTACTATGTCTGTTTTGTTCTATTTTATTTAGTAAAAAAAAAATTCTAATCAAATCTCTCGTCATTTTGTATACTTGCAACTTTTTTAAGTTATAGAACATAATAAATTTCAAACTAATTTCAGGAATTGAAAAGAGGGAATTTAGAGTAAAGATTTTTTGTTTAACGATGATAAAAAGTAAAAACAAAATAAAGTTATAAGCACATTAGTATTTTTCTTGAATTGACATTTGAGATTACATCTCTTGTAAATAAACTGAATTGAATTGACGCCAACCTGTTTGCTCCATCGCTGCAAACTGACCCAACCTCCGCTTCTACAGCTGTGCTCACACTGAGGATGAAACCAAAAAAACACACGTCGTCTTGTTTCTTTGTATACCTGAGGTTCATATTTGAATCACTTTGGAAAAAAACAGTTCATTTGAACACGTTCTGATTTATAAAACTTGAATTGGGACGGTTGTCCTTTTTTCCCCCTACACTTCAATCGAACCAAGTCCAACAATCTTGTTCCCAGCTAAAAAGTATTTTGGATCTTGTTTTGAGACTTATACACTAAGGAAGAGCAAAAGGTTTTTTATTATTCATCTTTAATTTAGAGACTTTTTACCAATTGCAATTGTTTTACTGCACTGGCAGATTAAAATACTAGATTATAGTCTAAAGTTTCTTAAATTAATCTTTTTTAGCTGGGAAAACAGGATTGTTAAATGGACCGTTTTTGCAGTGTACCAGGAGATTACTGTCTCTTCATGTAAACCTCTCAGGATGAGTTAAGAGTGTATTTTTTTTCACACTTCTAAAGATTCCCGTTAAGCTCGTTATTCAACAACTTGACTGTCGTTAAAGTCGGGTTTAGCCGAATCTCCTCCAGCTTCCTGTTTCCTCTCTTAATTAACATCCAATCAGGAGCGAGTCTCGCCTTCCTGGTGTTTAGTCACTGCAGTGACGCCTTGACGGTGGCGGTGAACTGGGTCGGCACACTGGGGAGCGTGGGAGGAGGACACCTCGTCCCAGTAAACGGAGGCATAAGCCTTCCTAATTAGTGCCCCCCCCTCCAGAGGGGGAAACTTGATGATGCATCGGTTTTCCGGCCTGGCCCACAGCTTCGTTGTGCAGATGGTGTCATCCATCTAAAGAAACATGCGAGCAGAAAGGAGAGCAGCTCGAGTGAAACTTCCCGTCCTTGTCCAGCTCTTTTCTTCTTTTGTCCCTAAAACAAAACCGGCCAAACTCTGCAAACAGCGACATGAAACGGCATCTAACTTACTGTTTTGTGTTCCTAGATGGGAAGTTTGGCGCCTACATGCAGGTCAGCATCCAGAACGATGGTCCTGTCACTGTGGAGCTGACTTCACCAGCTGCTCCCATGGACCCCAAACAGGTACCGGACGACATTCACTCATCTTCATCACAGTTCAGTCTTCTTCGGTGGATGGATTTAGCTCATGGGAAGTTTAGAATGCTGATGTTCTCAGATAGTTGGGGCACAGAAGAGATGATGAATCAAGCTTAAATATCAAACAAAAATCCGTCTCCATTTATCTTCTTCTGATCAGTCCGGGCTCGGGTCATGTAGGCGTCCTGACCAGATGCCTGAGTCACCTCAAGTGACCGAGTTTCTCCTCCTGTCTCTAAGGGGGGGCCCGGACGTCCCGAGGAGGAAACTCATGTCAGTCGCTTGTATCTGAGATCTTGTTCTTTCGGTCGCTACATGAACGTAGCTCGAACGATAGATGGTTGCGACCATCCGTCTGTCGATCTCCCGCTCTGGTTTTCCCCTTCATTCATGAATAAGATTCTGTGATAACTAAAATCCTCCAGTCCTGAGAGTTAAAATTAGCATCGACATCAATACTGGTATCGGGGCCGATGCCGTTCTTATGTACTGTACCACGAACCGATACTTAAAATGTGTAAACTCTGCAATGATTACACAGAAAGTGTTAATTTTTCACTGTATGGGAATCGATATGTTAATCATTAAAAACAAAATTCCTGTTGCCTTCATTTTACCTGTGAAGATTATCATGAGGATTAAGAATCTACATCTTCTTATTGTTAAACTCCTCCGGTTGTGGCGGAAACTCATCCCTGACTTCGAACACCGTCTCAAATTTAGACGCTCTGATTTCCAGATAGAGATAAAATAAGTACATTCTGAATGTATTTTTACAAATATTATTTGACTTATTAAGGGGAACAACCCTCCCAACCAACCTGGGCTGTTTGTGAAAAGTAATCCTAATACCTGCTTGTGCCAACCTGCTGCATGGATAGGACAGATCTGAATTTGCTTCTCTTCTTGTCTTAAATCTCTTCAGATTGTTAATTTCTAAGACCTCTTATCCATCTTGCTGTTCTCTGGAAGTTTCGGATTAAATGAAGAATAATAATTGAGATTGAACTCAGAAGTCTTTAGACAAAGAATGATGCATTAGATTCGTCTTTATTTTGAACATTTATTTTAGATGTGCTTATAGTTTTACGCTTGTTCCAATTTGAAAATGCTTATTGTAAAATCTGAAGAGAAGGAAAGACTTCCTCGATTCTTTACTTCTTTTTTTTTTGTCAAGGTTTTGAACAAGTTTTTAGTTTTACTCCCTCTCTGTGTAACCCTGGGTAAATGACGCTGTTTTACTCTCGCTGTAGAGCAGAAAGTCCTTCAGTTTTCCCTCGCCTGTCGCGGACGCTGTGTGTGCTGCAGGCGTGACGGCGAGTCGGTGTGGGCTCCAGATGATTGACGCCTCAGACCCACAGACGCAGCCTGCAGGGAGATTTCTGCAGGAGTTTTCCCATCAGGGGCCGATTGGTTTTTAAAACAGTGAATGCTTGATAAAACAAGACATAATCAGGATTCCTCCTCGGAGACTACAGAAACATCCAGAAGATTTCCTATATATTCAGATGCTGGGAGGCTGCTTGGGCTTTAAGGCTCTTGTTTTTGTGCCTGGCACTTGGATAAAAATTAATGACTAGATTCATTTCTACAACTCAGAATAAAGGGCTGAATTTTAAACACCTGACATATCTTTTGTACCCGACAGAATACGTGGACAGGAGCAAATTTATGAGACCCGTTAAAAGTGGGAGATGTGGCCATGGTGAAAAATTATGGACTTCTATTCCCTCATTGCGTTCAGATTCAGATGTTAATTCCATCTTCAGACTTTATTGCAATGTTTATTGGAGCTATTTTAATTTAATTAAATATGTTGATTAAATATGAATTAAATAGGATTTGTTTCTTTGATATTTTTCCATTAAATTCTAAAATACTTCATTTATCCCAAAGGGTGGGTAAATGTTGTAACTCACATCAGCGAAGTACTTTTAGAGTCCTTGTGGATGATCTTGTGGGCAGGAAGGATCGCCAGTAGCAGTCAGTGTTGTGGCGAATCTGAAAAGGCCCCTGACTGAAGACTGTTGCTGTGTGAGGGATTTATGGCTCACTATTCAGCCTTCATTGTTCTGGAATGACGAGCACTGCTAATCTGCCTCGTTTGCTTTTGCCTCTCTTTAAATCTCTGCCTGAATATCATAACTTCTACATTTTTTTCAAACAAGAAGTTCAAACATAAATTTGGGTAGTTTTGTTGATGAACATCTGCAGCTGAACCCTTCATAATTCTTGTTAATCACAAAGTTAATCGGCAGATTGTTTTTTTTAAAGCAACTAAATTGACGATAATGACAAATAGCCTGTAAGAATCTGATTTGAGGAAAACAAGTAATCCATACAGGGTCAAAGTTCAACATACATTCACCTAAATTCTTCCTCTCTAAATCTTCCTGAAAGTTTTTATAATAATCCGCAAATGCCGATATTGGCGCAATTACGTATATTTTGTAAATTCTTTTGACACTTGATGCTTGGTAAATACTTTCCTGCTAATAATGTTATATAGTTGTGTTGTTTGTTTCAAAAAAATGTACAGTGTATCCTGTCATTCTAAATTATAAAAATTATATTTGTTATAAATGTCGTTTTGGTTTCACAGTGAGAACAAATTTTTCCAACTCCTTTTGGATTTAGCTTAAGCTTTAATATGCAATCACAATATGTGTAATTTAGAATAATAGGTGTACATAAAACAGTTCAGGTTGTTCTGAAAAAATGATACATCGATGTTTTTTCTTGCCGATATCAAGATAAAAACTTTAATTTGTGTAAAAAGGGTGTATATATGCTGGACCCTATAGGGTTAAAGAAGGCTATTTCTTTTTTTGTTTAAATCAAATAAAATTGATATAATGGTAAAATTGAAAATATCAGGTACAACCCAAGTATTGATATTTTAATAATCATGTCTTTGACTTTCTTTTTAATCTCATAGTAAGAAGGACCAAAAACATGCAGCAACTTTTACTCTGAAGAACACCTGAATCTACTCTAAATAGCATCTTCTTCATTTGTTAAACTTGGCTAAATATAACAGCTGTTTCAAATGCAAAAGGGATCAAATCCTCTTTTTGTTGATTAGAATAGACAATTTTACGAGACAAAGAAGTTAGAAATTTGTCAAACCTCATAATACTTTGGAAACTATGCACCTTTTTAATGGACCTCAGGAACCATATTTTTAGGTTTTGGTTCTGTAAGGACTTATTTCCTCTAGAGGATTACGCCATTTGTTTCACTAACCTACTGCATCTGTAACTTATTGCTTAAAAAAAAAAAAAACGGTTAAAAGAGATTCACAACTACCATACAGGAAAATCATATGTTGTGGCCTGTCAGCCCTTTTGACTTTCATAAAAGTTTGAACGGAAAACTTTCTCGATTGACCCTTATTATGCTCACTGTAGAGTTAAATGAAAATTGCTTAAAGTTTTGATCTATAACGAGAGAAAATGTATCTTTTTCATTTTCTGTTGGATTCAGATTCTGTACCTCTATCAAAGAACCGTATAATCTTCCAAAGTATCTGTTGAATCTCAAATATGGAATGGGCAGATAAAACCTCAGTGAAAAACCAGAACTCGGTATCAGCCAAGAAAACCTCCAAAACCTCCAGGCTGCAGAGAAATCCCTGTTTGACCCCCAGCCTCCTCTGCCAACCAAAACGAGCAAGATTTTTGTCCTGCTGAACTTCTCCCGCTTCATTTCTGCAGGATTCCTGCTGCTCAGCTTCGCCTGCTCGCTGGGGCTTGCTTGGTTCCCTGAAAGGACGCATATTCAGGCAATCGGCTGAATTTTCTTGTCCGATTCTGTGAGTTTGGGACGCCTGGCAGCGGATTCAGCGAAGGCCAAACATGAGGGATAAAAAGGGGGGGGGCTCTGCTTGGCGCGGAGTTTTGTGGGTGGATGGTGTTAAATCGACAGCCAACAGACATTGCTCCTTTCTTTCCATGAATCAGGGATTGAGTCCCTGGTGAGGTCGCGCTGACAGTAAACAATGGAGGCGATGAAAGCCATCCCGTTTGTGTTTGGGTGTTTGGGAGGCAGCTGGAAGCTGCAGCAGAGGACTGCAGAGCAGCTTTTTCTGTTTGTTCATCTCTCAGGGATTATGTAATGTTTTATGGTGTTAGTGAAGGCTTTTATCTGCTCAGGATCCAGAGTTTGGGCTTTAACTTTTCCAGAATAAACAGCAAATATGTTTACCTCCATGATCTAATCTCCCGTTACATCACCGACGATGGCGATGTGCCTCTTTCATATAAGTTTTCGAGCTCTTTAAATAATGTAATTTAGTTACGCAACGCTTTGGGTTCGGAAGATGACAGTAAGTCTCAGAGGCATTAAAGTTTTAGCATCCGAGGGGCTCGGATGTCGGGTGATGACTTCATCAGCTCTCACCGTGCAATTAAACTGGAAGGAACCGGTGAGGAAGACGAGGGGAAGGTATAGGTGGTCACGTTTGGAGTCCAGTGCAAAGCCAGAATACGCTAATTCTGCTGAGACAGCAGGAAGCCCGGATCAATACGGTTCCCAAATGTATGTACTTTATTTAATTCCACTTGTAAATAAATGTCAGTTAGAATGAGGCTTATAGAATGAAAGAAAACAACTGTTTTATTTCTATTATTGGGGGTTTTAAAATAAAGAAAACATTCAAATTTTTGTCAAAAAGAGGATGGAAACATTTTCTTCTATGGGGTGCTGGTATTTTTTTGGACAATATTGTGTAAAACCCAAAGTAGACCTAAAAACATATTTATGGTTCAAAATGGATCCATTTATTCTGTGAAACAGTTTGATATCGTATCTGTGTCCTTCCACCCGTCCATCCCTCTTTGATAACGACAAATGAATTCTGGGTAATTTTTGAAAATTAAAAGGGAAAGCTATATACTGACAGTCTATTTTATTGTGTTTGTACAACGGGTGTGGTTATGGGGGGCCTGGGGGGCCCTTGGCCCTCCTACTTCTGACCAGGGTCCCCCCCAAATAAATGACTTTCTTAAAAGAAATGAGAAAGTCTTTCCTTCAAGCTGTTGTAAGAGTTTACAACAACGCTCTTGCAGCTGGCCACTGGCGCAAAAGGTTATTTATTTAATTTTTATTTAGTTTTTACTTTGTGGTTTTTAATCTTCTGTTTTTAACTACGCTGTGCACTTAATGCTACACCGATGGATCTTTCCCACTTAGGGGACTAATAGTCTAAAATATACTAAAAGTTTTGATTTCTGTCTCTTAAACATCTTTCATATCATTTTTACATATAACTACGTTTTAAATTTGGGGGCTCATAATATAAAAGAATAAAATCGGAGGTGACATTTACATTTTTGCAACACTTGCTGTCACTGGCTGTTTTAAATAACATCCCTTGTGAACTAATCCAATTACATGCATTACAAACAAATGTGAAAATTAATTAGTTTACTTTAATTCAAAGAAAAAAAAAAAGTTTTTTCTTTGAAACGCACTACTACGTTTGCATTGCCGTACTATCTCTGGCGAGCAACAATGATGCGATGAGGCAACATTAACAGCTTCTAAAACGTTTACTGTCTAATGTATAAGCTGTCCCTTAGTTAGTTGTCAGAGGCTCAGCGAGAGAAACTTTTACCAAAACTACAATCACTGCCGTGGGTCTGACTGGAGCAGATCCATGGCTGCAGCCGAGGCAGACGGCTCCCCTGATGGCGTGTCGTTCCCATCTGAGCTCTACCTATGTATGGTCTTACGCCTTTTGGGAAGGTGTCTGTGTGTACGTGTGTTTGTAAAATGGGCTTTAGGAATGGGGAATAATTTTCATTTTGATTTTACAATTGTGGGAAAGGGATGGGAATGTAGTTTATGTGGGGTCGTTTTAATCTATAAAGCACTTTGAGCTGCATTTTTTTTGTATGAAAAGCGCTTTGATTTGATTAACCCTTCAGGGAATCAAGTAATTATTTAAGGCTTTATGTATCTGACAGTGGCCATATTCTTATATTTACACATTGTAGTCTAATTGTAGTGTAAATTATATATTATATTATAATATATTATATATTATCTTAATTTCAGTAATATTTATATGTCCCATCCATTTTGTTTTCTTGTTAGGCCCCCCTGAAAAGCAATTTCTGGCTATGCCACTGGTTGGTACCATAAGAACATGAGTCGTGTACTGAAATGCGGCACCAGTAGCTGTTTGGATGGGTTTAAATGACCACTACACAAATCAACCAGTAACCAGTGCTGGAACCTTCCCAGACCAGCCTGCACAGAGTAAACCTGAAGCAGAATCATATTCAGTTTTAATTCGGATCTTTCTTTAAATATTTACTGATATGTGTCATTTTATTGGAACCATCTATTGGAGCAGCAATTTGTTTTTTGATACCTGTCCTTTTAGATTTTAAACCAGAGCAATGCAAAAAAAAAAAATCAAGAAAGTAAAAATCACTTGTTTATGAACATTTTAACCTATTTTTCTCTCTTTTCAAGAAATCTTTTCAAGAAAATTTTCACTTGTTCCATTGGCAGCATTTTTAGCTTATTACAGGCAAAAACAATCTTGTATTCTCTTTCTACTGTAGTGAGAAGTCATGAAGATGTGATTTTTATCTTATAATGAAGGCTCCTCCAGAGCAGGAAGAATTTTTTTCTGTTGGTGGTGGGAATCGTCTCCATGTTGAACCCTTCCCCGATGTCGTCTTCCTTTTCTGAGCAAAAAAACAAATAAAGAGACACTTTTATTTTGCGCTCTGTTTTCTCTGAAGTTGTGCAAGTCAAATAGATTCGAGATAAAATGTGAAAATATCAGCCAGCCTTTTCTAATTCTTTTGTTTCTTCAGCTTTCAAAGATGGAGAAGCAGCAGCTGAGGAAAGAGAAGGCGCGTCCCAAAGGAAGCTCGGAGTCGGGACGGGAGAAAGGTTCTCTATGCTCCAAACCGGATCCCAGTGCCAGCAGCGGGGCGGATGGCGACGTGTCTTCAGACAGGGAGTCGTAGCGGAGCAGGGTGAGGAAGACACAGAAAAACAATGAAGTGTTGGGGGTCATTGAAGGTCGTCAAGGAAAATCCTGAAAAGAAAAATCTCTGATAAAATTCTCTGCCAGTAAATCTCTAGGTCAGCGGTATCAAACTAATTTCCATTTTGGGCCTCATCAAGCTGATGAATACCCTTTAGGGGCCGGTTGTGGCAGAAAGTATTAATACAATTAGAACAAACCGTTAAAATCACCCTCCACATTCCAAAAGTATGTCTTAAAATGAAATAATCCTGAACATCTTTACATAAAAATGTGATTAAGGACTGTTTAAATAAACACTGATTTTATTTTACTAATACAATTGTTTAGGTGTGCACAAAAAAAACAACTTATATTTTCTATCTATAGGGTTCTCTAGAGTTTAGAGGGCCACATAAATGACCTGGGAGGGCCGGATTTGGTCCCCGGGCCTTGAGTTTGACGCGTGTGCTGTAGCTTATTGCAGAACCTTTAAAGTTCTTTGGACCAAAGTCAAAACTAAAAGTTGAATGTGCGTTTTATTCTTTCCTCTGTCATGTTTGGGGTCTTAAAGCCAAATGTTACGTTTCTTTAATTTCTCGAACACTAGGTGACATTTGTTAGGTGTAAGTTATAGCATTTATTATCATATGCCAGGCACTGACCAAAACTAATTGGCAAAAATAACACAACTAGTGAATAAATACACCAACTGCTTGCACCAACATGGAAACAGGAAACTAAACCGATTCTCATTTGCTCCTGGTTGTACCCGGTTTTCGTCTTGAAACCCGGGGCGACAGAGCCTTTTCTGATGCCGCCCCCAAACACCGAAACGCCCTTCTTCTTGGTATAACGATGGTTGATTTTAAATCTTTTGTAAAGACTCATCTTTTAAAACTGACTTTTTTAACCCAGGTGATCAGAAACTGTAAAGCCATTTTGTTTTTGTTTACTGACCTGTACAGTATGCCGGTCTGCTCGGGATGTGTAAAGTGATCTATAAATAAGGCTCCCTATATTATTATACCAAAGTGTTGTATTTCGGTTTTATCTGATCACATGACATTCTCTCAATTCTGCTCTGGATCATCCAGATGATCTCTGGAAATCTTTAGACGTGCCTGGACATGTACTGACTTGAGCAGGGGGAACGATTGAGTGCTGCATGACTTTAATCAACAATAACGTTGTGTGTTACTTATATTAACCCTTCGTTACTGTTATCGCTGCTCTCTTCAGGTCATTGACCAGTTCCCCACGTGTAGATCTGGGCTGTTTCCTCCCCGTTCTCTATAGACATGGACGGAATCTTTGGTACCCTTTTGGTTAATGAAAGAAAAACTCACAATGCTCACAGAAATAAATTCAGTCTGACAAAAGTAAAAACAAATAAAAAATCTATGAAATTTAACCAGTGAAAGTCAGACGTTGCTTTTCAACCATGCTTCAACATAATTATCCTCGACAAAAGTTATGGTACCCCTAACTTAATACTTTGCTGCACGACCTTTTGAAGCTACATCACTACAATCAAACGATTCCTATAACTGTGATTGAGACTTCTACACTTCTCAGCTAGTATTTTGGCCCACTCCTCGTTAGCAAACTGGTCCAATTGTCTTGATTTAAGGGTCCATTTTCCAGACTGCATGTTTCAGCTACTATCAAGGACGCTCAGGGATCACAGAAGGCCACTCCAGTGTATTCCTCTTAGCCATTCTTGGGTGTTTTTAGCTGTGTGTTTTGGGTCATTGGTCTGTTGCATGACCCATGACCTGCGACTGAGACCACGCTTTTTGAGACTGGCCAGCACATTTCTCTCTAGAATCCATTGATAGCTTACGATTTAATTGAACCCAGCCTTGGCAGCAAGTTATATTTTTGTCTCATCTGTCCATAGGACATTCTCCCAGAAGCTTTTTTTATGATTTGTTTTCAACAATGGCGTTTGGTGCTATCTGACACTGACGTTCCCTGAGCCTGAAGTTCACCTTCGATCTCTGTAGAAGTTTTTCGGGGCTCTTTTCTTACCATTCATATTATCCCTGTCTTTAATTTGTCATCAAGTTTTCTCTTGCGGCCACATCCAGTGGTCACATCCATCTATGGGACTGAAGCCAACCTCCCACATTTCTGGATAATATGTGCAATTGTAGTCACAGGAACATCAAGCAGCTTGGTGATGGTCGTATAGCCTTTACCTTTACCATGCTGGTCTATGATTTCCTTTTTAATCTCCTGAGATCACTCTTTACTTTGCTTCCTCTGGTCCAAGTTGAGTGTGGTACACACCATGTCACCAAACAGCACAGTGAAAACCTGTAGCCCTATATATAGGCCCACTGACTTATTTAGGAGCTCCACACAGTCTGACATCCTGCTCAACTATAACGCCCCCTGCTGGATGGGGAACATCGATCTAGTTGATGCTCTAAGTCACCGAGCATCTTCCATGCTGTCTCTTCTGTCTTCTCAGACCCCCAGACGGTCGTGGCAGATGACCGCTTGTACTGAGCCAGGTTCTGCCGGAGGTTTCTTCCTGTTAAAGGGGAGTTTTTCCTCTCCACTGTCGCTACATGCTTGCTCAGTATGAGGGATTGCTGAGGAATTGCTGTGGTTGCAGTTGCAGTTGCAGTCTGATTGGAATATACTGATTGTGTAATTGTATTGAGATGACTTTTGTTGTAAAGTGCCTTGAGATGACGTTTGTTGTGAATTGACGCTATATAAATAAAACTGAATTGAATTGAAATTACAAGATTGTACACCTGTGGTGCTAATTAGTGAACACATCTTGAATGACATGTCCCTTTGGTCACAATATTTTTTAGAGGTACCATCATTTTTGTCCAGGCCGGATTCCTTGTATTTTTCTTTTTATTGAATGTATTTATTATTACTTTTTTCACATTCAAGTTATTTCTGTGAAAACTGTGAGTTTTTCTATCATTAACCGAGCAGTACTAACAAGTTTGTCCATTTGTATGTCGTGTAAACCCCAAGAGGTGAAAGCTTGCATGGAGCCACAGGTCCAAAGACATTATCAGTGATCTATTTTCTAATAATTGCTCCAACACTTAATCTCTTCTCACCAAGCTGCTTACCTATTGTACATTGGCTAATCCCAGGCTTGTGCAGGTGTACAATCTTGTCCCTGGTGTCCTTGGACAGCTCTCTGGTCTTTGCTATAGTGGAGGTTGGACTGTTTGAAGGTGTGGGCATGTGTTTTTATACCCCCCGTATATATAGCGAGCTTATTAAACTCGTATTAAACTTATGTAATAAATCGATCTTTATTAAACACCGCACAGATTTGGGTATCATGCTGGATTTTTCCAGAGCTTTAAACTGAAATTTTTTTGTTATTCCTTTAACTTGTAAGTAAGACGACTAAGCTATAGCCTACTTAAACACACTAGTGACCAGGTTTGCTTCAACTCCGTACACAACAAATGCAATTGTTATTTTTATGCGACTTTGAAGACAAACCGATCCAATCTGAGCCGGTTCAAAAATCAGACATTATATATGTCTGTCGTGCCTCTGGGATGAATGGAGGTGGTGGTGCAGCATAATTACAATGCCTTGCATTACAGAGATATGAGTTACTCTGTTACCTGTTCAGACTGTATCCACTTTTAAACGGGAGTCTTTATTGAACGTAACATCGATCTCTGCAAAGCATGCTGGAGGATTCGCACATAAAGAAAGTGTATAAAATCATGGAATACTAGTCAGATCGGATAGTGACACTGTTAAAAAAATCCACAAAGGTTTTTTTAGCCTACTTGGTAGGGCCAAAACAGTAATTTATAAATAATGCCTTGGACATGTACCCAACTAATGACTCATATGTCTATACTTTCCTACAGGACCCCAAATCCGTGCGCACGGTTTAATTAGCCAAGGGTACAGATTTTTAAACCTGAGAATAATTTCTTAACCTGACCCCGGCTGGGTTCGTCTGGTCCAGAGATGGACTTTTTTTTCCCCACAGAAAAATATGAAGAGTTTTGGGTCTGAGAGGGCAGACAAGGTGCTGCTGATGCTGCAGCCGGAAAAACTAATCTCACCTGCTATGTCTGGATAAGTCAAGTGAATTCTTATCTTTAATTTTAATCATCTTAATCTATTTTTATGTCATCAAATATTTTGTTTTTCACATTTTTTGTAAGTTTTCATAGGGTAAACATATGTGCAAGATGCCCTGCAGCCAGCATACACAAACCTGATGTTATTTTTATGAATAAAAGTTTTTTTTTTAAATACCCCCCCGCTTTTTTTACGAATCGCACTCTGCTTTATACAGATAACCACTTAAAACAGAGGATCCATTAATACAGGTAATGAGTAAGGGCCAGAATTCTCACTCACTTATTTTTGCAAGCATTATACAAACAAGTTATTTAAAAAGAAAAATCACACATTATGATTTTCTGGATTTTCTCTACATTCTGTCTCTCACATTTGAAGTATAACTATGATGAAAATTACAGACTTCTCTCATCTTTTTATGTGGGACATCCTGACAAATTATTGGCTGCCAAACCGTTTTTTTGTCCCGCTCTATAACTTTTTATGAATGACCGATCGCTGAGGTACCGTATGATAAAATTCAAATATAAAGTCAAAACAAAGCTTCTGCTACTGTGCTCAGTGTACCTTCTTTTCCATCTCATTTTAAATCACAGTCACGGACAAAAAGCTAAGTACAGTTGCACACGAGTGCTTGTGGCTGAAATCAGTGTTTAAGATAAAACATTTGTTAAGAAAAGACTGATGGAAATAACCAAATGTGGAAAACATTGCTTGATGTCGCAAGTAACATTTTCAGCCTGAAAGTTTCAGTGCTGGATGGACGTTTCTGACTTCACCTGAACCCATCCTGAGCAGGTTGTGTTTCTTAAGGAGGAACAGTCAGTTCCCAGCAATAAACACATTCTGAGAAGATCCGACTACAGACTGCTCATTGCAGGCTCTCTTTTTTGGGTTTTTTTTGTTTAAGTTTTCCCACCTGCAGCAGTTTATTTTGCTCTAAGTTTTAAAACTCTGCAGTGCTGCAAAGAACTGGATACTTAGACATAGACAATACATAACAATGCAGATTACATCATTATACAACATTTCTGTCAATCATAATAAATAATCCATCAATCAGTCCTATAACTGAACTTGTGAAATACTGACAGAAACTGCTGAAACGTTCGGCAGTTTCTCATTTTTTGCTTTTCTACATCAGAGAAAAATCAATTTTAATTTTTTTTTTTTTGAATAAAATATTTCGTTTTAATTTCATGATTTTATTTACAGCAGATTCCCAGTATTTGCAGAAGTTAGAGACTGCTACTAATTTAATAGCTAAAACACCAAATATACCTCAATATGTTAAGTGGAAACCATATAAGCTCTTCCTCAGTGGCTGCCATCCACAGTCTTCCTTATTTCCACTCATGTGGGAACATCGATCAGCCCTAGGGAAAAAAATTGCAGCTCCTAGATTGGCTGGTTTGCATATACCAACCAATAATATGTCGAGTAGCATTGCGCCAAGGTATATCAGCTTTCCAACATGCGTTTTCTAAGGCCCGGTTTATGCTTCTCCGTCTACGTCGAAGCGGATTGGCGCAACACCATTATAACATTATAACACCGTCGACGGAACGCCTCTCTTTCACCTACACGACGACAGACGGAGTAGAGCCCCATTTTCTAACTATCTGTCTCCATTAATGGAGAGCATATGGCTGTGATTGGTTAGCTCAACAACAGCAAGAGATCATTTCACCAGAACGGTGCTCTTGATGTATTCAGTAGTAAATGCAGCGTTGGGGCACTACATGCTTTACATTGAAAGGACTGTATATGGTATTTTGCTGATTTTTAAACACAAGAAGGTGTAGAGAACAACAAAACAGAACGCTGTGTTTGTTTAAATACATTTTTTAGAGTATTTTATGAGCTAGTGAAAAGCTTTGCAGCTGAATTAAAACTTACTGTCTGTCTGCCATTGCTCCATGAGGGGGAATGTGTTCAGATGCTAAATAAAATAAACTCAAGTCAACCAGAAACAGCACTAGAAATGGTAGGCAGACCCACCATGAAAAGTTAGCACCTCCTGCTGTCCTGGTGGGGAATTGCTTTGCAACACTGACCCCACAATGTAGAAGTATACACAAAAAAGTCTCCGTCAATACGTCTGTGTCTGGGTGCAAACTTGCTTACGGAGAAGTATAAACTGGGCTTAATAGTTAGATATACTTTATGAAGCTTAGATATTTTGATAGATAGATAGATAGATATATAGATAGAATGGGTCCACCGTAAGTGAAGTTAAGGTTAGACTGTGAAAAAGTAAGCGCCCCCTTTAACAAATATGACTTTACCACATTTCTTTGGTCCAGTTTTGCCAGCCAAACCTGGCTCCTGCTGTGGCGAGATCCCATATAGATTGATATCAGGCTAAGGAAGATGTAGTCTTGGAGTTTTTAAGATATTTATTAGGATACGAAAAGAAAGTCAATAAAACAAACTAATCTTGAAATAAATCTTCCACTACACTCCGATTACCGCCCCCCTGTCCAACTGTAGGCAGAAAGATCCATAAAAACAGCACATCATGCGCTCATCTAAAGAAAATCAAAAACAGGGTTACTCCACAGTGAGATCCAATTTATGGAACAGTGCAGAACCATCCCAGCAGAGGCTGCCCTTCCAAAATGACTCCAAGAGCTCATCATCGACTCCTCCAGGAGGTCCACAAGAACCCAGAATGACATCTAAAGCTCTGCAGGCCTCACTGCCTCACATAAGGTCAAAGGTCATGACTCAACAAAAAAAGAGAGAGACTGCTCCAAGGCCCGAACCACTGCTGACCCAAAACAGCATAAGTGGATATCCCACATTTACCACAAATATCCTAAAGCTCTGTAAGACTTTAGGGAAAACATTCAGGGGACAGAATAAAAATTGAGTTATGTCAAAGGACTTGTTTATAGTTAGAAAGGTTTGTTGGCTGATATCACTGCTAAGGGCAGCAAAACCGAGGGTATCTTCTGTGGCACCAGAACCGGTTTAGTTGGCCGTGAATGGGCCTCTAACAGACACAGGCAGTGAGTGTAGTGGGTCTTCTTCAGCTTCTCTGTGGTGGTCAGTCAACAGCTTTTTTCATTACGGACCCTGTGTGGTAGCAGCACATTTCAGCCAGGAATTGTTAAACCTGAGATGTTCATTCCTCAAAATGAACTTAAATTCTTTGGGGGGTAACAAAGTGGGAAGGAAGGGATTTTAATAATTTGGATCCTCTGTAAGAGATCTGAAATTGGGATGACGTAATTCGTGATTGAGGTGGCCAGAGCTGGGATAAATAATTGTGAAATTGATTGTAGCTCTAATTAAAGACAGTTGGAGAACCCTTCCAGCGTTTTAAATCCCCCCCAACATGGAAGATGTTGCAGCAGATCTGACGACAAGATCAGTCAGAACACAGCATGAGTAAAAACCAGCTCAGGTTTTTAGATTTTTTGTTTTGTTTCAAAGTTGCAAAATCAGTTTGTTCTTTCCATTAACATGCAGCAGAATATCTTGTTTAGATTTTTAATCAGGCTGCAGATCATTACCTGCACTATAAAACAGACTAACATTACTTTTCTGTTTTCTTCTTTTCTTACTCAGATTCATAAAAAAACTGTGGACACAAATGGGGGGCGAGTTGACTCCGGAAGAACTCTCAGACACGTTCACAGACTGACTGCAGTTTAGTTCAGAGATCAATGGTGTCATGCACGGTTCCTTTCTGCTCTAAACTCAGCTTGGATTGTACGGACTGAGTGAGGCCCAGTAGCTCCTTGCATCTGTTATCTCCCGCTGTCTTTGCCTCCATTTGTCCTCCTCAGGCTGTCTTCGTTGGATTTTCTTCTCTTGTTTCTCACTGCTCGTCTGTTGAGGGACGTCAGGTCTGACCTGGATGTGACGCTCGGCTCCAGATCTTTTCCTGTGCCTCCAGACAGACTACCCCAGTTCCACTGACTCACCTCTGGTACATCTGCACGTGTGCAGCCTCGTCTACAGGCCTGCTTACCGTCGTGAGCAGGTTGTTTGTTCTAAGTTCAAACTGGAATGCCTCTGTTACCAACGGAGACACAAACAGATGCTTTAAATAACAACCCCCATTATCCTCATGGTTAATGTCCCGCTTTTCTTTCTGCATGCTTGAACACATCTCCATATTTTGGTGGACTGAGTTACTAAATGAACTCACAAACATCACTTCTAATTAACCGGAATATGGAGGAAAAATCTCCCTGACACAAGAAACTAATATCCCTTTTAACATCAGAAGGTGTTAAAAGTTTGTTTCATAATTATTGTTAGCATGTGACACACGTGTAAATGTGTCACTTAGCTGAAGGTGGGATGTGACTCATTTTCGTCTATAAAGAGCAAACTCAAAACACCAACTCCAAATCAATCAGCTTCTCTTCTCTTTACATGTTTCTTTTTGCCTCTTTCTGAGATTTAATGATTTAGAAACCATGAAACTCCGAATCTAACTTAGGACTCCCATCCTGATGCCATCCTGTCATCTCTTGCCGGGTCTGAATGTACATTTTGTTACTATATAAATTTTAAAAGCATCCAACTTTGTGTGTTTCTTTAACTTGAGTTTTCTTTTTTTATTAAGGGCGATTTGCAACATTTTTACATTTTTATTGTCTTGCAACCACAAACTTCACTTGATTTTACTGATATTTTATTACAGTTAAGTCTTTATGATAATATATTTACTCTGATTACCCTAAATAAAATCCATTAGAACAATTACTTTTAGAAGTCACTTAAGTGAAAAGTCATCATGTGTTTAGGTTAATCTCACTTTAAAGTTGACATATCATGCAGTTTAATTCTTCCTTTTTACATCTAAATCATTCAGGTATGGTCTATATCAGTGGTTCCCAAAGTTGGGGTCGGGACATACGAGTCTACGATCATGAGATTCTCTTCAGAAACTTAGATACCAAAAATAATAAGAAAGCATGGGGATTTTCAACAAGTTGGACAATTTAAATAAAACTCCTTGCAAGCTAAGCAAGTGTTGGGGTCACAACCCTCATACATTTTTAATTTATGGGTCAGAAGCTGGAAAGTTTTGGAACCACTGGTCTATATAGAGTGGAACTGCAATTCTTAGGTCTTAATTCTTCATTATTGTAGCTCTACAGGCTCCTATACCAACCCTGTTTGGAAGAGTCTAGGAAATAAGTCGTTTGGATGCGGTTTCTTGATATCCGGTTGGGGATGCTGCATACCCCACCCCCCTACAGGTCGCAGAACCTTCCACTCCCCCCCAGGTCAGCCATTTTTGTAGTTTAATAGAGATTCGGATATAATTGTGCAAAAACTTTGCATCTAGCCACATGTTTTTACCTAACATACCCACAAACTATATATGCCAACTTTTTAATGGTCCAAAAACTCATTAAAAATAGAGTAATGTGCTATGTGTAGCAGTGCATCTGAGACACCATCACTAACAACAATACTGTGTAACTTAATAAATAAAAATGTGAGCAATTTTACAGGAACATATGCAGGCCGCATTACTGACAACACAAACCACTTGTCAGATACCAGGTAATTATAGTAACGCTACTATGATGAGATGAATATGTCTTCAATTCTATTCAGTTTATTTATATAGCATGGATTTAAGACCCGAGATTGATAGTGTGATACTGTTAGCGTCAAGCTAATATCATTGAATGTGTTAGGATCATTTGTTCTCCAAGACTAAAAACGGAAAAATTATCCAATATTGTTTCTGTCATGGTTCTTTTAAAAGACGCATGTCATCAGGGAGAAAATATACGCAACACATAGAGCTAACCAAAGCAGAAGGTTGGATGGCAATGCTATCAAAACAATGGCCAAGAGGCAATCAATGAATGTCTAAAATAAAGTTTGCCATCATTCTAGTGTTCGAAGCTTATCGCTTTGCAGTGTCTGTCATTTCCATCGTCAGAAGGAACTGAGTCTTCAATAAGACAAAGGCTCTCAGCAAATCTTTCTCGATGCTGGTGGAAGTTACTGAAGCTCTCGTCCTTCCTACAAACAAAAAATACTTTCCCTGCAGAGGCGGGTAAACTACCACAAAAAAACGAAACTTAACCAGGATATTCACAGAGGTTCAGGTGCTGGAGAATGGTGTAAAGAATCTTGTGGGTTAATAATCCAACAGCCGAGCATTTTAACTGTTCCACTGAACTAGGACTACAATCTCGCAGCGAGAAATAAAGATGGCGAAACTCAGTGTTAAGGTGGAAGTCTATGACCTTGTTTAGCAGTTCCAGTGCATGTACTGTGACGTAATAGTTCAGAAAAAGTAATACATAATAGAGAAAGCTTAATGTGTGTAAAGGGTATAGTCTCCAAAACACCCGGGGTGACCAATTTGTGCTTTTCTTGCATTATTTAAGGGCAAAAAAAGTCAAATTTTATATGTCCCCTTTAAATGCAGATGTTCTGTGAAGTTCTCAGAGGTTCTTCAGAGAATAGAGAAAGCACTGAGCTTCTGCCAGGGTTGCTCTGTCCCCCCCTCACCCCCCAAATGGTGATCCAGAATACCCCCAAAATCAAATCTGTTGTTCCTGGTCCCATTGTGGATATCGCCTAAAAAATTTATCCCAATCTGTCAATGTTTTATGTAATGTTGCTAACAGACACACAAACAAACCCAGGTGAAAACATGACTTCCTTTGCGAAGGTAAAGACCAGCATAAAGAAGATCCAAGAAACACAGTTGATTGGTCAAGAAGAACGTTCTGGAGATGTCTAAAGCAGATTAAGGTTCTAGTCCAGTCAACTTTACATGTACAGGAGGTGGTGTGTGGTGTAGGGGTAGAGTGGCTGCCCCATGAGGCATTAGTCATTGAAAACGCTGTCTGGGGTTTGACTACTGCATGTCTTCCCCTAACTTTTCCACCAATTTCCTGTCTGAAATGCTGTTAATAAAGGCCACTAGTGCCATATATCTCTACCAATAGTGCCAAGAAAACCTTTAAAAAATGTTTTTTGTATAGCACATTTCAGCAACAAGACAGTTGAAAGTGCTTCACATGATAAAAGCTTAATAAGAAAACAAGAAAAATTACAGTGAAAAAAATATTAGAAATATAATAATATAGAAATCTGATTGACTTTTTAGGTAGACCTGTGAGGATCCTGTTACAGTCTTTGTTGTTTCTCTGCTCTGCTTGGTTCATCATCTGAAGACGGAAAGGATTGACCAACCCAGACATCAGGGTCCTTCTAAATTGGCAGATTTTTGAAAATACGTCTGTCTGGGTGCAAGGTTAAGCCCAAACCCTCCACATCACTCTGAGCACACAATTCCCAAAACGAAACATGGTGGTGATAGCCTCATGCCGTGGAGATGTTTTATCTTCGGCATAAACTGTAAAGTTGGTCTTAGAAACCAGATGGAGCCTAAATCCACACCAATCCTGAAGAAAATCTCTTTAATGACCCTAAACATCCAGCCAGGGCTACAATGGAGGAGTTTAGATCAACCCTTATTCATATGTCTCACTAGCCTAGTCAAACTCTTGACCTAAATCCAACAAATCATCGGTGAAGGAATTGGAAAACTCTGTCTCTAGATGTTCAAAGCTGGTAGAAACCTACCCCAAAAGACTGGCAGCTGGAAAATAAAGTAATCCTTCACTGGTGTTTTAAATTTTTCGGTGTTCTCTGGTATGAAAGAATGCCATCAAGTTAGTTTATGTAAAAAAAAAAAATTACCAGTCTATTTCAGTTTATGCCAGTTCAGTGTGGGAGTGGGCGTGAAGACTCAACAAGATGTGGGGGGCTTGCTCAGTAAGATTAAGGACCCGCAAGTTTCTCTCCTCTGATTGGCTAACGGCAACACTACTCTTACAGTGTCTCTGTTTACTAAAATCAGTAACATGAGACAAAAATGGCACCGGTATTTAAGCTTAGACGGAGTTTACCACCTAGTTTAGGCAGAATTACCAAAGAAGAGCGGATTCCGACGTGCTTCTGGCCGCAGCAGTATTTCACACCCCCGCAGCTACCACAGTTACAGTCTTCCGGGCGCCATAGCCAGACAGGTATTTGGCGCCACGGTCTCCCTCTTTGCTATGAGTTACTCGTTGATCATTTATTGTCGTCCGCTTAGCAGTATGCTTAAATCCAGTGAGTTGTCTGATTTAAGCTAATAATTTGTTTGGAACGGGCACCACCACTGCTGCCGCATCACCCCACACATACACCATGCTGATGAGCGGACAGAGCTCACTGCCGCTACGTAGGACTGGGAGATTTAACCAGCGGCGGATTCAGCAGTTTATATTACAATTCGTGGTTTGAAGCGTAGGTTACGTTTGAGGATAGTTAAAAAAACAACTTCTCTGGCTGGATGCGGTCACAGATATTAGCATTTAGCCGAGGTAGTACAATTCATTATCATGGCACGTTTTACAGAATACTTGGAAAAGTAAAACAATACTTACTGCCTGGGAGCTGTTGTTCCATGGTTGTGATGGAACAGATCCTTCTTTTAAGTTCAACCTCGAGGCAAAGCCTGTACTGTAATGTCTGTATCTTCTAGCTACTGCAAGAGGCTCAGCTTTCACCTTGCCAAACCAACGTTCCCGTTGGCGTTCCGAAGCTAGGTAGGCGAGGCCAAGAATGCCAAGTTAGCATTATGACGTCTGGTTGTTGGGCTTTTTCAAACTCGGGCGTTTTCGGGTCTCTTTTCTTTATGTATCTGATTCAGAGATTGGAGTTTGAATAAAATTTTCCCATGCAGCATGCTTTTAGAAGAAAAGGTGATTTTAATGAAAGAAGATTCAGTTTTTCAAGATTTTCAGTTAAGGAGAACTTTAAAGCAAAACCTACCAAATACCAAACGTAAAGTGGTGTGAATACTTTTGCAGAGGCTGTATTTGAGCCAGAAGCAGGAACGCTTGTCCTTATTTCCGCTCAGAACCACCTGGCTGCTCTGTCCGGGCTTAACGTTAGCAATGCTCTTTTTTTTTTTTTTTACTTCAGGAAGGTATTCCTGGCCACTGATGCCGTATTCTTCACCCTCTTCCCGATTCCCTCCTGTGGTGCCGAGCTGAGGTTTCTCCGTGCTGACCCAGAGAAGACGGTGACCCAGATGTGTCTGCCTGAGCACGGCTTTAAATCAGGCCCAAACTGCAGCTTCTCCACCGCAGTGAAAGGCGGTGCCAGGCGGAGAAGAGCATTATTGATGTAGTAAACATCTCAGAAGGATGCGATCAATCAGAGGAGATGAGGACAGAAGTTTGTCTTTTGGTTAGAAGTTTGGGATCTGGAAAAGCAGAAAAAAGTTACTTAAATTCCAGGCATTCTCTCACATCTCAGGCAGCACTGTTTCTGGGTTTCTACAACTTATCTTACATCTCCCTGTATGTCTGTGTGAGAGGCCTGTGCCAAGCCCACTGGCTATGGAAAAACAATTTAACTGGATTTAATTTGCTTCCCCCCTCCCCTCCCCCTCAGTTATTTGTTGTGTATGTCTCTGGGAGTTTGGGAATTCATGCCCTGTCTGAGCTCACTTTGCAAATTAGGGTATGTTTCATGGTGGCTTTGTGGCCTGCTGTTGGGTCAGAGATTGTTTCTCCCAAACCTACCAGACTGCTCTCTCAGATCCCAGGATGTTTCTCTTTAAAGGGTTAATAAAGAACAATGAAACCAGCTGTTAGCAGCTCTGACCACTTTTTCCATTCTGGCTGGAAATTTTTCAGAGCTGTTTAAGTGAAAGCTCAGGCTGGTAGACTATCATATCCAGGAGGATGTATTCATTGTCTTGCAGTTGTGTTTTACCTCAATCAATCAGAATAAAATAAGTACAACTTCAGGTTGCGGCTTTGAAGATATAAATCCCAAAGTGCTGTACACAAAAAAAGTAAAGATATTAAACTCAAATACAGTGAATAATTAATTAAAAGAAGCTGTAAAAAGAATAATTTTAGCAAGGCAAGACATTTCTTATAATCCAAGGTGTTTTGGCAGATCAGGGGGGAAAAGACAGCATTTAAATATTAAAAATAAAAATACAAAGCCAAAGACATAAAGAGAATGGAAACATACTACAGCTATGACATTCTAGCTATTATTAATCAATTAATCGAAGGCAGCTCTAAATTAATCAGATGGTTTTCAGCTTTGATTTACCCTCCTGAGGCCCGGCACATTCATTTGTGTCCTTTGCAGCGGACATCTTGTTCGTCTCTATCTTCTTTTAGCATTTTGACTTATCCTATTAAGCCCTGCAATACTGTTTAGAGCAGTTTTTCACAACCTTTTTCGACTTGTGTACCCCCGGAGCCATTTTCTCATACCACACGAACCCTGTAAGTCAAATGTGTTCGTGATCCTCCAGAACTGTTTATTAAATGGAAATCATGTTGTTAAATATCTCAAACTTGATCATTTATGTATCAAGCATTTTATTATGTTCAAATGAGGGATTGCTGAGAATTGCACGACGCAATGTTCTGTGGTTCTCTAATTTCTAAATTAAACACTGTATTGTAATAACTCTTCTTGTAAAGTGCCTTGAGATGACATCTGTTGTGAAACGGCGCTATATAAATAAACTGAACTGAATTAAAAACATTCCCTTCAAATTAAACATGGTAATATCCATCCATCCATGATCCATCCATCCTGGGCCTAACCATCGTCTCAAGGATGCGAGCCAATCTCCTACCCATCTACCTCTGGTCCACAGGTCCCTAATGTCCAAAGAAAGGAGTCAATGGAGCGATAAAACGTATCTTCTCATCCCAGCCGAGTTCTGCCATTTTACCTTTGACGTCTGTCAATTTTAAAGGCATAATTTTGATGGAGATAAAGGGAATTTTTTTGCAAAGGTTTGCGGCAAAGGGTACTGCGGGATTTGTGTGAAAACACGTAGACTACAACTGAAGAAGAAAAATGGCTGTGAGTTTAGCGAGGTTAACATCCTTCCTCCAGGATGAAGGACGAAGCATTAAATCTTGAGAAAACCTCTATAAATGTGGCCAAATGGAAAGTGGCAGCTACGTTGGTGGAGAAGTAGCCGGTGCAGTGAGCCAGCATGCGGGAGAAGCTCTACAAGGGTTCAGTGGATATTTCTAGTGCTAGCTGCATGACGTCATAAATGCGACTTATGATCTGTAGTCATTTTAATTACAATTTTTTTATTAGCTAATAAATCACATCATTAGTTATCATTTATTTGTACAGGTATATCACCCTTTTGTCCACTACAGTGTAAAAGCTATAAAATTTAAACAAAACAATAGCCGTAAAAAAAAAGGGTTAGGTGTTCTTTTTGACCTAAATACATAGGAAACCATATTAAAACAAAAAATTAAAAACACTTTTTTCTTTGGTTCTCAGGAAGTTAAAGGAGCTCCTCATTTCAGCAGCTTTGCAATCGTCTGGAAGTTTGTTCCAGATAAGGAGAGCGTAGAAACTGAAAGTGCTTCTCCATGTTTGGTTCTGATTCTAGGGATGATTAGTGGGGTAGCGTTAGAGGACCTGAGTGGTCTGGGGGGTTGGTATGGTGACAACAGAGCTTCAACATACCTCTATGGCAGGGGTTCTTAATTTTTGGGGTCGGGGACCCCTTATAGGGGCTACAATCTTTCCAAGGTGCCCCTTATAATCCTCATGCCGATGGGGAGCCTAAAGCTCCTCCCCTTCCTGTCGGCCCGTGGGTCCCCAAACCGAAAAAATAATGAATGGGAGTCAATGGTGCGATAAAAGTTATTTTCGTCCTGAATCACACATATGTTGTACTTCGATCTAAATTATAAGTAATGATGTACATTTCAAATGTGTTTGTCCAATGATTTGGGATGTATTTGTAAAAATTCGCATTTAAAGTCAGAAGTCGCATATATGACGCCATTTGGCTAACAGGAGCTAGCACTAGCTATAGCACGTAAAACACTCACCTAGAGCTTGTAGAGCTTCTCCTCTATGCTGGCTCTCACTCCACCGACTGCTTTACCCCCGACATAGCTGATACTTTCCACATGGTCAGATTTATAGAGGTTTTCTCCGTGTTTAATGTTCCTTTCTTCATCCGGGAGGACCCATGGACCAGAAGTAGAAGGGCGTTACTAGGCTGCCCATAACATATTTTCGAAATGGCCTTTTATACTGTGGAGAGTATTTTTCATTGTAAAATTTCCAACATAAATGCTCACAGTCGGTTTCATACAAACAAGACTTCATTAAAATAGAAAATAAAAATAATTTGAAAACTTCTGAACAACAAAAAAATTGTTTAAGTTTTATTTTTATGTTGTCACTGTCTTTCTTTCTGAAAAATAAATTCTGAAAGCTTCCAAAAAGAAAATTAACAATAAAATGACCAATTCCCCAAAAGCTGTTTTTTTTTTTTTTTTTCAATTTAAAGACCTTTAATAAGTTCAATTTTAACACTTTTAACATATCACTTCTTATTTTAACTATAGGCAAACAATAGAAAAATCCATCCTTATAAATAAATGCTTTAGGTTTTATTATACACAGTAGATCTAGTCATGAACACTACCAATAATTCTCTAAATTAGTGAGACAGTGAGCTGTCTTTCACAAGTTTTTCTATTGTTGGAGGGATGGATGACATACTCTAAGATCATCTTTCTCTGTACTTCATTACAGTCAGAGTTAAAATGATGATTCACAAAGTGGAGTGGTAGGAAATAGCAGAAATATTTGCATAGAGTTAGCAGCCAGTTCAGCATACTCATTTGAGAAGGGGCAAAAGTTTGCATTACGGTACTTTCCTGTTGGAATCTGGCCTTCAGCGTTCTATAACAGATTAATTCCCAAGTCAACGTAACTCTTGTCATGCTTTCTAATTTTAGCTAGTTTAGCATTTTCATCACTTGATGAAGTTGATATACTTTAAATATTTAATCATTGTGCTAATCTGCTCACCCTGTGAGTTTCATGGACCCCAAAATATGGATCATGGACTCCTGGGGTTCAAGGATCCCAGTTTGAGGATCGTCCTCTGCTCTGTGGAACCTCTCTTTTCCTCGAACATCATAAACTAACATTCATATGGTGAGATAAGGATAGCAAAATTATGCTCATAGTGTCTGCAAATGATTTGTATTAAAACATAAATTACCGCCGAGGAACCCAGAGGAGGGCAAAGACTTTGTCACTTTTATTTTTGTTCCCCAGAGAAGCTGTTAATCTCTTCTTCCTTTTCCTGTTAGTTAACGCCAAATATCCTTATTTACAGAAGTATTGCAAGAATAAGCTCCATGAGTACAGTTAATGTGAATCTATCTGGCAATCGCTCTTATTTCTTCAGTTTAACACGCTAGAACAGGAGCAGGGCATTTTCTTCCTCACAGTTCCTCACAACTATGTCAGTTTATCTGTATTGCTCCTCAGTAACTGTCATAACCAAAGGGGAAAATCTACACAAAGGCTCCACAGTTCAATGCAAGCACGCTTCATGCAACTGTAAATGTCTAAAAAATGTATCCTGAACTGCCATTAAATCTTTTTCTGCTGCTTTTAGGTTAAATGTAGGAAACTTTTGTGTCTTATAAAATGAAGAGACTGGAATCTATATAATAACTGAGGAAACTTTTACTGTGATCAAGTCAACCACACACTCAACAGTGCCAACAGGTGGACTGTACCAACGGAGAGAAGACATAGGGGGTAAATATACCGCAGAATCTAATGAGTTCCTGAATGATTCCTCTGGATTTGGTGCATCCCTGTCCAATAGTTAAGGGCTGCACAGTTCCTGGGTTCTTTCTGCAAAGAGGAGCATTTTCTCTCCATGCATGTGTGGGTTCTCTCCAGGTACTCCAGCTTCCTTCCACAGTCCAAAAACATGACTCTTATGACGGTTCATTGGTCACTTTAGGTATATGTGTTTGAGTGTGTGCATTGTTGCTATTCCTATTTATCTCTATGTTGTCTGGTGATGGAATGCAGACCTGAGTTGCTCCACTGAATGCTGGTGATGGACCCAGCATAGATAGGTGGGTATGTAGAGGATGGATCCTCCATGCTTAACTTAAATCATAAAATTTCCAGAGCAAATACTTTCGAAAAACATGACTCGGGTTTAAATTCAGATACTGTCAGCCAGAAGTGTTTGTTGAAAGCTATAGTATGTCTGTGTTAGCAAATGGCTCCTTAAAAGCCTCAGCATGTTTGTCGATTAACCCTGGGTCATTGCACTGGGCTAATGTCCCAGTAATGAGTGAAATGCGGTTTCATTTAAATTCGCTCCTAGATCATATGTTACCTCACATTAAATCATGGCAGCTTTCTAAGAAGTTGATTTTTATCTGCATCCTCTTAAGATATGAGCCCTTAGCTGGTCATGATGTTCTCTCTCCTGCAGTCAGAGAGCTTTCTAGCTTTCTGGAGAACCACAACTAGACCACAGCCCTGGAGAAAAAAAGGTGAAATAAATCTCTTATGACACGGAGCAGTTTTATTCAGCAGCTGAAAAACATGCCTTCTCTTTATTAGTCATTGTTGTGTTTATTGATACATCTTTTTTCAGCTTAAAGAGCATATATCGTTATTTTAACAACTTATACCCAACAATGGTTGTATTGATTTCCCCGTCTAAAATCTAGAAATTTGTAAAAAAAAAAAGAATACAAGAAAAATCTGAACAGACAGCAGTTTAAGGTTTCTGATGCATCGATTCATAACATAATTTAGAACAATTTTGTGATAAAGTGTCCCCCTTGAATTTACATTAAAAAATGTATGGTTTTTTTGTCTGGTTTTATGGGTAAATTCTTCTGTTTTAAAGACAGACATTACAAAAATCTTACTCTTATAAAATCTAATTACAAAATAACAAATTCAAGCACGAAAATCGTTTTTGTGTTTACTTTTGTTTTCAATACAAATCTTATGATACTAATAGACTACATATATATATATATATATATATATATATATATATATATATATATATATATATATGACAGAAAGCTCAGCACTCTATATTTACAGTGGATCGAGTATACAGAAATTTTACTCAAGTAAGAGTGGCAACACTTCATAATAATGTTAACTAACGTAAACATGTGTTATAGTAAAATGAAGGGATGTAAGAAAATATTGATAAGTCACTATATCGCAATATTTTAGTCACAAAATAATATCAATATTCAAAATCAATGTATCGATACTTATTTTTATTGTTTTGAATTTTTAATGGAGCCATTGATGATGACAGTAATTTTTGTAATAACATTAAAAATATGACAGCTACTTTGTGGTTGTTTTTACTTAATAAAACTGAATGTGTTATGTATAAAACAGATTGTGTTAAAAATTGGCATGACAGTTTTTCTGCAGTTAATTTCTGGCACCAAATATAGTCTTAACGTTAGCATCCTGATATATCGCAAAATATTGTATCTTGATACATTTTGTAACGCCAGATTCTTGATAATACACTCTCCTAGTAAAACACCTCCTAAAAGTACTTAAAAAAACTGCTAAATGTAACTAGTAAATGTAACTAATTACCACCCACCTTTTCTACTGACAGAGGACAGGTTTACATAAAAAAAAAATCCTGTAATCTGATCAAATCTGTGCTTCAGACATAGGAGGTTTCTATGGTGGCTGAAAAATACTGCTATAAATGAACTGAATTGTCCTCTGGTAATGCTTCTACAGATGGAAATTAAATCCTCATTTACATTTCCAGTATTGGCTATCTTTCGCTGCTTCCGGTTTGGTAAATCAGGATTTTGGTCAGTTGGTGCATTTTTTGGGTTGGGCCCAGCGTTCCCGGTTCCAGGAACGCCCCTGGAAGGACAACATTTTATAAACGTGCTGAAGGTTGAACGAAACAGACAGAAAGCCCCGCAGTATTTCTTTATTTATTTCATGCCAGCAGTGCCCAGCCTCCAAATGTTTGCGTGACTGTGAATTGCGCGCTCCCCGCTGCAGACACGCATCCATGGAGCGCTACCGCAGCCGCCCGCAACCTGGCAGCCTCCGGAACCAGATTCTAACATGACATCAGGAGACAAACCGGCTATCTGAAAGAGGAGCTCCCAGTCCGGTTCGGTCCGTTCCGCCTCACAGAACCTCCCTGGTATCATTCCCTAACTTTTTACCTCCGCCTCCTTCACCTCGGGGGGGATAAAGCTGCTTCCCTGGAATTACAGGAGCTTCTGCTTCATCCTCGCTCTATTCCCTTTGACGGCTTCAGGAGGCAGGACGAGCGGGGAATCCGTATGGATGAGGCAGCCGAGCAGCAGATGTCTGAGCCGGGTATCCGACACCGGGATGGAGCCACGCCGAACCAGAGGAGGGTGAACGCGAGACGGAAAAGCCGAAAGGAGCTGCTTTTGATCCAGATCTGTTTGTTCGGAGGATTTCTGCTGGCAGCAAAAGGCTTTTCTTACTTTAAGGAGAATCCAGGTGAGAACTGAAGATTATTTCACATCGTCCTAATGCGTTTCCTCCTGTTCACTTAAACTGAGTGTAAACTTTGTGGATCAAAGTCAAAACAGAACATGATGACAGTATTATAAATAATATAATATTATTAGTAATAATGCAAAACAGAAGTGATCAAATGGATAAAATATGTGTTTTTCAGCAATTAGTTAGGATAACATCAAAAACCTTATTTATTCTTCATTCATTTGAGAATTTGAAACTCATGTTAAACAAACACACACTAAAAAAAAAAAGCTTGCTGGGTGAACATAATAAACGTATGTAAATTATTTCCACCCACCTGATTTGGTTTGATTTAGCAATAAAGACTTTTGTTGAGTGAACTAAACATGTTGGGTCAACCTAATACATTTGGATTGTTATAAGGCACAAAAATAAAAAGCAGGGGATGGGAATGAACTCAGAAAAGGACTTCTGTTATCTGTACACTTTGCTGCACAATAACTCAGATAATTTGTATATAATAACACTTGTGACTTCATTTCCAGTGTTAGCTAAAATGATTAAAATATTATAAAAACCTGCCAATTCCCCTTTTTTCATGAAAAAAGTGATGGATTGTATTACTGAAACATATAATCATATTTAGTTAAAACTGGAAATGAAGTCATATGAGTTATTATATACAAGATTTCTGAGTTATTGTGTAGCATAGTGGTTAGTGCAGGTAATCAGAAAACAGAGGCCCTTTTCTGAGTTTGAGTACCATCTCCTGCTTTTTATTTTTGAGCCTTATAGTGATCCAAATGTATTAGGTTGACCCTACTTGTTTGATTTTAGATCACTCAACAAAATTCTTTATTGCTAAATGGAACCAAATCAGTTGGGTGGAAATAATTTACATACTTTTATAATGTTCACACAGCAATTATTATTATTTTTTTTTAGTGTAAGGGGTCAAATGCAACCATAAGGGGTCACAAGCCAGTTATTTCTTGTGCCAGTCGCAAGTCAGAGGGTTGTGTCTGGAAGGGCATCCAACGTAAAACCTAAGCCAAATCAAATATGCGAATCACAGACATACCTGATCGGTCGAGGCCCGGGTTAACAACGACCGCCACCGGTGCTGTTGATCCACAGGGTGCCAGTGAAAATTGGGCTACTGTTGATCGAAGGAGGAGAGGAGGAAGGCGTGTTGGTAGGCAGGGAGAGAAGAAGAAATTCAACAGTGTGGAATCAAGAGTAGGGACTTTGAATGTTGGGACTATGACAGGCAAAGCTAGTGCGCTGGTGGACATGACGCAGAGAAGGAAAGGGAATATTCTATGTGTTCAGGAGACCAGGTGGAAAGGTAGCAAGGCTAGAAGCTTAGGAGAAGGATTCAAGTTGTTTTACCATGAGGTAGATGGAAAGATAAATGGAGTAGGAGTTATCTTGAATTTGCTAGGAATGTTTTGGAAGTGAAAAGTGTCAGATAGGCTAATGACTCTGAAGTTTGAAATGGAAGGAATAATGATTAATGTTGGTAGTGGTTATGCCCCACAGGTAGGATGTGAGTTAGAAGAGAAGCAGAAATTCTGCAGTGAACTAGATTATTTGATGCAGGGCATCCCCAGATTGGAGAGGGTGGTTATTGTTGAAGCTATTTTACATTCAGATGATTTATCTGTGGTGGTCCCCCTTTTTACAGCAGGCTGTGTTCTCACTGATAGGGGATCACCATGTAACAAGTACTCAGTGGTTCTGGAGAGGAAGGGCCAACGGATAGTTTAGCTTTGGGTTCAGGAGGAATGGTGTGGTGTTCTCCCTTGCCGTGGAATGCTGGACCAGCTCTACACCATCAGCACAGTCCTGGAGAGTGCATGGAAGTTCACTCCACCAGTATACATACATTGTGTGAACTTGGGGAAGGTGTTTGACTATGTCCCTGGGTGAGATACTCCCAGAGTACATGTAACTAAGGTATTGAAGGGATCCGTTTTGGTGGCCTCAGAATGGGGTAGGGCTTTGCAGATGAAGTAGTCCCATTGGCTTCATCAGACCGTGATCTCCAGGCTTCACTGGAGCCAAGTATGAAATCAGCATGTCCAAGTCTCAAACCATGGTCTTGGGTCCGGAAATTGTAGTGCCTTCTCCTGGCCAGTGTCATGGTTTTGCTCCAAGTGGAAACGCCCCATATTAGCTGTCTTAAATCAATGCAAAATATTCACTAGGGCTGCAATGATTTGTCGATTCGTCACGACAATGTCAACAAAAGTGTTGGTAATAGAAAAATACTCTTTTACCTGGACTTGTCGGCTTTACGTGTTCTATCTGGGGCATTCATAGATCAATATTAATACCCAGGTTTTTTTAATTTTTATCGCAGCTTTTCTCCCATGTCACCAGCACCTGGATGGTGGCTGGTTCTGATCCGTTCAAAGCAGACAGCATAGTACCGTCTACACCAAAGACGGTATAGTGGGCGGGATATGATCCATAAAAACACACAGCGTATTTCTATGGAGAGTCTGATTTATAAAGTGGAAACATCAAGTTTGATTGATCAGAAACTTACTAGGCGTTAGTAAAAAGATTGCTGAGCTTAAGTATGGTTTTAGTAAGGATTGTACACTAAGTTTTATAAATGAGACCCCAGAGTTATTGCTTGTTTGTAGGTGCTGAATACTTATTTTCTCCACTGTTATACAAATAAATACAATGCATTTTTTTCTGGATTTATTTACTTATCTTTCACTTTAGTGTACGTATGATGAAAATGACAGACTTCTCTCTTCTTTTTAAGTGGGACAAGTTGCACATAAGTGGCTACCAAATACGTCTTTGTCCATTTGTATGTCAGGGTTCCAAAATTAGGGAAAATGGAGCAATAGATAGGTGGATAGGCTGCACAGGACGCTCATGCAGAAGAGGTTTTGGTGTTAACATGGTGGACAACAAACAAGGCACAAAAATGATTAAGCAACTTCAACTGGATGCCTTACTATCAGGATCGTATCTACATCTTATCACTCAGGCATCTCTATCATCAGTCTTCATTTAAACTCCAAACTTGATGTCTGACTCAGCAATGGCGCACAAAATGTTTTTAACACTGTTTATGGACAGGCTGCAGAATAGTTGTTGTTTATGTGTCATCAGTGAGTCCCGCTTTGGTTCTACAGTCACGGCCGTATGTTTCAGCAGAGACAGAGTCTAAGAAACATTGTGGTGTTTTAGATGCATATGAATTTAAAGATAATAGTTTTATTAGCTTGTTTATTTTTTAAAGCCATTTCTCTACACTATTGACCATCTTACTTAATTTCAGGAGAGACATACTCTGCTCTAATGAAGCTGTAAAAGAGTCCTGCTGACATCACTCATTTAATCTGAATGAATGCTGGGTCTATCAAGATCTAGGATTGTCTCATTTTCAGAGGGTTCTGCAGAATCTTCTTGCCACCAATGCAGAGCTTGCTCAACATCTGCGTGGACAGTGGGGTAAAGACTGGGAGAAGGAAGGCATTAAAGAGGCCACTTCTGTCAAAAGAAAATATCAAAAACAGACTGAAATTCAGCAGCAAAGATGAGGATGGGCAGCAGAAGACTGGAACAAAGTTATTTTCTTTGATGAATCCTAATTCCGAAGTTTTTGTGACGGTTAGAGCTCTGTGCTGTCTACAGGGAAGAATTCTGTTGCGTTACTTCTCATCAAACTTCTCCTAACAAAAGGCCCAAAGATCAGGGGTCTCATTTATAAAACATTGCGTAGAATCCCTACTAAAATGTACGTACGACCAAAACAAAAAGTTTGCGTTTGCAAAAAGATTTCTGATTGATAAAACCATGCCTACGCACAGGTGTAAACAATTTCCCCTTTATAAATCAAGGTCTTCTTAGAAGTTTGCGCACTTGAATTTGACTCATATCCCGCCCTGAACACGCCCAAATCTGGCTATAAAAGGTCAATGCAAAGCAGGACATGAATATTGATGCATATGAAGAAGAGGGGAAATATGGCAACAACAAAAGAAAAACAAGAAGAGAAACTTTACGGAGATGTTGATTGAAGTGCTAGTGGGTGAAGTGGAGGCTAGAAGAGACATTTTATTTGGTGGACACAGCAGCGGTTTCACAAATAAAAGGAAGAACTGCGAGTGGCAGCATGTGGCGTCTGCAGTGCAGACTGTCAGTGCAACTGACAGCACGGTACCCGGAAAAAAAAAAGTGGTCGGACGTCAAAGTTGAGAAAAAAAAAACTTGCCTCCCACTGCCAGAGTGGGTCTGCTACTGGAGGGGGTACGTGTACACCCGAGCTGACACCAAATTTGAGTGTATTTTAAGGAGACAGACTAATATGCCGTGTCTTTTCAGCTCTTAGGTGGCGAGGATTAGGAGGCTGAGGAAGATGAGGTTGCCCAGCGTCTAGTGACAGCCATTGCTACCTTAAAGTATACAATACAATTTTTTTACATCCTGGCCGATCCATGCTACCTGGGTGAAGGCTTCATGTCGAAGAGGAGGCGGCTGTGGGTCGGGGTTCTCATGCTTGGGAGGTGGTAGGACAGGAGGGAGGGGAATTTACTCAGACGGGGCCCTTGTAGTAATATGGGTGCAGTCAATTGCGTCGATTATGTTTGGGAAACATTTTAGATGAAATAAATTAGATATGAGTATTTCAAGATAGGTTTCTATCTATTAATACACCAAGAAAAAAACTTGAGTCAAAATTAGCTATTGAAACTTCAATCAGCACTGTTATATTATCATCGAGTTTGTTGTGGTCTATACTAAACAGAATGAAATTGGTTTTCTTAATGTTCAGTGAGAATTTGTTAATTTTGAACCATTTAGAGACATTGTATAACTCTTCATTAACAACTTTCACAATTACATTTGGATTTCTATGGGGGGGGGGGGGGACTAGTATCCTCAGCAAATACAATTTTGGATAGCTGAATTGATACAGTAGGCAAGTCATTGATATAAATAAGAAATAGCAGTGGCCCGAGGATTGAGCCCTGGGGAACACCACATTTTATAGTGAGATGAAGAGTGTTCATTCTTTTGAAAGTCACAAATTGTTTCCTAACTGGTAAACCACGACAATGATTGCTCATGCAGTCTCAAATATTTCAGTTTTTGCAACGTTTGTTTCAGAAATGGGGAGTATAGAAACTGAAAGCTGCTTCTCCTTTTTTGGTTCTGCTTCTGGGGACGATCAGTAAACTAGAGCTGGAGGATATGAGTGATCCGGATGGTTTGTACCATGATAGCAGATCTCTTATGTACTCTGGTGCTATAACCCATTCAATGATTTATAAACTAATAAAAGCACTTTGAAGTCTATTCTCTGAGCTACATGGAGCCAGTGTAAGGACTTTAGAACTGGTGTGATGTGTTCTACTTTCCTGGTTCTAGTGAGAACACGAGCAGCAGCCTTCTGGATCAGCTGCAGCTGTCTGATAGATTTTTTTAGGTAGACCTGTGAAGATACTGTTACAGTAATCAAGGTGACTAGAGATAAACGCATGGATGAGTTTTTCTAGGTCTCCTTGTGTCATCAATCCTTTAATCCTAGACATATTCCTCAGGTTATAGAAAACTGACACTGTTATTGCCTTTATGTGACCCTGGAGGCTCAGGACTGAGTCCATTATTACACCTAGATTTCTGGCCTAATTGGTAGTTTCTAGTTGGACCTGTTTAAGATGATTGCTGGTATGTAGTCTATCTTTTTTGGATCCAAAGATAAGTACTTCAGTTTTGTTTTTTTTCAATTGGAGGAAATTATGGGAAATCCAGCTGTTAATTACCTCAATGCATTTATTGAGGATTTGGATGGGTTCAACATCACCTGGTGACATTAAGATATAAAGCTGAGTGTCGTCTGCATAGTTGGGGTAGTTAACATTATTGGTAGTTATAATCTGGCTTAGTGGGAGCATGTAGATGCTAAATAGTAGGGGGCCCTAGAATGGAGCCCTGGGGGAACCCGGATGTGATTTCTGTGTTTTGTGATGAGAATTGGTTAATCGAAACAAACAAGTTCCAGTTCTTGGGGTAGGATTTGAACCAGTCGAGTACTGTACCAGAGAGTCCGATATATCATGATCAACTGTGTCAAACGCTAATGACTGTTGTTAAATTCATACAAATAAAATTGATTTTTACTCAATCAAATAAAGTAAATCTAGGTTAATCAGACTAGAATAATACAAATTGTCTTTTAAATGTTCATTTGCTGAACCCAATGTTCCATAGTCAATGTCAGATTGCATGGCTAGTGGTAATGACAGTGGTTTGAGTGGCTTGATAGGTTAATTTTTAGAAGAGGTAATTGATTTAAATTCACCAGGAAATGTTCAAATTACAGGATTGTCCAAATTTAAGGATCATATAATATGTTCTAAACCTTTATTGGATCAAAGTACACAATGGTGCTCAATGGAATATTTTAGTTGTAATGAATTTAATTAAAGTATTTGACTTGTTGCTTCCTGATCACAGTCAGACAATAAAAAAATTATGGTCTCTACTTAACGCCACTAAGAAGCTGTGGCCTGAACCTGAAAGGCAGGTGGAGGAACAGAATCCAACACACTGTGATCAACTCCAAGCACTAAGATCAAGGGATTCATTTAAGTCATGATTTGGTCTAGGAGTTGATATCCAGAAGGTCAGAGAGAATGGAGGAAGATATGAAAAAAAACACTGTTCATATGGACTCTTAAGTTCATACAGTTTCTTTTAAATACCTTTGAAAGCGGAGAAATGTCTTAAAGGAGGGGTATTATGTTTCTTCCAGGCACTCAGTTCCATTCTATAGCAAACGTAAATGAAAATATTACCCTAAATCATTGTTAAAATCCTGTATATATAAAAAATTACCTTAAAGAGATTTGCCTTCTCATCACTGCCGTATTTGACGCCTTGATATTCGCCTTAGCCTCTCTAAGCTCTCCTACCCTTTGTGAAACTCCTCCTGCAGAACGTCATACAGCGGCTATTATAACAGTATGCTCGTGGAGCCGGTCTCTGATCGTTTACAGAAGTTTTCAGTGTGTTGCATTTTAGTATTTAGGAAAAAAATCACATTGGTAAACAATGGCAACACTGGAGATTGTAAGACGACACGGAAATGATATCCAACCCTGAAAGTGTTTTTTTTTTGAAGAACCAGAGATAATTCAGAGGCTTTTACAAGATGTGTTGGCTTTGTGATATTTAATCTCCTTGGCCAACTTTCATAAATATTAATCACTATAGCTGAAACCATAAATTCAAACGACTATGAAGCTAAGTTCTACATTGAAACCATAAAAGCACAGAAATATACGTTTTAAAGTTGGAGTTAGTAATGCTAGGCCACAGTTCTTACCTGTACAAGTTCCGATGGAGTAGCTTTGCCTTTAGGGCCAATCTGCTTATTTATCCACTCTCAAAAAGGATTTTGTTGAGAAAGCAGTCCTCTGTGAAGAGATGTGCGCAAAGATAACAGGTCTTTTTCGGGTCTAGGATTGTTTCCACAGGTGAAGTCCAAACTCTTAGCCTTACAATTAGCCTAAGCTAACTGTAGCAGCTCCTACGGGGGCTTGTCTTTGCTGCTGAGTAAGCTACGTCAGGTAGGGAAGGAGATGGGTGGAAAAGGGGAGATAGGTGGGAGCACCGCTTCAGCACCTCCAATAACTACCAGCAGAGACTGAAAAATTATTCAAACATAAGTGGATGAGTCAAAGTATCACTTCAGGCATGTTTTTAACGAGGAAATATCATGTTATCGGGATGTTTCACATCAAAAAGTCAAGTTTTTGAGTTTCTCAGTTGTACTGAAAAACTCAAAAACTTCAGAGTCCAACATTTATGTCATGTCTAATTCTTCTGGCAGTGGCTTTAAACATATTAGCTCTGCAAACATCGGGGATGCTGCTTTTCCAACAACCTCGATCTGCTTTGTTAACTAGCTTAGAGGAATGTGAGTTTAATATTTATGATGCACATAATAAAGTTAGGAGGGAGCTGAGCCCTTGCGGCCTCTTCACCGAGGCACTTTAATCATTCCCGCTCCTCTTTGTCACTTCGTGGAAGAAGGTCGGTGAGATAGGAGGAGGGAGGAGCAGTTGAGCTGTGGCACGCAACCATCACTGCCTCTGCTGTGTTTGCTGTGGTGGAGCTAAGGATAGGTGAGAAGTTCAGACATCCCCTGAAGTCTATTGAATAACTTTTTAATTCCATCAGAATCCCCCTTTAGGGTTGGGCTTTTGTTTGGCAGGGTGGAAATGGGGGCAGCGGGCTACTGCCGGGCTTCATGGAGGATGAAATCAATTCTGTGGCGCTGCTGCTTTCTAGAAGAATGTGCAGATGTAGCCACAGTGGGAGCCCCACTTTGTGTGCTGCACTGTTACTCCACTCCCTCCCTAGAGGATTTTGTTTTGGAACATTATAAAATTCCCCTTTAATTGAATGAATTAGCAGGTCAGATAAACCCAAAGCGTACCAGCAACTCGCCTACCAAGCAGACACCTTCAGCCAATTTGAAGCCTCAAGACATCCATCGTGTTTTCCTTCCAATCCACCAGATTGGCTTTAATCATCATTTTTGTCTGATAATGAGAGAAAAAAGCAGGCAAAGCCCCGAGACATACCCTGAAAATTCTCGAGGAAACTCAGAGAACTTCTGATCAGGGCACCTTTAGAAGATTCACAAGTATGTCTGGTTCGTTGAAAGGAGAGTCCCCATTTTCAGATCATCAAACACATGTTAATATCATGCAGAGATTAGAGTAATTGCTGAACTGGCTGCTGTAAGAACAGCTTACTTTAAACAAAGATGGCTGACAGTTCTTATGAGTCATGATCTTTATTGCTTCTTGCAGCAAGGAGACCAGTACATGGGATCCAAAGGCATCCTAAGCATTGCTCTGAACAATTCAACCCTTGCACATGTTTTAAATACTTTACTAAAGTCACAACTTCGCCAATGCACATCATTGCAAAACACTGAAAGACCACTGCACAACCCCGAATAAATCCCTCAGTGTTATAACACCCATGTTTAAAGGTTAAAGCATTACGTTTTTAACTGCGGCAACATATTTTGTGCAGAATAACACACAAAATGACAGAATTTCCACCACAATAGAAACATTTGTTTTCAAGAGATGTGTCAGAACCATCATCAGTCCGTCCTTCTGTCCCTGCTTGATTGCCACCAGCGATCCACATTCCCTCCTCGTCAATTTTCCCTGTAAACTGCGCTCCGCTGACACGGTCCTCGCGCACAGTTGAAGGTAAAATAATCAAATACTTAATTCTGTCAATTCTGCAATATGAACCAATGATTATATGCGCCGATGTACAGTCCTAGCGCTGGCTGCACCTGTCCAATTAGAAAACAAGCAATTGTTCACGCTGTGATCCACAGTTATTTCCGTATCAACGCAGCCGAGACCTGCACACTGACAAAATCAGTGCATTTGTTATCTAGGCCTTCAGTGTGGGCTTACCAACTTAATTATGTTGTTAGAAATATAAAAGCTATCAATACTATACGAAAAGGAGATATAGCATCCGCGGTACTTCAGAGGTCCTGTTTAAACCTGACATTAATAACAGTACTGAGTTAAGGCTGTTGGTGGAATTTTTACAGAAAGGTCACCTTTATTTTGTTATTTTATTTATATGTATTCATCATCATATAATTAAAGCATATTCATGAGGGAGGAGAGTGTGGAAGTGAGAGACAAAGCCATATGTAAGTAGATTACGCAACACTTTTGATTCAGTTAGCCAAAATAATGAAATAATAGTTAGTAATCATTGATAATGTGGAAAATGTTTTGTATTGAGTAATACCGGTATTAAAACAAGAACCTCAGGTAAACTATAAGATTACTATAAGATATAAGTTTTTCCAGGGTCAAGAGACAAGTATGTAAATAAGACTGCAATAAAATAAAATAAGGAATAAAACCAGATAAAATATCAATACTTGATGGTGTCTGAATATCAAGCACAAGCCCAACAGATTTACTTTCTGAAGCAGAACATTAGAGCTTTTTCTATAGTACTCGACTTGATATATATGAGTGAAAAATCTTTTTTAAGGATTGCTGTGGGTTTAATTTCTTGAAATTATGAACATTGAAAGGAGAAAGGTTTGACCGCAAACTTGCGACTATAGAAGGCGCAATCCCTTGTTTGCCAAAGGTTGGGACCTGTAGGACCATCAATGCACTGCAACTATTGTATTCAGGATACGATATATTTTATAGCACTTTTTAATCTGTGATTGTGTATTAAAAGCATACTTCCTAACCTTGAGAGCTCAGAATTAGGGAGACATTCCAAAGGTTAAAAAAGAAAGATTAAATACTTGAATTTTAACTTGAATGTACTGTATGTATCTATTTATTTACAAAATAACCATCCACGGCAATAACATAAGTTAATAAACCAAACAGTCCATCCACTTTTTTGTGAAAAAGCTTTTGTGAAAAGCTGCAATGTTTTTGTGATTTTGTTGTTGTTGCCAATTACCTAAATAGTTTGCAAAGCTAGCAGAGTTTGAGATGACATTGTCACATAAACCTTAGCAAAATAAAATGACTTTAAATGTCCTTTTAACAGTTGAAAACTCTAAAATGTGACGAGCTCAGATTGGGTCCCCACTAGAAGAGCATCTTTGCCTTTACTTTGGTGCTACAGTCCCAGAATTATGAGTTTGTTTTTAGAAACTACGGCTTATGTCAGTCACATAAAGACTGTTCTGAAAACGTGCGGCTCTCTGCGTCAGCTTGTGTCACTGATTGCTTTCCTCATCTGACATATACGAATCATGTAGGTGAACTATTCTGGATTGAAAACTCAGAATTTCGCCAACAAGTGAAGGACTTTTATGTCTGGAATGAGGAAACTGTACCACATAACATCTGGCTAAATGCATATTAAACATGTTTAATTCTCCATTCTCCTCACAAAAGACACGGGGAGTGTACATTTTATGCAAAGCCGTCAGATATCGGGATAAATTCAGGAGAACGGCTTCAGGTGATTTTCGCGTGAGTGAAAGAGAGATGAAGAGAGAGCAGGGAAGTGCATCTAAATGACTACACTGCGTGTTTTAAATAGCGTAAGAAGAAAAACGAAACGCAATATGTGTTGGTCAGTGTTGATTAATTTTTTTATATTTTTTTGGGTCGGTGTTGAATCTGTGGCGGTCGGAGTTTAATGTGTGGCGCACCACCACACATTCGTCTATGTGTGGGAAACACTGCCAGGGTACATTAGAGATCTGCTATCACGGTACAAACCATCCAGATCACTCAGGTCCTCCAGCTCTAGTTTACTGACCGCCGCTAGAACCAGAACCAAACATGGAGAAGCAGCTTTTAGCTTCTATGCTCTCCATTTCTGAAACAAACGACCGGGAGAATGTAAAGCTGCAGAGACACTGAACTCTTTTAAATCTAAAATTAAAACGTACCTATTTAGACTCGCCTATGAGGTACTGATCCTATTATTGCTTTTTACTTGCTTGCTTTTAAATTTTCATACAAATTATTGTCTTGATTATTGTTTTATTGTAAATGCTTTCCTGTATTATAATCTTCACATCCTATTGCTAAGTGACTTTTGCTCTTTTCTGTGTTCTAATTTTAATAATGTAAAGGTCCTTGAATTGCCTTGTGTTGAAAGAGTGCTATATAAATAAAATCGCTTTCCTTTGCCTTACATTTATTTATTTATTTTAGCATTTTCAATAAAGAGTCCGGGTCACCGGCCTTCAAATTTTTATATTATGTGGGTCAGAGCCTGGAAAGTTTGGAAAACCACTGGTTTACACCACTATTGAAAGGTATTAGGTGTTTACCTTAGAGCCTCAGGGCCCAGTGTCCTTCATGTTTTAGCTGCATCTCTGCTCCAGCGCACCTGACTCAAATGATAGCGGTAGCTCCTGCATGCCATCAAGTTCTGCAGAAGCCTGTAAATAACCCAGTTATTTAGGTCAGGTGAGTGGCAGAAGGGAAATATCTAAAACCGGCAGGACAGTGAGCCCTGAGGACCAGGGTGAAGAAACCCTGCCTTAGAGTTAACTGAAGGTGTGTGCATCACTTTACTTATGATGAAGAAGAGATGAGCAGCGATAGTGTGAAGTAGGAAGTCATAAAGAGGGTTTGGGATAATCTACTCCATCCTGCATCACTTTATTTCAGTTTTAATGACAGCTATAGATTGAAATCATGCAATTACACAACATGACACGTCTAAAGACGTGTGCTCTAAAGCATTCTTCAAACTTTAACCTAAAATCCTCCCAAACTTTAATATGTGAAATAAATAAAATAAAATAAAAACTTTTCTCCTTGCAGATTTCGACGTCTCGACTGAGGGCCAGGAGAGACGTGTAGGGCGGAAGCTCCTGCAGGACGAGTACAACAGCAGCATGGAGGAAGAGGAGATTGATGAAGCACCTAAGAATTGCACCGCTCCAGGTAAGGTGGAATGAAAGAAAGGGGACACAAGTGATCTCCCCTTTTCTTTGCTCCAGAACACAGAGAGGAGGCTAAAATAAGAAAAGTAAAAATGGGAAACAAATCATCTTCTCCTTTTCTCCCGTCGTCGGTCCTCCTAAAGTGGACTAACCTAGTTTGTGCAGTCATATGATTTCCTGTGACTGCCGCAGTCCGTGACGTTCCTGCTAACTCTGTGGTTTTCACAGTCCCCGGCACATTTTTGGGATTATTCTCACCTTTTCTGTCTCTTCTAAAGACTGTCTCCATCTCACCATCCTCTTTTCCCTCATGCTTCCACACAGATGTTTGCTCTAAAGTGCCATGCGAAATGTATTCTCACCCCTTGAACTTCTTCACATCGTAACCTCGTTATTATTAGCAAAGTAAGGAAGTTTGATCAAAATTAGGAACTTGGGACACAGCGTGATTATCAGGAATTAACAGTGCAATTTGAAGGTTAATTCCTGTTTTGTTGAAGGAAAATGATGCATGGATTTCAAATTTAGGGTAGGCACACCTTTAAAAGAAAATTGTGTTTTTTTTACAACCTGGACCTTGTTTTTTGAAAATGTTAGGTTCATTTGCTCACCCAGACAAGTTTGGAGCCATTTGGAGTCCTTCGGACGAAGTTTATATCAGGTTGCGATCAGCGTATACCCTAATATGGGAGTCAATCAGGGCAGGAGATTTGTCGCTTATAATGAGGCATTATCTGCCCCAAAACTCCTTCATTGAACCGTGTTTTGTTATTAATCATATTTGATATTCCACTGTGAGTTTGTTCAATGGAGGTGCTGCAGTATTCGCTTCTAGGTTTTTTACAGGCTTTTAATGCAACAATTCAAACTTACAGTAACCTGAAATTTTAACGACGTCGGAGCCGTTCACCATCACAGCTGTTGTCGGCGTAGGTTGTGGAAAGGGAGCCTGTGGAAGCTGAACTTAGTCCAGTTGGTCATTCGGTTAGAGCAGTTTGGAAACACGCAAAAGTGAATCATGTTGATGTCTGCAGTAGCAAGTTCTGTCTAACCGGCCGCCGTAGAGCACAGAGTGAAAGTCCTGATTAGACTACAGCTGGGACGGAGCACAGCAGTGATGTTATTGAAATCATGCAATAGTGTAGTTGTATTATAGCCTCTAAATCACCCCGGAACCGAACTAATAAGCATTTCCGTTCTGAACTCAGAGGGGAGTGGTTCTCACCATTAATAACATAACATGGTTAGATTAAAGTATTTTTGGGCAGATAATACCTTATAACAGCCGCCAAGTCTACTGTCCTGATTGACTCCCATTATATGGATATAAGCTGATTGTGACTGGATATAAACTTCTGCTGAAGGACTCATCTTGTCTGGGTGAGTAACTTTAATATTTGCCAAAAATAAAGTCCAGGTTGAAAAAAAAAACACTTTTCCTTTAATATGGAGGCTGAAATCCTCAACGCATTTGTCCTCGGTTCAATGCCCGTGCATTGGCATGTCTTCTCCTTCTCTTTCAGCTCTTCTTCCTGTCCACGATTGTATAAAGATAACTAGAGCTACAGAAACCGTAGAAAATAAAAAAAACAACCTGTGGACTCTGCTAATTAGTTGACTCCTGAAGGGAGCCTGATGGAGTAGATTTTATTTCAGGATGTCAGAATAAAACGGGCTGAATACAAATGCTTGCCACACTTTTTCAAAAACAAAGTTTGAAAACCATGTGTCCTTTTCCTGCCTCCTCACAGCGACAAACTACTTTGTGTTGCTGTATCGCATAAAACAACAATAAAACACACTGAAGCGTCTTTTCTCAGTATATACAGTGGGGCAAAAAAGTATTTAGTTAGCCACCGATTGTGCAAGTTCTCCCACTTAAAATAATGATAGAGGTCAGTAATTTTCATCATAGGTACACTTCAACTGTGAGAGACAGAATTTTAAAAAAAATCCAGGAATTCACATTGTAGGATTTTTAAAGAATTTATTTGTAAATTATGGTGGAAAATAAGTATTTGGTCACTTCAAACAAGGAAGATCTCTGGCTCTCACAGACCTGTAACTTCTTCTTTAAGAAGCTCTTCTGTCCTCCACTCGTTACCTGTATTAATGGCACCTGTTTGAACTCGTTATCTGTATAAAAGACACCTGTCCACAGCCTCAAACAGTCAGACTCCAAACTCCACTATGGCCAAGACCAAAGAGCTTTCGAAGGACACCAGGAAAAGAATTGTAGACCTGCACCTGACTGGGAAGAGTGAATCTACAATAGGCAAGCAGCTTGGTGTGAAAAAAATCAACTGTGGGAGCAATTATCAGAAAATGGAAGACATACAAGACCACTGATAATCTCCCTCGATCTGGGGCTCCACGCAAGATCTCATCCCGTGGGGTCAAAATGATCATGAGAACGGTGAGCAAAAATCTCAGAACCACACGGGGGGACCTGGTGAATGACCTGCAGAGAGCTGGGACCAAAGTATCAAAGGTTACCATCAGTAACACACTACAACGACAGGGGATCAAATCCTGCAGAGCCAGACGTGTCCCCCTGCTTAAGCCAGTGCATGTCCAGGCCCGTCTGAAGTTTGCCAGAGAGCACATGGATGATACAGCAGAGGATTGGGAGAATGTCATTTGGTCAGATGAAACCAAAGTAGAACTTTTTGGTATAAACTCAACTCGTCGTGTTTGGAGGAAGAAGAATACTTAGTTGCATCACAAGAGCACCATACCTACTGTGAAGCATGGGGGTGGAAACATCATGCTTTGGGGCTGTTTTTCTGCTAAGGGGACAGGACGACTGATCCGTGTTAAGGAAAGAATGAATGGGGCCATGTATGGTGAGATTTTGAGCCAAAACCTCCTTCCATCAGTGAGAGATTTGAAGATGAAACGTGGCTGGGTCTTCCAACATGACAATGATCCCAAACACATCGCCCGGGCAACGAAGGAGTGGCTCCTTGAGAAGCATTTGAAAGTCCTGGAGTGGCCTAGCCAGTCTCCAGACCTCAACCCCATAGAAAATCTGTGGAGGGAGTTGAAAGTCTGTGTTGCTCGGCGACAGCCCCAAAACATCACTGCTCTCGAGAAGATCTGCATGGAGGAATGGGCCAAAATACCAGCTACTGTGTGTGCAAACCTGGTAAAGACCTATAGTAATAGTTTAACCTCTGTTATTGCCAACAAAGGTTATATTACAAAGTATTGAGTTGAATTTTTGTTATTGATCAAATACTTATTTTCCACCATAATTTACAAATAAATTCTTTAAAAATCATACAATGTGAATTCCTGGATTTTTTTTTCACATTCTGTCTCACAGTTGAAGTGTACCTATGATGGAAATTACTGACCTCTGTCATCATTTTAAGTGGGAGAACTTGCACAATCGGTGGCTGACTAAATACTTTTTTTGAACTACTTTAATAGATGCTTCATCTGAGTTTAGGAATAACTAACTAATTGTCATGAGATGACCGGTCACCTGTCAGAGGGAGTGGCGGTTCTCTCATAAATTTGTTATGCTAAGCGGCCATCATCAAGCTCCTCTCTCACTTTCCCAAGGTTACCTGTCTTCATCTATAAATGGAGCTTAGGTCAAAGGTCACCTTCTTCTTCTCCCTTGCTGATGACGCATGAGGTGCTCCTTTTTTTCCTCCAGCTGCTAAATTTAAAGCGTCCCGACCCGACAGCTTTAACCCCCGTGACCCTTCTGAGAACAGCAAAGTTTTTGCTCAATAACCTCTATTTCGTAAAAGTCTAACTCCTGCTTTGGTGGTCTGTCCTCTGGAGACGGTGAAATGCCTGTTTGTGTAGTGACGTGGCTGTTTTTTGTTTTTTTGTTGTTGGGGGGGGCGGGGTGCAAACACTCAAATTTCTCCCAGTACTGTGATAATATATCTTACTGCTATTCTTACCAAGCAATATGAATTTTGATGCACTGAAAAATAAAACATTTTATGTCCTCCTATTTATTTTCTAATAATACATGCTCTAAAACTGGTTTTAGAATAAAGTGGTGACCTAAAATGCACTATGGGTCCAAATTCTTAATTATTACTTGTATCTACACCAAATTTGACAGCAATAACCCCCCCCCAAGTTTTTATTTACACATATGTTTTTAACTAAATGTCATAGGTGCCCAAAAGTGTGTTTGCGCCATCTTCTGGGTACATGTGTTAGTCTTCACTTCATAAAAAGCAAAGACTAAGGCGTCCATTCACTACACCGCATGACGTCCCGTTTAATTTACATTTTCATTGGTCTTATTGTTGTTCTGGACTAACCTTTATTGGAGGACTTTAATTGGAACCTATTGGATGTAAAAAAGTTTTTTGTTCGATATGGATCGGTTTTGTCACTTTTATTAGACTACAAAGGGTTGAGTTGCACATTTTTGCAGTTATGCAGTTATATTTGTATCCATGGCTGGCATAAATAATTATAATCAGAAGACTCTTTGCTTTCTAATGATGTAAAATATGTAGAGGTTCATAGAAGTTAGAAGCCAGAACTTTGGTAGATATCAACTAGAAACATGGCTTGTCCCGCCTGCGGGCTGTAGGAAAGCTAATGGGTTCTTAGAAATATACAACTAGTTCTACTATTTTATGATTATTTCCTAACAAACAGTAACATCTGCACAGCCCTATTGAAGGCCCATTGCAGCATCTCTGTGTTGCACATCAATGATTTGATTTTGCTATAAATAACTATTTATTACTGTTTTTTTACTTACTTGTCCCTACATTGTTGTATTTTCTTGATTATTTTCTTATTGTAACTGCTCATTTGTATTCTAATCACATGTAAAGCACCTTGAATTGCCCTGTGTTGAAACTGTGCTATACAAATAAAATTGCCTTTCTTTGCCTTGCCTTAGTACTTGTTGGCCCTTTTGCCTTCACTCTGCGGTTCAGCTCACCCCAAATCATCTCCATTGGGTTCAGGTCCGGTGACTTTGGAGGCCAAGTTATTTCACACTTATTTTGTAAAAGTACTACATAATTCCATATGTGTTCATTCATAGTTTTGATGCCTTCAGTGAGAATCTACAATGTCAATAGTCATCATGAAAATAAAGAAAACGCACTGAATGAGAATGTGATCGTGTACTGCTTGTGGGTCAGACAGATATCCTAAACCATGACAGTTTTTTTTTTAAATCTTACTTCTGATAAAGGTAAACTATATCTGATCTTGTATTTATTCTTTATTAAGTAAGTGATTGTCTAATCATATGTCTGATTGTGTAGCGTGCTTGATATGGATTTCGTGAGAGTGGCCGCTGATGAGGAAGAACCCCAACTGGAACTCTGCGGCTCTGGCTGATTGTTGCCTGAAATTAGAAGCCAGCTGAACGAGAGCTGATAACAAGAGAGGAAGGAAGAGCTGCTTGTTTGCTAATTTTCTCCCCTTATGCCTGTCATCTTGACTTTAAACCCTGTCGCTTCTGTTGATTTCAGACACTCATTTATCATCTTCTTCATCTCTGTGTCATTTATTAGCCAGGATGGAAAAAGAACGTCTGCTTTTAGGGCTCTTGCACTGGGAATTTCCTTATTTCTTGGTAACGAAGTAATATTTGTGGGCTTTTTTTCCCCTACTAATAAAGAAGGGTTGTTGATGTTGATTGGTCTTGAGCCCAAATATGTCTCAGAAGCCTCATTTTTCTTTATCAGGAGATGACTGAAGTGAGTCATTTCTTATTTCTCATTTGCTCAAAATCTGAGGAGATGTACTTGTTAACACTGCAGAGTTGTATCCAGACACACATCATTTTCCTGCTGTTTGCATCTCATTTAAACGCTCAGTTTCGTCCCCTCCCCTCTCCCTCCTTACATGTGACTGCACTCTCCAGGGGTATTTTCCTGCAGGCTGTCCACCCCCGTTATTAAAACTGAAAGGGCTGCAGTGACTTAATCGGGGCTTCCCTGCGAGGAATGCGGTGTGTGTCGGTGCGGCTGCAGTTTTTGGCTGAAAGTTTGAGAGCAGCATTGATTAATGGGAGGGAGCTGCCCGGGCCTGGTTTCTGCAGAGAGCCACTGAGTGCGTCAGTGTGCTCGCCTCGCTTCACGTGAGAATCCTCCCGGCTCTTCATCACGTGCCTGGGGTGAGCGTATGGATGATGAATTAATCAGGTCTTTAAAGGAAGAAGGGGTCTCACCATCAAATATTAAATTGACCCACAGAGCGCTCAGACAAATCAGTGCGCTCTGAGTGGGCTGCTGCTGCGGCTGCTTTCCAAAGTCGACCGATGGTGGCAAAGTTCTTTCATAACTGCCAAACGTGCAGATTGGCAAAGTCATCTTGTCTTATTATTGCAGGATCAGGAGCTCCGCACTCAGGGGAACCGGAACCAATCCATTGCAGCAATTAGTCGAGCCGAGTCAGAAACTTCCCTCTACATCAGCTCCTGCTGGTTCTGGCCATGTTTTACGCTCCTTAGCTGCTGTACAACATTAATCCAGCATGACGTTTATCTCTCACTGTCTTTTATTTATACCTCCTCCCGATTCCATTTTTTTTTGCTGAGGGGTCAGTCATGCTCAAAAGGTTTTTCTTTAACATTTTTTGTGATTTTTATATCTTGCTATAGTACACTGGAGACGTTTCCAACATTTTAACTGGCAAATAAGTGTAATTTATGCAGGAAAGAAATATCCAGAAATCAATAAGTAAATCAGATGGCTTTCAGTTGACCTGCTCTGACTGGTGTCCAGCCAGTTTAAAACAAAAAAATTCCAACGAACGAATTTAACTTAACTGAGTAGAACCAGCGGAAATGACCTTAAATTAGTGACTGCATTTCTCATACTGGATCACAACTGGGTTTAGAGGACTGGAGCAACATGATGAAGTTTAAAGATGTGTCAGATCACAGGCAGACCGACGTTAGCGATATATCTAATGGACATTATGGCCTTTAAGGACGGCTTCATGCTCTAATATCAGTGACATGGACTGTGTTCTTCAGGAGGAGGACAATGGGACAGAAGAGGACGTACTGGAGAGGATAAACTTTGATTACCCTATACTATCAGTGAGAGTGTAGCTGCAGCAGGTCAGTGTATTCAAACACTCTGTGTATGCTGTAGTCAAAGAACTAAATTAAATCCTTAAATTGCTCGAAGCATCTCAGTCTCATCCTTTTTGAAGAGATTTTTTTTTTTCCATTAGATTATTGCGCCTAGTAGAGTCTGAGGACTTTGGGTGGGGCTCTCCAATCTCTGGTGCTGCGGCCACCAAGATCGTTAAAATGCTCCTCGGTGGCAAGGCTCCAGGTTTGGATGAGATTCGCCTGGACTTCCTCAAGGCTCTGGATGTTGTGGAGCTGTGTTGGTGAACGCGGCTCTGCAATATTGCGTGGACATCGGGGACAGTTCCCTTGGAGATTTTTTCTGTCCCTGACAGACTACAGCACAGTTTTCATAGTTTTAATAGGGCGCAGATTCAGCCTCCGTTACACACAAACGAGTGTGCAGTTCATCTCCGCGTGGAGCGTTCAGGCCACAGCAGGTGAATTGTTCATAATGTAGCCTATTAATCTGCTCGATGTGTGATGGCAAAATGTGTACACTGTTCAATTTGTTTTAGTAAAATATTACTTAAAATGAATGAAAATGCAATACTACTGAATAGGGATGTAAGAAAATGTTGATATGCCAATATATCGCAATATTTTGTGTCACGATATTGTATTGATATTCAAGAGCAAAGGATCGATTTTTTCTTTTTAATAATTTCAATTGAATTCTGAGACATCACAGTCAATTTGGCAGTAAAATGGAAAGTAGGACTGGTAGTTGGTGGCTTTTTTCACCTCCTTTATTCCAGTGGATCAACTAGAACAAGTAATTAAACTGGATGTCTTATGGATGAAACAGGTTGGAGTATTTAGGATCCTGTGACAGGTTTTCTACAGTTAAATTCAGTTGTAAAAATCAGAATATATAGTATCACTCATTGTATTGTGATATATCGAAATATATCGTATCGTTCTCTCTTTATTGTGATAAATATCATATCGCCAGATTATTGCCAATACACATCCCTACTACTGAATATTACCCTCATTTAAAAAAGAAATTATTATGAAAGAATTTTCTGACCTTGTCAGTCCAAGTGACCAACAACAACAAAATTGTAGCGCAACCTCTGCTACACACTCTTTTTCACAGATAACCATTACTGACACATGTAGGGCGGGAACCCAAGCACATATTGTCATTGTGTGATTTCAGCTGGATTCCTTTGCAGCTTCACCTGTGCCGACAATATGACCAGACTGACCTGAAATTAGCTGATCTTATAATGCCTTACCGACCGGTTCAATGCCTGTAACAAACAATCGGACTCAACAGAAGGAGGTAGTATAATCAAATGCCTGGATGAGTAGAAATGTATATAGCAGGTGCAGCTAATGCCACTGATGGCAGGTTCCAACCTGAAAGAAAACAGAGACCCCTAATGGTGGGGATGTCATATATGCTGTAAACAAGTGCAGAAAGATTCGTTTTAATATAAAGTATTAACCTTTAAACCTATTTGCATTGATTTAAAATGTCTACATGCCCCAATATCACTCCCTACACTAACCCAAAAATTAGGCTAAAGTCTGCAAAATACAACGCGGGAGCTTGTACCCGCTGCTTCCCATGCTGAAATATGGAGCTCCAATTGTTTACCAGAAGCAGAAGGGGCTCAACGCGCCTTTAAAGATTTATCCCGCTGCTGGGGCTGCGGCCCATGTTGACACCGCTCCCTTAGTTCAGCAAACATCCTCCTTTTACTGCTGCAGTCCCAGGAGTTTCAGATGACATGCAGGCTTGCACAAAGTGTTTCAGTGAAACTACTTACAGCGGCACTGACGTGCACAAGCTCTTTCCCAACTGTCACTTTCTACATTTAAAACCTTTATAACCCTTTTTTTAACCTTTCAATCACAGTGTGAGTAACATGTAGGTGTCTCACTAAAGTGTGAAGTTCTTCATCTCTATGACGTAGGGTTAGAGTTACTGTGTTTTTAGTCTAACTCGGTTTATTTATTGATACTTTACTTTCAAGCAGAGTGATAGAACCTTTTTAATTTGTCTTTTTTAATAATTCTGCATATATTCTAAATGTCTTTTAATACATTTTCTTTAGACTTTGGATGTTCTTTCACTCTACTATGTCCAGTACATTTCCAAAGGGCTATGACTAGTGATGGTTCTTGCATACATCCCCCCATTGGTTGTCTCCCTCCTATAAACTTTCACATAAATTAGCCTAAAACTGCTCAAACACAACGTGAACATAAACAGGATTAATATACCTTTCTCATTTTGCAAACTATTACAAAGATTTTAAACGTTGATTTTTTTTTCAGATTGAGGTCTGATTACTTGCATGGCATGTTTTGCAACAATACAGATGCATGCAGATGAATTACAAATATATTAAATTTTATTATAATTAGCAATTCAAATATGTTATTTGTTTTATGGGGTGATGAACCAACACAAAGTAGTGCATACTTATGAAGTGGAAGGACAATTATAATAAAAATAATTGCTTAAAAGATCTGAAAAATGTGTTCAGCCTCTTCTAGTCATTTATCGCTGAATAAGATTCAGCTCAACCGTATACCTTACAAAGTTACCTGAGTGTGACTGATTCTCAGTATAGCTATAGCTTTTCTGTTTCTGTTTTCAGAGATTTGTTAGAGAACAATCGTCATCATGAAGACCACCGAACAGAGCAGAAAGGTCAAGGAGATAGTTCTGGAGTTTTCCTAACACTTCATAATTTTTCTTCATCTTATGTCACACAAGAAATCCACCCAAAATATAATAAAGTTTGTAGTTGTAAGCTGACACAATGTGAGAAAATTTGAAGGATTTTAATTGAAAGAACCCGAGCTCCCCCTACCCGGAGCAGCAGCATTTTCTGCCAACAAAATCAATCCATATAGACTTGTTGAATGTTATTGTTTTGATCCGGGTCATTTCGTGCATGCGTACAACAGTGGAGGGAAAAAAGGAGCTTCAACACCCGCTGACCTAAGCAATGTGTTCGAGGTTTAACAATTCGATTAGCAAAATAAAACCTAAAACATCTTGGTGCAGATAAGACGCATCGCAAAGCTAACTATATTTAGCACAAAACTTACTTATTTCAAATAGTTAACAAGCTGTACCATGCACCATGTATTTTACGATTAACAGGCGGCCATGAAGAAATACAATAGTAAACTTACATCCTACAGGTAATTGGGCAGCCGTTTGTACAACCAGTACCACGTAACAAGCTAAAATAGCTAAGAGCTAGCCCTCAGAGCTAGCTTCTAGTTTTAAATAGCTAACGAGCTTTACCATGCACTGTGGCTTTTACAAGCGGCCATGAAGAAATACAATAGTAAACTTACATCCTACAGGCAATGGGGCAGCCGTTTGTACAACCAGTACCACGTAACAAGCTAAAATAGCTAAGAGCTAGCCCACAGAGCTAGCTTCTAGTTTTAAATAGCTAACGAGCTTTACCATGCACTGTGGCTTTTACAAGCGGCCATGAAGAAATACAATAGTAAACTTACATCCTACAGATAATCGGGCAGCTGTTTGTACAACCAATAACATATAAGAAAGCTGAAATAGCTAAGAGCTAGACAAAGTTTCAAATAGCTAACAAGCTAAAGGATGAAAGTCCTCAGATATGACCGCTGCCAGTTCAGTATGGGGATATCTACATTTGATCATCAAGGCTCAGCTTTACACAGCATAAGCAAAAAAGGCATACCAGCCTTCATACATCTTTTATGCTGATCCTCAACAAGCCTAGGCAGTTTCCAGTGATATAAAGCTAAAAATGGAAGGACTCCTTCCATTTTAAGTGACACTTGTATGCAGGATTGTGTGGATCATCAGATGGTTGACCCAGACATAAAGAACCAACTAACTATCAAGAGTGTTTTGGTACAAATCCACATTGATTTACAAGTTTTATATAAAGTTTCATGGTGTTATGGGAAAATTCAATATTAAGAATGATCTGCTCTGTGTATTTTTAAATACTGATAGTTACTGTGTTCTTTTTCTTTATGATGTGGTAACCAATCTGATTATATAACCCTGTATGAAACTAGGTCAGGTCAAATGTATTGATTTAAGTCCCAACATCCTGGGTTGGCGTAGTACCTCCTCTTACATATGAAGACATCCTGTCAGTACATAGATTATGCCTTCGCTATCAAGTCCACGACGCCTGCAAGTCTAATGTTCTCCTTTTTGAAGAAATGTTTTCTGATATGATATTGAAAGTTGTTAGGATTACTAAATATAAGTCTGTGTCAGGTTTTGGAAGGCAGGTCAGTATGCATATACTCTGTATGATTCTGTACCTCCTTGTTTGATCAAACAAGTCTGTAATTAAAACCTCCTAAAACTACTGAAGGAATCTCACTCATCCTTTATTTAAGAACTTCCAATAAGATGGTCATAAAAAAGTCTGTGGATCCCACATATTTTCTTAGTGTTCTATGCTAAATATGCCAGCAGTACACATAGCTTTGCACACTGGTGGGTTATTTTATATTTGATTTAAACATCAACATACCTCCAGTGAGGGAAAGTGAGCAGATTTTACTCATATTCTCATAATGTCTATTAACCATAGATGTTGGCATATTTCATCAGCAGCAAACCTATTAAACTTTCCTTTTTTCTTCTATTTTGCTCCCTACATCGCTGCACATGTTAACAGCGCTGATAGATTTTTGCATCAATCTTTTGACAACTGCCAGTTAACAACAGTAGTTGGCAATAAGACCCACTTGCAACACTAAGCAGCTAAATGAAAAATCTTAGTTAGACGCACACGAGGAAAAAACTGCTAAAAAGCCATACATTTCTTCTTACCTTTACTGTTATACGGTCATAATTCATGTTAATCTTCTGTTTTTTTAAAGGTTAACAGAAAAATCCAAAGGCCATCAGTAATTTTGACAGATTCCAATTCACACCCCTGACCACTTGGTGAAGAAGTGCAGACATTTTCAGCTTTACACATAGTTCATTTAAGTAACCAATCAAAGACAGATTCCCATTAGAGCATCTGACCATCATCTCAGATCCATACTTAATGCATCTCTCTATCCATGAGCTGACACCACGTTGAGGAATTATTGAGGCTTTGGAGCGTATCTGTAATTGCACCGGACACAGACTGGGGGTGAAAAATATCTGTAGCTTAACTGCTGATGAAGGAAGATCACATTAAGGGGATTTCCTCCCATTGAAGTGATCAGGAAAGCCCACATTCAGAGATGGTTGCCAAAGTCTAATCATTTCAGTAGGAAAAATGTTCCGTAATTTCAAGACATTGTCTGAACCTGAGCTTGTAATTGTTGTCTTCAGTGTGACACCACAGCGCTTTCAGCCTCCATTACACACAGTTCGGCTCCACGCGTAGCGCTCAGGCCACAGCAGAACTGAATTATGAACATTTCAAAATTAATACATTTATTTTTTAATTTGCTCAATGCCTGATGGCCCATTGTAGATTCTCTATTCAGTTTGATTGGATTGAATATTAATTAAAATTTATCAAAATGAAAGACTACTTAGTATGTCATTAGAGATGTAAAAATAGATTATGACTGGATTTCTTTTACCGCAAAGCTTTGTAGCGCAAAGTCTGGGGGATATTTATTCAGTCACAAAATGCATTTCTGGGCTCAAAATATATATTTATTTCATTTTCTGCTGCGTTCATTTTCATTTACTCTCACCCAGTAACATGATTACAAATTATTTGAACTGCAGAATATTCTGTATAGTTTTACAAACTAGTTTTGTGATTTTGGAGCAGGACTCTGCTAGGGTTTAAGAGGGTAATACTTCTGCATGTGGCTGTTGAAATTACTCTTAAGTAAAGTCTGAGGAAAATCTTTGAATGTTTTTCAGAAAAACTATTGATCTAAACATTTAGAAAGTATGACTATGACGAAAGTGAAAGTTTAAAGTGAGATGGGGGTTTAAATCTCTGTCCTTTCAACAGAACTTTGCACGTTTCTGGACTTTTGTTTCAGACCATCACAGGTTTCCTGCTGAATTGAGTACATTTATGTTTAAAAAAAAAACAATGTCCATGCACGACTTAGGTTCTGTCTCATCTCTTACCGAAATCCTGCAACTTCTTATAAAGCATGTATTTATAGTCAGAGAGGCCGTAAAGCTGATGAATCATCACGTTTCACAAACTGCGTGTCAGAGTATCTCTCAGCCTTGGCCGCATCTTCGTCTAATCACTTAACCACGTTTGAACCTCTTCTCTCCTTCATCTCATCTGAATGTCTCAGTCACTTTGTCCTGGGATGAGTCACACTGAGGTGAGCTTCATCGAGCCAAAGCCGAGCAGCTTCAGAGGAGGCTGCGCTGCCAGGTTGCCATGGGTTACCGGTGACTCACCGCCGCTGTGCAGAGAGGTCGGGGTTGCTCCCGAACTCGGCCACGTGAGCTCTGCCGCACCGACTGATGTGGTTGTTGTGTTGAGAAATGCAGCATAGATGCTGGAAGCGGTTACCACGGAAACAGCTTCTAAGAAAACACGCTCCGATGCTCTCTGAAGAGCTCGGCTGTTATGAAGACTTTACAAGTTCATCCCTATCTGATTGTCTGACGTAGGATCTCTGTGGACTTTTCTAGACTTCAACACCCTGAACTTCTCTTGCATTATTCTCACACACCGGATCAGGAAGGTACTGATGAGCTTCATCGACATGAACCATCATCTCCAACGAGCTGCTGATAAATGTGCATGATCAAACATTACAGCAGATAAATCTGAATACTGATGTGATGCTTAGCTTAACACAGACACCATCTAATTAGGTGGCAGAGGTGAAAACACTCTTAAGTTCTGCTTTATATAATAAAGTTATGCTTTTAGGAAGAACATCCTGCACTGCTCCAGTGGTTCCTTAAGCTCTCTCAGTTTAAAGTAGAGCAGCTGCTCCTTCGCAGATTTGAGCCAAAACCCCGGTTTTTCTCTTTGCTCTTCATTCTTACTGCACACGTGATATTTTGAGCTTCCGTGTCGAGCAAAAGGCAAGAGTCCCAGAGTTTTATCGCCCAAAACAAACCATTTAAAATATCCGTCTATTTTCCATGACAACCTGAAGTGTTCTTATATGTTTTACATTTGGTCTCATGGGCATCCCTCACACAGAATATAAGCCAGAAGTGTGCTCCTGGTTCACTTGAAAAAGTGTGATAGTTCAATTTAGATTAGACTCACTGCCTCTAATTTAATTTTAATTCAATACTTTATTGCCATACAACTCGTTACAAGTTGTTAGGGATATGCTTCAGTGCATATGCTCATACTCACAACATAAAAAATACAGCCAAAGACAAGAAAAATGTACACAAACAGTATTCCCCACAGGATGACACTGACACTGAGACATAAGACACTGGCAGATACAATTTTTTTATAAAAAAAAATAAAAAATGGGAACCTCCAGGTAGTTTTGTAATTAACTGTGCTCTAACTGCGTTGGTAAAGGTCTCAAGCTATATGTTTATGGCACATGATACAGGTAGCCATGCGTGCTTAAAACTCTTAGATTTGACGGCAGCTTTTGACACAGTTGACCATTGCATACTGCTATAGCGTCTTGAGCATTGGGTCGGAGTTGGGGGTTAGCCCTTGATTGGTTTAAATCCTACCTGCAAAATTGCTCCTTTTTTGTTCAAGCGGGGGACTGAGTCTCCTTCAGCACCTCTTGTGTTGTTCCACAAGGGTCCATTCTTGGCCCTATTTTATTTTCTATCGATCTCTGTCTAATTGGAATTGTTTAAAAAATATTTGGCGTCTCCTTCCACTTGTTTGCCAATGATTGCCAAGTGTATGTGTCTGTGAAACAAAATAATCACAAGGCAAGGCCATTTTATTTATACAGCACACTTTCAACACAAGGCAAAAGGTGCTTTACGTGATTCGAACAAAGAACCATTAAAAGAAAGCAGAAACGTATATTTAAAAGGGAAAATAGAGAAACAATAAAAACAGTAAAAGACAACATTTTGCATTTGATTAAAACAATGGAGGATAAAAAAACCCTTTAAAGCAATAATAGTATCAGTTACTCATAATCCTTTCTAAATAGATATGTTTTTATTTTAGATTTAAAAGAGTTCAGTGGTTTTGCAGTTTTGCATTCGTCCAGCAGTTTGTTCCAGATATGAGGAGCATAGAAACTAAAAGCTGCTTCCCCATACTTGGTTCTGGTTCTAGGGACGACCAGTAAACTAGAGCTGGAGGACATGAGTGATCTGGATGGTTTGTACCATGATAGCAGATCTCTAATGTACTCTGGTGCTGACCCATTCAATGGTTTATAAACTAATAAAAGCACTTTGAAGTCTGTTATCTGAGCTACAGGGAGCCACTGTAAGGACTTTTGAAATGGGTGATGTGTTCTAGTTTTCTGGTTCTAGGAGAACACGAGCAGCAGCGTTCTGGATCAGCTGCAGCTGTCTGATTGATTTTTTTATGCCGACCTGTGAAGATACTGTTACAGTAATCAAGGCGACTGGAGATAAATGCATGGATGAGTTTTTCTAGGTCTCCTTGTGTCATCAGTCCTTTAATCCTAGAAATGTTCCTCAGCTGATAGAAAGCTGACCTTGTTATTGCCTATATGTGACCCTGGAAGTTCAGGTCTGAGTCTATTATTACACCTAGATTTCTGGCCTGGTTGGTAGTTTCTTATGGAAGCATATGTGTAACATAAATAAAATTAAAATGCATTTGAAGAAATGCTTTGTCATTTTCAAAATCTGGCTGCTATTTTTGACTCATAAATAAAATTAAAAAGAAATCATGCAAATTGCTTTTTCATTTTACAATTCAACATTGCTCATTGTGTAACTTAATTAAAATGAAATAGAAAAGGACATTTAAGATTTAATTTTCAAATTGCAACCCAGGAAAATAGTAACAAAATTCAATTTGAAATGTCAAAGTTGAAAAGTAAAATGCAATAGCAGAAATGCATTTTCATTTTCTAAATACAAATGCCCCTTTTGACTCATAAATAAAATTAAAAAGAAATAACCCAAACTGCTTTTTCATTTTACAATTCAACATGGCTCATTCTGTAACTTAATTAAAATGAAATAGAAAAGGACATTTAAGATTTCATTTTCAAATTACACCCTAGCGAAATAGTAACAAAATTCAATTTGAAATGTCAAAGTTGAAAAGTAAAATGCAATAGCAGAAATGCATTTTCATTTTCGAAATACAAATGCCCCTTTTGACTCATAAATAAAATTAAAAAGAAATAACCCAAACTGCTTTTTCATTTTACAATTCAACATGGCTCATTCTGTAACTTAATTAAAACGATAAAGAAAATTATATTGCTTTTTCGTTTTCATGCTCCCCGCCGCAAAAAGTGTAACATATTTCAAAGTGGATTCGCAATCCCACACGGCGCAGGTTATTGACGTCAGCGCAGGCGCTTCTTCTGCTGCTGAGTTGGCTGTCCGAACAGGTGTTGTGCCATTCAGCGTACCTAAACTTGTGGAATCTGTCTTGTAATGAACCCATTTATTCACCACAGTCATGTTCTAAAGATTGCATCTCAACCGAGTCCATTCTATACCATAGGTACGCTGAATGGCGCTGAGTGATCCATTTATGGCAGCAAAAAAACACTTATTTTCACACTTTATGGGCCCTTACTGATATATATAACGATATAGAAAGGGGGAAAAACATGCAAATGCTTCAAGTAGGTAGTCAAAAGCATTAATAAATAAATAAATAAGTCCGTCAAAGCGCTACTGTTTCACAACACTTCTCTTATTAATATATGGGCAAAATGCCCCGTTTATTAACTAGTTATGTTAGATGTTGCCTTCAATTGGAGCACTCTGGTTGGGGGGAACATGCACAGACGGTAGACACTGAAAGAAACAGAGAGAGACGCCACCAGCGGGGAAAGAAACAGAGAGACACGCCTCCGGCAGGCTGTGCGCGCTCCCGCGCGGCCGATGCATTTCTGGCAGACGATCCATTTATGGCACAACACCTGTTCGGACAGCCAACTCAGCAGCAGAAGAAGCGCCTGCGCTGACGTCAATAACCTGCGCCGTGTGGGATTGCGAATCCACTTTGAAATATGTTACACTTTTTGCGGCGGGGAGCATGAAAACGAAAAAGCAATATAATTTTCTTTATCGTTTTAATTAAGTTACAGAATGAGCCATGTTGAATTGTAAAATGAAAAAGCAGTTTGGGTTATTTCTTTTTAATTTTATTTATGAGTCAAAAGGGGCATTTGTATTTCGAAAATGAAAATGCATTTCTGCTATTGCATTTTACTTTTCAACTTTGACATTTCAAATTGAATTTTGTTACTATTTCGCTAGGGTGTAATTTGAAAATGAAATCTTAAATGTCCTTTTCTATTTCATTTTAATTAAGTTACAAAATGAGCAATGTTGAATTGTAAAATGAAAAAGCAGTTTGGGTTATTTCTTTTTAATTTTATTTATGAGTCAAAAGGGGCATTTGTATTTAGAAAATGAAAATGCATTTCTGCTAATGCATTTTAATTTTCAACTTTGACATTTCAAATTGAATTTTGTTACTGTTTTCCTGGGTTGCAATTTGAAAATTAAATCTTAAATGTCCTTTTCTATTTCATTTTAATTAAGTTACACAATGAGCAATGTTGAATTGTAAAATGAAAAAGCAATTTGGATGATTTCTTTTTAATTTTATTTATGAGTCAAAAATAGCAGCCAGATTTTGAAAATGATAAAGCATTTCTTCAAATGCATTTTAATTTTATTTATGTTACACATATGCTTCCATAGTTTCTAGTTGGACCAACTGAAGTTGTGTACTGATATTTAATCAATCTTTTTTGGGTCATAAGATAAGTACTTCTGTTTTGTTTTTGTTCAGTTGGAGGAATTTATGGGACATCCAGCTGTTAATTTGCTCAATGCATTTATTGAAGAGTTGGACGGGTTTAACATCACCTGGTGACATTGAGATATAAAGTTGAGTGTAATCCGCTTAGTTGTGGTAGTTAATGTTATTTGTTGTTATAATCTGGCTTAGTGGGAGTATGTAAATGCAAGATAGGAGGGGCCCTAGGATGGAACCCTGGGGGACCCCGCATGTGATTTCTGTGTTTTGCGATGAGAGTTGGCTAATCACCAGAAGGCGACAGATTCACTCCTCCCCTATTTAGAGGTGGCTAAGGCTTGGATGTCAGCAAATGTTTTAAGCGTGAATGATAACACTGGCCTCATAAGAAAACTTTGACCTCAGCACGGCACATCTGGTGTAGCGAATCTATAACGTTCATACCAATAATACAATAACATGATCAGGTCTTATGCTTAGAAAACAGAAAGCTCCTGGCTTCAGGTGCAGAGAAGCGCATACTTCTCCAAACTGTGCATTGGCTCTGTGAGTCAAGGATGTAGTTCAAATACACAGTGATGACCTTGTTTAACACGTTACTGATAATGAAGGACGATGAGGAGGGAAAAAAAACTCATGCTATGATGGGTTTATAACTTTACAATAGTCGCAGGGTGACTCATTAAAGAAAGAAAACTCAGACTGTAGAGAAGAAATATGTTTTAGATCTTGTTTACACATTTCCTCCTGACTGTGCCGGTAGGATATGTCTGCAGAGCGCTGTGCAAGGACAGGATGGCATGCTTCTGTGATGAACAGTGCAATGTGCAGAAAACCCCCTCATCGCCTGCATCTAAAATCACAGTGGATGATTTTTTAATAATTAAAAAGTATGTGCAAACCTGGTGAGGAACTACAGAAAACATCTGATCTCTGTAATTACAAACAAAGATTTCTTTTCAAAATATTTCTTTTTGTTTGTCTGATGTATAAAAACTTATGGCATGCAATAAAATGGAAATTAATTATTTAAAAATCATCCACTGTGATTTTCTGCCATATCGGTATTGCGATTGCGCATGCTCACTAATGCGGTTTGGACCCCCGGTACGGTTTTCATTTTAGGACATCCTCGGACTCAGGTGTGATACTCAGAAAAACAGCCGTCATCTTCAGAAAAAACTGCCTCAGCGTCAGAAAAATATCCCTTATTTTCACATGAAACTGCTTCAAACGATTGTGTCAGAAAAAATGTAGTCAGTTGTCAGGAAAACCTCTGTCAGAAAAAAATGTAGTCAGTTTTCAGGAAAACCTCGGTCAGAAAAAATTTGGTCAGTTGTCAGGAAAACCTCGGTCAGAAAAAAATGTAGTCAGTTGTCAGGAAAACCTTGGTCAGAAAAAATGTAGTCAGTTGTCAGGAAAACCTTGGTCAGAAAAAATGCCGGTGGCAGCGCACCGCCGCGGAGGAAATGCGCCCGGCGGGGGCTTTTGGACCCCAAAAAAAACCCTGGCTCGACTGTAATAAGCCTGCGTGTGTTTTCATCAATACGGAGCCTATTAAAGCCTCTTAAAGGCTGTTTTTGACGTTTCAAGTATGCCCGGTACTCATTGTGCTGTGGTTGGCTGTAGAAATGGAGGTAACCACAACGAACAGTGGAGAATGCAGTTTTAGTTTTGGTAGCATAGTCATTAGCACGCAGGCTTTCGCTTAGCCTATTGCTGGAAGTTCATGTGAAGGATTAATGTTTAGAGCATCACAGCCTTATCCGGGCTCTTACTGCTTCTAACAAGTAAAAATCCCATTCAAAAATACAAACTGTAAGCGTTTAAAAGCACGACGGAAGCTAATAAACTACATGCGAACTGCCAGCCATAGCGTGGATATTTCACAAGCATGAAATACCTGCGATAGGATGATACAGCACATCTTGAATCCATGAACTCTGGGATGAAAAGTAGCTGAGACCAAATCTGCCTGCCAACACTCTCTTCTTCCCAGCCGTCTAACAGCGTTTGTGGGTCTGGGATTGTCACCCCGTGGAATGTCAAGAAGCCCGGTATAATCAGCCTGGAATCATTTCCCTCTTCTTTTGTCAAAAACAATCAGTAGCTTCTGCAATGTAGCTGCACACGCGGACGCACATAGTTCTTTCTTATGCTTTGCGGACACAGACCTCTATGGCAAATATATGTTTTAAGTTTGTCGACTTTCCACTTTCACAATAATCAATTTTGCAGCTTTCCCTGTCTGTATGTATGTTCGCTTTGCCTGTTTGGGGTCCAACAACATCAACCATGTGAAGGTGTGATAGCTGTTTTTGATGGGGTGGCTGGGAAAGGGAGCGCCATTGTTGGCTGTATGTATCTACATATGTTTCAGTAAAATGGACATAGAAAAGTTATTCTCAGTATATTTTTATCGTCTATCATAATCCATTTTTTCCTTCACTTTCACTTCTGCTCCGTCCGTTCATTGATAAGTAAAGAGTCCATGCGTGCGATGGGTGAGCAAACAGAGGAGAATCTGCTGCATTCAAAGCGGGCAGAGCGGAGCTGCATCCATGTCACCAGAGCGAGCACACGTGTGCACGCTGCGTGCATGGAAAAAAAAAGAAAAAGCGGGACTCCTTAAATGTCACGCATTTCTCAGCACGGTAGCTATGTCGCCGACATGCGACGTGTCAGCACACATCATCATCACCCACCGAGCATGTGCAGATCAGGCCCTCTGCCTCCCATGTACGTTCATATATGCATGAGATTTGCACGAGGATGAACTTGGTGGCAGGGGGAGCTTGAATCTTTTTTTTTGTGTCTTTGTGCGTTAACCCAGCCGTGCTGTGAAGGGTCGGCAGCATAATGGCCCAGTGGCTGTACTTCAGTAGTCGTTCCAGAGTGTTAATTTAACGTTAAACCCCCTTTTTTCATCCCCTGTTTAATTGAAACTAATCTTTTTCTTCAAGGTAACAGATACACAACAAAAAGTTAATCCGCCGTTGGAATATTCTTATGCAATTTGTCCTTTTTTATCCAAACTGAGAGAAACGGATGGATAGATCATGAGAGCAGATAAGAGGTCTCCCTGATAAACACAAACTGCCTGATGTTTGGAGATAAATTTGTTTGCTGCGGGACGCTTCAGCTCACAGCTGTTGGAAAGTCAATATTAGTCCTACTTTTTTTCTGTCCTCCACGCTTCAGCGAACTTATTCTCTTCGGATACAAAAAAGCCGTTCTCGCCAGCTGTGGCATATATTAGTGTATCATTTAATCATGTGTGTGTCTGAGCCCTTCAACAATGTTTGCACGGATGGAGGATCCTCCAAAGGTTAATGAGATGAATGTGAAAACAGGGATGAATTGGATAAGATCGGGACTTCTTGTTTTTCTGTCAGATAGAATCTCATCAGGGTTTATTCACAGCTTCCATCATTCAAAGGTTTTCCCGGGAAAGTCAAACATGGACAGACATGTGATTCAGCAGAACTTAGAGGAAGATGTTTAATTGGCGCAATTTTATTTGTATAGCATATTTACAGCACAAGGTAATTCAAGGTGCTTTACATGATTGGGTGGTAAAGAAACCAAACATCTGAATGCATAGAAAGTAAAAAAAGGCAAAAACACTCAACACTCAATGATTTATAAACTAATACAATTATTTTAAAGTCTCTGAGCTACAGGGAGCCAGTGGAAGGACTTTAGAATTGGGGTGATGTGCTCTACTTTTCTGATTCTGAGGACGCCAGAAGCAGTGTTCTGGATCAGCTGCAGGTGTCTGATATACTTTTTAGGCAGACCTGTGAGAACGCTGTTGCAGTAATCAATCCAACTAAGGCTACGTCCACACTAAGCCGATAAGGTTATACGGGGAGTTAGACGCCTAATGTTATCCACTCAACACGAGCATTTACGTCCCGTTTAAGGTCCGTTTAAGTTCCCATGATTGTGCAATCCCATACCGACCTGTGCAAATACTGGGCATGCGCGAAAAGACGCACTGAACACGCGTATAATCTATGTGACAACAGCGCCTACATAATATATACAAGAAGCTCTACAGCACAGTACATATCTGCTTGTCCCGTTAACCGAAGAGAACAATAGCTGCTCAGAAGAGAGAGTTTTTGGTGTGGACAGACGACGAGATCGATTTATTACTCTTCGCGGTTGTCTTTGTCTGTAGTGTCGTATTGTTATTGACGCAGCATTCATTGACGCCACTTCCTTTTATTATCCGGGGAAGCTGTCCACACTAGCTCGCTTAGCCGTTGAATTAAGATTTACACGGCTCTCATACCCGGCTAATAGTTATCCGGCCTCAGACCTTAAACGACGCCAGGTTAGTGTGGACGATAGGGGGGTGTAGACTAAATAATTATACGTTTAAGGCATTATCCGGCTTAGTGTGGACGTGGCCTAAAGATGAACGCATGGATGAGTTTTTCAAGGTCCTTTTGCGAAATTAGTCCTTTAATCCTAGAAATGTTCTTCACGTGAGAGAAGACTGATGTTGTGGGATTGGGGCCAATGATGTACTGGTATCGTTATCGGTTAGATAACCAATACTATGAACTAATACTTAAAAGGTGGAAACTCTGCTATAATTTCACAGACATCTTTTTATTTTTCACTTGAAATTTTAGCGTTGGGGTCATTTTTATTGATTTTTCTTTCTACTTCACCATCATTTGTTGTAACAAGCAGAGAAGAAAATAAAACATGTCTTCCAATTCATTGCATTTTTTGTGTGTAAAAGTATAGGCATTGGTACTCTGTATGGGCAAGTACTCAGATCCAAGTATCAGTTTGAAAAATAAAATCCAGGAGGTCGTCTACTGTGTAGGTGTTTGTCTGGGTCCAGAACATTCCAAACTTCCCAACATCTTGTGGAGAAACATCCTGACGAGAGATCCACAGACACGCCTCTCCTCAGCTAAGTCCTTCATCCATTCTGAGGAGATTCTTGGAACTTGCATCCCTAAGACTGGTGATGTATTAGCATGGTCCCTGCTTGTGCTAGTTTTGGTATTATTTTCATTGAACCAAGCTCTGTCCATTTTGGCATACAACCGTTTCAGAGTATCTTTTTTGCTGCCTCCAAAAGTCCTGATTAATAGCCTACAGCACCCTCACTCCTTATTGCATCATTTCAACTTCATTTACAGCAGTGTTGTAGTTTGCCCTGGCTTGGCCCAGCCCCCCTTTGACACACAGTAGAACCACGCATGTTTGCCATTCAGAATTTGCTGGCTTTTTTTGCGGAACGTAACTTCAAATCATTTGTAGAAAATTCACTTTTCCATGAATTACCTCTAAAATGTTTGAAAGAAAATGCAGCTTGGAAACTGATATACCTTAGAACAAGCACCATTATATTTAGTATGGGCTGTACACCCACGTAGTGTTGGGGATTGAAACTTATTACCTCTTTAGTGCTGACCGAAAACATTCGTTGGGAACAGATACTGAAAATATTTTGTTTTCAGTGTTGAATTTTGGTACTTTGCCGATGAAATGTCCCCATTGATGATCCCTCCACCTCAGTTCTTTTCACCGCTGCATGTTACATGACTCACACACAGACCCACCTCTCATTTACACTTTTCCACCTGACTGACTAGCATAACAGGAGTTCAGGGATGAAGAAAATACAAAAAAACATCAAAGGTTACCTTTTTTCGAAAGAAAATGTTAACAGTATATGTAACATCAGTTTATGATATCAATATGCAAGCCGAAGCCCTATATTATATCCAGGTTTATAGAAGTGATGTTTTCTAATTCTTACACTAAGGATAGATACTTCAGCACTTTATCATCATACTGTTTACTTTTTTTTGCACTAAATACTACTTTTTATTTTTTTAATTACAACAGTCGATTTTGTTTTTTATTCTTGCTCTAAAAAGAAAAATGATTGTTAAATGATAGTTCACTGTTTGCACTAAAAGTTTGCTGTGCTTTTGCTTATTTTAATAAAAAACAAACAAACATTGAAGTACTTTTTTTCCTACTTATGAGATTTAAAAATATAGATACAGAAATATTTACCATTCGGTACTGGTATCAAAAACCAGGTATTTTACTGGTATTTGTTAAAAATCCTAACCATACCCACTTTTACTCCCAAGAGTGCAAACATGGAGAACTGTAGATACTAGTTTTTGGAGTAGTGCTAAGACGCTTTCCACTGTACATATGAATGCGTCTGTATATTTGATGTTTGGAATACTAAAATGCGTTTTTAATTATCAGTTTCAAGTTCTACTGTTATGGTTCTGATATCTTAAGGATTCAGGTGTTACTGAGAGCATGACGTCCTGCTCTGTTTTCTGTTATCCCTTTCATATTATAATAAACTCTACGAAGCAAATTAGTGAAACCTCTTTACTCTTTGATCTAATTTCAGTTTATTTATAAAGAGCCGATTCACAACAGATGTCCTTTTAGGGGACTTTACAAGAAAAGTCAATATAATACAATTCTACAAACATTTCAGTTAAGTTTTCTATCTAAGGAATCTCAGCAGATTACGTTGAGTCATTGATGAGACATTGTGCACTGAGCATGCAGACTTCAACCACAGCAATCACTCATTAATCCCTCTTACTGAGCAAGCATGTGAGTGATCGATGAACTTTTCAGAAGTCTTTAAATCCCTTATGATAAAATGTTCTTAGTTATAGTAGGTGTAGAGCAGTTAGGGCATCTTTATTCTTTAGATACTCTGTGTGATCAGACAATTGTTGATTGTGTTGCTTATCGTTTGACTTGATTGTTCTTTTCATCATTAATTGAAGTGTTTATTTCAGTGTCGATCTTACACAAAGCTTCATCTTGACAAATAAACATAAATCTCCAGATTCTTTTACTGGTATTAAAAGTCGCTCAAGCCTTCACATTGATTTTTAGATGATGAAACTGATCGGTTTATGAATATTGGTGTAGCCTAATGAAGCTTAATCACGCTACCAGGCAGAGAAAGACCCATCTTTTGTTTCCAATATTTGAAAATGTGTTTTCGTGCGGTCTAAGGTTCATGTTGTTGTCCCTCGTTTCTTTTTTTTCTTCAGTATTTTACTATTTGTTGAAGAGGAAAGGAAAACACACACACAAACACAAACACACACACAACCAACTAGATACAGATACACCCCCCTCCTTACTCATCCCTGCCCCCTCATACCAAATCTGACAGAGACCATCTCCATAGCAATAATCAAAAAGTATTATGTCATAACTTAGATCGGAGTTGTGCAGGATTTTATTAGATTTTTTTCCACTCTCAATCCTAAACACACGCATTCAGAAGTTTCCCTCCCCCTCTGATCCCACGGAGCCTCGTTGGGCGTTACGTAACACTCTTACTTCGAAGAGCTGACATCATCGGCGGTCACAGAGATGATGGAGTGGGCAGGACCACAAAACACTGTGAGGGCAGAATGTTGGACTGTGAGGTCTAACGTTGCAGCTCCTCCTTCTCAGGTTTCATTGTTTTTGTGTGATAGCCCTCGTATGACTGTAAGAATTACATGTTCAATATTTTCCTTCAATGGAGAGAAATTTTAGAATCTACATGGATAAAAATATTAAATAAACAAAGTTGAAAACAGTTAAATAGTATAATTAAAACAATGTTAAATGGCTAAAAGAAAATCAATATTTTTATTATATTCTAAGTATAAATAACAAGGAATTTCAAATTAAAAGAAAAGAGTAAACATAGAATTGCACAAAATGTCCTGGGAGTCTTTTAAAATTATTATTATTATTATTATTATTATTATTATTATTATTATTATTATTATTGTTGTTTAGGCAAGGCAATTTTATTTGTATAGCACACTTTCCAAAACAAGGTAATTAAAGGTGGTAAGGAAACAAATATAACACATAATGAAAGAATGGGAAATTAAAACCGTAATTTAGGAAAAGCAAAAAAACGTTAATCAGAGAAAGTAAAACAGCAACTATGCTTAATAAAACATCAGAGGAAACAACAACAATCCAGTGAAACACACACATTATATTAGAACATTACTGAAAGGGAGCTCTAAACAGATGGGGTTTTATCTTTGATTTTAAAAGAGCTTAATGATTCAGCACCTTTGCAGTCCTCTGGACGTTTGGTCCAGATTTGAGGAGTATAGAAACTGAAATCTGCTTCTCCGTGTTTGGATCTAATTCTAGAACTCTACAGTTTTTTTGTTTTGTCTTGAATGTTCATTTTGTGCTTTTTTTTTCCATGTAGGTCTTGTCATTTTGTAGATAATTTTGTTGTATAAGTTTCTCTTGAAAATTCTTATTTGACGAAAAAGGAAATGATCCACTCGTCCATTAAACAAAACAAAAAAAAATTTGACGCCGTCCACGTCTTTCCCAAGTGTGATAGCAATTTCTCTCCAAGAATTATAAGCAATGTTTTGATCACAGAGATCTCTATAAGGCGAATCATAAAGATGTCTTAATTAACGAAGTTTTGCCAGTAGGAGCTCTTGCCAGTCCACCATGTTTTTTTCACGTGGGTTTTTAACGTTGTTAGAAAACTTTGTAGGTGTGCGATCCGGTAACTTGGGGCTCCCCAGAGGCACGCGGAGGGGTGTGATTGCTGAAATGTGTTGAGCCGTGTGGGCCTCGCGGATGTGTCAAGCATAAACCAAGCTTGACGCACAGCTACATCCGGTTGTCCTTGATCATCTTCCTCGGTTTCTGGGCCATTTTCCACTGTTTCCCAGTATACTTAAGCTTTTTGATCTATCCTCAGCATTGTGATTTCCCTGCCAGGGTGTCTGTGGTAAGTCTGGTTGATGCTAAGAGGACGGCCACAAAAGTTCAGTTTGCTCAACTTCTGCGTTGCTGGCTTTTGCCTCTTTGAAGCTTGGAAAATAGCAAAAGTTTCAAAAATTGCCGCAGCGAAAGCACACAAAGCACGGCAGAAACACTGACAGCCTCAACTATAGACTTAACATGTAATCTTGGCGTTCTGGGCGTTGACGTTTTGGCCGGTGTGAACGGGCTATGAGGGAGGCCGGAAAGAAGGGTCCTTCAACACAACATCTAGTCCAGCTTTTCAACAAATAAGACCACCCATCCTGCTCTGGTCATTCATGTAAAATGAAAGCAGCACATCAGCAACAACAGGCCCACTGTGTCCAAGGCCTTCCTCACCTGGAGGCAGAGCTTGTTTAGCTACATCAGCGTTCTCTGCCAGATTTTTAGACTCCCCGCAGTTGTCTTAAGTTGTCTTATCTGCTCCTCAGCGTGAGTCTTGGGATATTGTGCCTGTCCACCTTTCTGTTATACACCGCATACAGAGGTGGAGCAGAGCTCTGAATTTCGAGGGAAATGAGCCAAACAGGAGCTCATGTTGCACCTTGATTCTGAGCTTTTCTTCAGTGGCTCACAGCGGCTCTGGTAAATGAGACTGGGAAGCACGATGTTGGCAGTGGCGAGCTCCGCAATGAGACTGAAAGTGTTCCTCTGTGAACGGAGGGCTGATTGCTGATTGATACATTGACTGCGGCTGATTGTGCATCATGAGGAGGAACTGGGAGGACGGCCTGATTGCAGAGAGGAAAACAATCTCACTGGCCTTGTTGGTGTGTTTTTCTGGGAGCTCTGTGTTAATCTGTTTGACCAATTAGGAGTCATTTAGAGGAAGGGCTTCATGAGCACCTGCAGCTTCGTCCCATTGACCCCACTTACAACTGCACTAATTACCATCCCAGCATCTTTACATTCTTTCGCTTCACATTGATTTTTACTGAATATCTGTCCGTACATTTTGATGTATCAGCAGGAGGACTGAAGGAATATTGTCAGCTGAGCTGCATCCATGCCTCCCCCATATCTCCTTTTCCCGACTATGAATATTTCACAGACATCGTGTATTTCCTCCAGTCTCCAAACATCATCCATAATGTACCACATCTTGGCCTCAAATCTGCTTGTTCTACATCAACAATCGTCACTAAGGGTTTGTCGTGGCAGCTGTGGCTGCAGCGTAGGACCTAACCCCTTTTCAGTCTCCATTTTTTATCTGCTCTGTGCTGCATGTTTAATGATTTTTGTTGAGTTAAAAAACAAAATTCTGTTGCAAGGTGACCTCTGATCCCTGGAGAATGTGGGGAACTCCAGGCCCTACAAGACTGTTCATGCAGCTTGAACTGTTTTATATGGGATTTGATGTTATCATCCAAGACATAAAAGCACAGAATTGTTTGTTAACATGTTTAAAAATAAAATTTGAAAAGGGTGGCCTTAATTTCTGTCTTGAGATTCATGACTCATTAATTCGATTTTATCGACTAATTGAATTTCTGTTTTTGAAGATTTAATTTTTGAAAAAAACTATATAATCAATTAGTGTTTTTTTTAAAAAAAGAGTTTTTTTTAACCAATACTCAACTTGGACTTCTATAGATCAGAGGAACGTCTATCCAACCATCATCCACCATCTTGTTTTACAAGGACACTTTACAGCTTGTTTCACTTGCTAGGACCACGCCACAGATTAAGTTAACGATTCGCAAGCAAGAATAAGGCTACAAGTTAAGAATTTAAACAGTTTATTTAAGGCGTGGAGGATTGAAAGGTCTAGGGAGAGGTACTGTCGGAGACATGGAGGAAGACTCAGTGTGGGGGCGCAGTCTTCAGGAAAATCATAATTCGGAGCCTGCTCAGGACCCCCCCAGACAGAACCTATAAGAGAGAGATGTTAGAAAAAGTGGCACTGGAGTGAGCGAGAGCGTGGAACGGGGATGCTGCAAACGGAGGATGCTGTAAGAGAAAGGGAGAGGGTTATGAGGGGTGGTCCGGCAGGACCCCTAGAGTAAGTGGGTCAACGGGACCCCGAGAGAAAAGCGGGTCGGCAGGACCCCGAGAGAAAAGTGGGTCGGCAGGACCCCGAGAGAAAGCGGGTCAACGGGACCCCGAGAGAAAGCTGGTCAACGGGATCCCGAGAGAAAAGCGGGTCGGCAGGACCCTGAGAGAAAAGCGGGTCGGCATGACCCCGAGAGAAAAGTGGGTCGGCAGGACCCAGAGAGAAAGCAGTTCAACGTGACCCCGAGAGAAAAGCGGGTCGGCAGGACCCCGAGAGAAAAGTGGGTCGGCAGGAACCCGAGAGAAAAGTGGGTTGGCAGGACCCCGAGAGAAGGCGGATCAGCGAGGCCTAGCAACCTAGAGGGATGGGAAGGGAGGGGCGACAAACGGAGGGGACAGACGAGAAATGAGAAGCAGACAGGGTCTATATGTGTATCCCAGCGTGATTAGGAACGTGAGAGAGGCCGGAGGTGCCAGGTGAGGCGAGTTTAGGGCTGATTAGGACGTGCGAAGCGGGTATGGGGCGTGTCCTTACTCCTGAACTTAAGTTAACTTTGTTAACTCCATTTTTAGTTGGACTTTGAATTCCAGTCAGCTCCAGCACAGGATGATTAAAATAAAAGAACATTAAAAAAAAAAAAGTTGTCTCTTGGAACTTCTTTTTTAGAAATAAAAGCGGGTAAAGACATTTTTATCTTCTCTCCTTAGCATGTCATTAAATATTTATGTATTGTTTTGAACTCTAATAATAAAATTCCCTTTGTCTTTTTATATTTTTAGTTAATATTTCATTCAATTATAATTTCTATTGTCTTTTTAACGTCTTATTTTGTAAATTTAGAAACATCCAACATATTCTCAGCTAGATTTAGATGTGGAATTTGACTGGACTATTCTAACGCATGAATATACTTTAAGCTAAACTATTCCATTATACTTTTAACTACACTGGTAACAATGCTACATTCTTCCCCTCGCCCTCCATTCATCTTCCCTTCAGTTTGGGCAGCCTCCCTGTCTCTACTGAAGAGTTAATCCCAACTTTTGATGTGATTTCAATGTCTTTCTTCTTGCATCTCTCTTATAAATGCCTAATTATTGAGGTTGAGACGGAACAGTAAATCATATTCTAGGATCCATAATAAGGTCAGTATTTGCTTTATTAGGACTGCAACACTGTACGGCGCCATGTTTATATACTTTATCACAGAGTTTTGCCTTAAATATAGAAATCGGCGGAGACGTCATCTGCACAGAAATAATGCTGGAGAACTTACTGAGCCTGATCTCTCCTTCGGGTCCAGATTTCAAACATGATCATTTATGGTTTCCTGAAATTCCGTCTCCTTGTGGATGAGACCCCTTTCCATTTTATATCTTATATCTCACCTGGTTTTGTCTCCATGTAGACAGGGCCTTAGGGCTGTCCCGATCTCAAGATCGGATCGGGACGATATTTTCACATTGTTCAGTGATCAGAGATTGGCTATATTAGATGACAGGTCATGGCAATTTTCACAAAAGTACCTCCTACTGTTTGACGTTGATTGCGCAATAATTCAAACCCGCATAGCGGTGCAAACAAGCACTCTTAATTATCACAGATCAGCATAGCAGATTAAACACAGTTCCAATATTGGTAAACCTCAACAAATATGCTTAATTGTACATTTTAACTTCTAAACCCTGTCTAGGGTGTCCCCCGCCTTTCGCCCGTTGACAGCTGGAGATAGGCACCAGCACCCCCGCGACCCATTAAGGATTAAGCGGTTAAGAAAATGGATGGATGGATGGAACTTCTTAATAAAGGCAGAGAAACTCACCCTCTGGTATTTACATGCAACGATAATCGAAATAAACAGAGAAAAACTCGTTTTACTCCCACAGCAAGGAGGAGGAAAAAAGGCATACGCTGAGCTGCACCTGTGGTGCATTCAAATAGCTTTGGATATCTATGCTTAGTTCAGGAGCATAAGATATTTCAGCTTATAGTTAAAACAACAATCACCTCCGACAGTTCAGCCAGTTCACTGCACCTCCCACTGGACTTTATCTGGAGCTTTATCAGCCTGGATTGATTGGAGCAGGATTTTTGATAGATTGGGGCAGCATCTGCAGTAATTTAGCCGTGTATGAGTAGAGCCACCGCTCTCCTGCATCAAAAGAAACCAAAATAGTTTGGACATGTGATCTGGAGGCCTTCTGGACACCAGTCACTTTTGTGGACGCCCCAATGGAAAGCAGACCCAGAACTTGCTGGGACTGTTCATCTTTTCTGGCCTTGGAAAGCTTCGAATCCCCCTGTGAGAAATGATACTTTCCCCGCAGAGAGAGGGGTGTCTGGGTTTTCCTTGACCCGTTACTGAGACCCAACCTTCATCCTGCTACAAATGCAAACCACAGAAACCACAGAAAACAGTGATCCAGTCCATGAAAGAACTTGACAGTTTGAGGAAGTTAATGTGACAACCTATAAACCAGTATGTCCCTCTAATTCAGCTGCAAGGACACAAGGTGCTGTGAAATGGAACCTGTCAGTGTTGATGCGTATAAAGAGAAAAACTTCTTGAAGGTTTGGTGGGAATGAGCAGCTCATCTCTATCCTGTTGGTTGTTCTCTACGGGGACACAGGGCTTCACGCTTTGTGGAGATATAATGAGATTTCACTTTTTATCAGCAGTCTTTTTGTGATTTTTCCAGATTGCTGAGCTGAATTTTGCTTCTTGATGTTGTGCGTGTTGTGTGTTTGTTTGTTTACCAGCCTGGTCCCTGGGCTGGATGGAGCTCACAGCGGCTCCTAGCAGTAAACATTAACCACATCCAGCTGTCACCTTGACACGACTGTGTGCTCTGTGGCTTTTTACAAGCTGCTGTGGGTTGGTTCAGGCCTGTGGAGTCATCGCAGCAGAACACAAAGCAGAGTAGGGCTTCAGAGAGATTCTAGAGTACAAAAAGGTTGAAGAGGGGGAAAGAAAGCTGTGGGAAAGCTGTCACCTACTCATTCTGTTTCATGTTGGAACGGAAAATGCATGAAAATGGAAGTGAAATTAAAAAAAATACTCTACATACAAACAGTTTGCTCCGTTCAGTCTAAACACAGGTTGTTTCCATTCACCTTACGGGACTTCAAATGTTCCAGAAAGAACCTGATGTTCCCTCACAGTTGGAATTAGTCTGAAATATTATTAGATTGTAATATTTTCCATATAAGCATTTAGACAATACTAAAATGAATTGAAATGTCTGTCCACCTGTCTGTCAATTTATCTACCCTTTTTCCCATCCTACCAACAATTTATCTGCTTCCACATCCATCCATCCATCTCGACCTGGATCTTTTCCACTCCAGGTTTAACGGTGGCAGAATGGAAGAAATCTTAATCTCTTGAGAACATTTGCTTTCATGGCAAGAGAACTGGATTTACATCTTCCTTCTACTGCAAAAAAACCTCCAAAAAACAAATATTTCTTTGTTCCTTCATGTACCATTCTCACACAGACTAACTCTTTTATCCTTATTTCTTTATCCTGACCTTTCTTCTCTACTTCCTACCCTGTTAAGGAGCTTTCCCGGACACAATCCATAGATGTCCACCAATTGTCCCCTGTGTTGGGGACACATTCTCTGTTCTAACTGCAGGTTTTTCTCTCTCTTGTAGCTCTGCATGAGTTTCCAACCGACTTGTTCACAAACAAAGAGAGAACCGAGGGAGCTGTGGCCCTGCATCTGCTCTGTGTAAGTCCACTTTCATTAATATTTGCAAGTCTCTTTGTCTTCTCAAAACTAACCAACAGGAAACATCAAGCCATTCTTTACTTCACCAACATTACTGAATTAGTAGGTGTGCAATGAAAAAGTCAGGCAAAGGCTGAAATATTTCTTATTGTAAAGTATGTGAGCAGATGAAAGGTCAGAGATGGAACAATAAGGTTGTAGGACTGTATTTTCTTCCTTTTACTGTTAGACACATTCTCAAATAGCTCTCAGAGTAAAACCGGCTGGATTCAGGAAAAATGAAGTGCATGCCTTAATGTATATAAAAGACCTGATCCAGTGTTTCTAGTGGTCCTTGCCTCACCAGCTCCAGCAGTTTCAAGCCCACTGCAGCACTGTCACGGACTTCATTTATCTCAAACTGGGTTCTGCAACCACCCAACAGAGAAAAAAGAGAGTCTCCCACCAGAACACACCAGCCAGGGAATAGGCCCCACCAAGTGAGGGGCGTATTTCCCCTCCGTCACATTCCCTGCCGCTGACTGATGTCTCTTTATCGGAGATCCTAAGTGCTACCCATGGATCAACTGTCCCAGACAAAAACCCAGTGCCCGAAACCCCGGCACACCAACATTAACGACCCCCTGCTCATTGGCACCGGCGATGCACCTCCCCTGCCGAGCCAATCCAAAACCAGGCGCACCCATAAGAAGCCTGGCACTTCCGCTGAGGGCTAAGGACCTGGGAACGCCCCCACAGCCACACCCCCAGCGCATGCCAAAACCAATCCTCGTTGCCCCACCCAGTTGAAAAAAGTAAAACAAGCATTAACCGCCTGCCATCCAACAGCCAACCCCAAGGACCGTCCAAAAGCTGCCAATGTCTCACCCAACAACAGGACCTGGGGTGACCAATCCATCGGGGGGTTCTGAGAAGATGGCACCCCACCGTCCCACCACCCTGGGAACCTCAGCCAATCCGTGTGCCCAGGGTTGTAATAGTTTTAAAATTTTCAATAGTTTTAGTTTTTATTTAGTTTTGACTTAAGATTTCACATTCTATTTAGTTTTAGTTAGTTTATACCACTTGCTAGGTAGTTTAGTTTTAGTTTTTTGAAAATGCTTAGTTTCAGTTTAGTTTAGTTCCGCCAAATCTATATGTTAATGCTAGGGGTGTAACTGTCCATGACTTCTGTTTTCTACCTAAACACAGGCACAGTGAGGAACTCAGAGTTCAGTTGCTCAGTGGAACTTTAAAAAGTGGTACCAGAACAAAACAGGATTCCAAACTATCACTTAACTCTGCTATTTGGGAACATGAATAGTTACTCATGCAGCTACAGTAGAAAAAGAACGATGGACCGAACCAAAATTTTGACACATCTTTCAGCAGCAATAAGGTCCGTAACACGCTTTGCGCGGACCTGAATGTCTCATCTGAAACAATGTCAAGAATGGAAACATCATTGGTACCGGAGAAAAACCAGCTGACGTCACCATTGCTACCAGTAGCATCAAATCAGGACAAACTCCTTACTGAGGGTTGTACTAAGTTTTCCAAATTTTCAGACTTTGGAAAAAGCAAGTTGGCAGATTCCATGTTTATGAGATGTGATTTTCCCAAAAGCTGCTCATGCTGCATTCAAGTACAGCTGGGAAAACAACTCCACAGAGATTTAAGCCTGTTTTATTCTCTCTTTTTTTTTTTTTTACATTTGTAAACATTAACACTGACTGTTTTCAAGTAGTTATATTGTTTGCTACTCTATGTCTGCTTGTACTTTTTTGAAATATCCAATCACATCTCAAATATAAAACATAATCAATCAAATCCATCCCAGGAATTGAGAATAAGAATAATTTTTTTTTGTTGATGCACATTTGCATTTATTTTTCTTGCTTGAAGTGTAAAGAACACTTACCGAACTGTGATTTTTGTGTACCTTTCCATCCCGAATAAGCGCCTTTAGTGGCGGTGATGCAGGAAAAAGAGCCTTAAATTGAATTCTCCTTAAGGCCCTAAACAACCTTTAGCCACTGCTGTTTGTAAGTTACGTAAGACATTGTTTAATGCTTGGTTTATTTTAGAAAAATATTACAAGTTTAGCATATTTTTTATTCACATAACCTTTATCTGTCATTATTCACATAAATATCAATACTGCAGAGTTTTGTTTTTGGCACCAGTTTCATGTGAGACAATACATATACAGAGAAACATAAGAAATAAGGAAACACAAGAAATATGTCTATGAACACAACTGAGACTTGCTTTTGAATAAGTAAACAAATTAAATACATAATTGAAATTATAACCTAAACCATTGCAGATGTTAAAAAGACATAATTTACTTTGAAAGAATCAAATGGGTTTTAAACTTTAATTGGATCTTTTTGTCAGGAGGTCTACCTTCACTGGGAAAGTTGTTTTTCTGGTTTTCTAACCGTGTTGGCAGCACTACCAGCACTTGCTGAATCAGTTTATTACTGTTACTCACACAGTAGCCATGCAAATCATCTGCCTTTTAAGCACAAGAGTGCTGAAATTGAAAATAATCTGCCCCTTTGACCAATCGGGAGGAGGCTTTATATGAAAGCGTTTGGCTGGTTTCTTTACCTGCAGCTGCTTGATTCTAGTGAGAACCAAACAACACCTGGAATGTTTATTCCTCTGCTAATTTAGGAGCTGAAGATGGAAGCAAGAAGGCATTTAAAGCCATGGAAAATAACATAAACGTGAACAGATGCCACATCATGTGGCCTGAATAATACTACATTTGTTGCAGCATATGGTCTTTTTTTCAGGGACTTTCACCCAAACATTGGATTGATTCCAGATGCTTCAATTTTCCTGAAGCCACCAGGCGGAGATTTTAGTAAAGAAGTGTATCTTTTTGTTTTTAAAAAAAACAAAAAAACAACAGATAATCTCAGAAATGTAATCTTGATTTGGACACACTCAGAAATTAAAGTACAAAATTGTACTTTTATGGGTACAATGTCTTTTCACTGGGCTGGTACCCTTAACTATAGGTACCTATTTGTACCCCTGTAGTCTGTACATTTTATCAGTGCTACACATTACCTGACCACAATGTAGCCAATAGTTGCCCAATTTAGTTTATTTGTTTGATTTAAAAAAAATGTAAAATATGATTTAAATGTCTTAACAATAAAACTATGAAGTCCATTTGCATAAATCTAGCTTTGCTAATGGATGTATTTGTAGTAAAAAATAAATAAACACCAGAAATTATACCTTATCCATGAAATGGTACAAACATGTGCTTTTTAGTCCTGAGGAACATGTATGTACCGTTCAGACAATGCAAAAGGTAGAGATAGTTACCCTGAGGTCCAATATTTGTCATCACAATGTGTTAATTTCTTTTTTGTATCTTGGGGCTCAGTAATGTACACATTCTGTATGGATCAGGGATGGATGGATGGATCAGGGATGGATGGATGATTGGATGGATGGATAGATGGATGGATGGATGGATGGATGGATGGATTAGGAGTGGATGGATGGATGGATGGATTAGGATTGGATGGATGGATAGATGGATTAGGAGTGGATGAATGGATGGATTAGGAATGGATGGATGGATGAATGGATGGATGGATGGATGGATGGATTAGGAGTGGATGAATGGATGGATTAGGAATGGATGGATGGATGGATGGATGGATTAGGATTGGATGGATGGATAGATGGATTAGGAGTGGATGAATGGATGGATTAGGAATGGATGGATGGATGAATGGATGGATGGATGGATGGATGGATTAGGAGTGGATGAATGGATGGATTAGGAATGGATGGATGGATGAATGGATGGATGGATGGATGGATGGATTAGGATTGGATGGATGGATAGATGGATTAGGAGTGGATGAATGGATGGATTAGGAATGGATGGATGGATGGATGAATGGAAGGATGGATGGATGGATGGATAGATGGATTAGGAGTGGATTGATGGATGGATGGATGGATAGATGGATTAGGAGTGGATGAATGGATGGATGGATGGCTGGATGGATGTGGGAATTCAGGACATCCTGCTTAAATAGCTCCCCCTCCTGGGCATTTAGTGCCCCTGCAATACTAAAGTCATAATAGCCAACCGTCCTTATTAAACTCTGTTGGGCCACAGCTGCGTTGTGTGTTCAGTTTTAATGATGTGTTCGTTGAACTGATATTAGATTAGACCCGTGGCTCTTAAACTCACCGTTAATTTAGTGTTGAAGTCAGAATTTAGACATCTCCCGCACTGAAACACTCAGGAGTCCTTTTATTAAGACGAGGCGAGTAAAGATTACGGAAAATGGTAAACCATCATCAGATGAATCAGAGGGTTTCTCCGACAGACGGTAAACAGCACGGCTGGAGCTCATCTTCACCAGCAGTTATCACCCTTAGTTCACGTGGATGAATCACATCTCACATGCTTCTCACGCTTCGCTTCTTCCTGTAATATTTATCTCACCTCACAGACGGTCTACATGTTCTGCGCCCTGGCGCTGGTCTGCGATGACTACTTCGTCCCTTCCCTGGAGAAGATCTGTGAGGTATGAAGCAGCAACACTTTGTCACAGAGCTGCGTTATGGTGAAGTTTGTCACTTGTTAAAAAAAAAAAACCCTGAGAAACTGAGTGTTTTCTTTCTTTTAATCCCAAATTTAAAATCTTGAGTCGTCATCACTTTTTACTTTGCATCCTAGCAGCCAGGCTTTTTATGAACCTTATCCAGGTTTTCTTTAGATTAGATAAAAAAGGAAAAAGAAGCTGAAACCCCCCAAAAGAACTTCTGAGTGAAACTGCTAATCAACTTCGCTTGAATGCTTTAATACTGCTGCAAGATAACCCATTTATTCACTGCACTAAAACTTGAATTCATTCAACATTGATGTAACTGAGGATCATACCATTAGGATTGTAAAAGAAGTGACTAATATAAGCTGATTTTTTTCTAAACATTCATCTTGGAATGGATCAGGATGTTTACTAATATCTCAATAATATTTCTCTCTTCCGTGGATATTTTCAGATCTTTCTGTCGTTTTTCGGGGCGATAAAACCTACATTGCAGCGTGGTGACACATGGTTGAGCTTCAGTCAGATTTGGATCATCTGAGGAGCTGAAAACGCAGCTGATGTTCTCTGTAAACCGTCTCCTGTTCTGTTTCTCCCTCAGCGTCTCCATCTGAGCGAGGACGTGGCAGGAGCGACCTTCATGGCAGCTGGCAGCTCGGCTCCGGAGCTCTTCACCTCTATTATCGGTAACGACACGCCCAAACCTCCGCGGTCTGTCTCTGCTGTGAGACAGACACACTCTACAGCGCTGTCAGGGAGGACGCACGCTCCGCTTTTAGTGCTTTAACTTCACATTAACGTCGTATTATGCGATGAGTTCTGGAGCTTCACTGATGGTTTAACTTTTTATATGTCCAACTCAGAAATGAACCAGAGATAACCTCACTTTGAAGCTGGCTTTGGAGACATGTTCAAAGAAATTATTTATTGATTTATGTTTGTAAAGATGTTTCCGGAGAACCAAAAGGATAGTTCTGGGAAGTCTTATTTTAGCACTTCATACACTTAACTTCATTCATTAAAGGACTGCCTGGACTTTTTGTCGATACAACTGGAGAATCAAATCCACAAAGCCATCGTAGAAGATGAACTTTCATGACTTTTTCTGAGTCTGCTGTCAAGTTAATAGCAGCATTTTATGCCGATACATTTTTCCTCATTTCAATGATAAAACACTTTATACATCAGCTTTCAAATTCATGAGACATAGATGTGAAAAAAACCCTTAAAAACATTTGAGTCTTTCATTATAGAGTTGTATAAGCGCACAGAAAATTGTAGTAAGATCCAGTCTTTGATTTCAGCACATAATTGGAAGAAAATCTTTGGTGTTATATAAACCCTGATATGTAGATGTTGGAATGACTGCAGCAGTTTTTATTTCGCATTGAGTAAAGGCAGACAGTTTAAATGTTGCCTGGAAGGTGAAGAGAAAAAAAAATATATATTTTGTGAAGACCAATTTTCTAAATCTGACTAAGTTTTCTTTTACTAACGACTGTAGAAGTTATCTACAAGTAAAAACCATTTTCTTGATGATGGGGTTCCTATTGTAACACTTTTTACCTGCCACAAAAATTGTGATGTACAAAATTTAGAACTTGTTTATAATACTATAAGTCCGATTGTAAAATACGTAAATAAAAAAAGAAAATATTTTAAAGGCCACAATTGAAGTCATTCCTTTAGAATCTGTCATGAAGTAAGTAAATATAGGTCCCAAATGCAGGCAGACTTGGAGGCAGGATAATGGAAAATATATTTTAAGAAGAAAGAGGAAACATTTTTAAATAACACCAGAAACAGGACTAGAGAATGAAAAGAGGATGGAGAGTCGAGGCGAAGATGGGAGAAACGAGCGAGGAAAGAGATATATACAACAAGGAGCAGGTGTGGGGAGAGAGAGAGAGATGGCACAGAAGGAGCAGAGAAAGGGCTAAAATAAAACACAATTCTAACAAAGGAAAAGAATAATTAAAGCTAAGCACAAATTAACAGGATTGACATGAAAATGCAGACAGATAAACTCAAACAGCCACAGATCCTGATAGAATTGGCCTACTTTTAAAGTCAAAGTGGTTTTCAAAGACACAAAGCTGATCTCTATTTCATTCTTTGTGAATTTTCTTGTTTTTTTGTGTTCAATGTAAAGAAAACATCAGATGACAAAAAACATATTTTTTCACTTGCCCTTCAGGAATTAAGCCAAAAAGGTGAAGATGTGTTTTGTTGCTTGTTTGCTGTAGAAATGAAATTAAAACATTTGTCAGAAAAACTTAATTGAAAAACACAACTGGATACGTTTTGTTCATGACTTTTTTTGGTGTGCTCCCCGTCAGGAAAACAGTATTCAAAAAAATAAAACCAAAACAAAACACAATATTTTAATGTAGAAATTTTTCTTTTTTGCTTCCAGATAATTTTGTTAAGTCGTTGGGCAAAGAAAACTTGGTCAGAATCAGAAAACTGGTCTTCCTAAAGATGTTTTTCTCTTTGCCTTTCATGGCTGCCCTACGTTTGCCAGCAGTGCCAAAGTGTGACGGATCGTCTATGATACAGTGTCAGACATATTCTGATCATTTTTTGAAGACTGCTTTTCTTCATATACCATAAAACACAAATCAGAAAGATGATAGGTGTATTTGGGATATTACTATAGTTTATATCTATTTCCAGGCTGAATTTTGTCACTCTTAGAGGTTGTTGAACATCTTTTATCATGTGGGTTATTATAGAAAAGGATTGTTGCAGGATGTCGAGAAAAAAAAAAGTCCTAAAATGATTCCTAACCCTTGCTGGAGACAAGTTTGGGCTCTAAAGAGATTTTCTTTCTCTGTTTGTTCCCTCCCCAGGCGTCTTCATCACCAAAGGTGACGTAGGTGTTGGGACAATCGTGGGATCGGCCGTCTTCAACATCCTCTGCATCATCGGCGTGTGCGGCTTCTTCGCTGGTCAGGTAGGACCTCACAGCTGATCTCGGGGCATTTTCCCAGTGTGCACCTGCTGGCCAGATCTCACCTTTAAACAGCGTGCCGCGTGAATGCTGAACGTTACCGTTTGGAGCCACGTGTCTCTGCAGATGACCGCCGGACAAATTATTGCAGGGAGTGTTTGTTGGGTTTCAAATTCATAACAAATATTGGAACCACGTTTATTTCCAGTTGCTGCTTAGGTGTTCCCTCTTAGCCAAATCCCTCTTTTGTGTGTGCCTGAACAGCTTTTTAAGCCACTTTCTGCTGCAGCAGCACTCAGGAGTTGTTCTTTGTATGACTTTATCAGATTATCAGCGTTTTTAGTGCAACGCCATTCTCTCCTCGTTCAGCCCTTCTGTTGTAGACGTGCCGCTGCGTTTGAGATCATTTTTCCTGATGTTGAGACGGATTGGGCCAAGCTTCAACTCTGAGTCAGATGGTTTCACATTTGACTCAGGAATACAGAGAAAGTCACGGAGGGTATCCTTTCTCCGTGAGGTGGAGAGGTCCTGCAGCTACCAAACAAGCCCAAATCATCATCCCTCCACTGTCGTGCATGACAGTTGGCAGGGAATTTGTGCTGATATGCAGTGTTTTTTTTATCATAAGCAGTTATCTCGACTTTTGTCTCATCTCTTTGAAGGATATATAAGAGAAATCCTCTTTCATTCATCAAAGAACCTATGTAATTAGTTTTTTTACTGTCCTGTCATGGACGTTCACCATCTGAGATGCTAACTGAAGCCTGTAGAGTCAGAGATGAAGGTACATTTTATATTTCCAGTTCCGCGAAGACTGCCAGCCTACTGAATGATGAGCTCATTGTCAGCACCAGTAGCTTCTCGAAGGTCACTGCTGATATCTGTCTGCCTCAGCATTTTGTTAAAGTTCAGCTGTTTGCTCCAGACAAGGAAACCAACAAAACATGCGCTGCTGAAGATCCCTGATGTATTCAGTCATCAGCACCCCCCTGCTGCTGTCCGATGGTTTCTGTTAAAAGACGGATTTGTTCCACATTGTTGCTGCACTTCTGCACAGCTTTGATCATATCAGTACAGACAGTGTAAAAATGCATGGCTTTGGTCATCTCAGGTTCCACTTATATAATTCTAAGATGTATTAATATTTCTCAGAATCCTGATGCATAAAACTGTGGAACTGTAAGCTTTATGATTTTTTTTGTTTTAGCGTGATTTCCTTCTTTGCACGAGAACATTGCTCAGAGCAGCTTCTCTCTAATGCCGTCTGACTCGCCAGTGGTACAGAAATGAGTTGAGCGCTAGGATAAGCTCTCTGCTCTTCATAGTATATGTGATGCAACCCCTGATTGCATATTATGTAATTGTGCTGAGATAATACAAATGAACATTTAATGGAGTTGGGATAGATTGGGTGTGACAATCAGCTTCGGGTCCAGTCTTTGTTCCATCCTGCTGTTGGTTCTCCCTGGATGGATGTCTTTAGTTTATCTGCAGAGGCTCTGCTGTACAATATAATGCAACGGAAGCACATTAAAGATTCATTGTTATGTTCTCACTCAACCTATGATTTCCAAACTGGGAGTGGTAGGTTCAAAATGTGACTTTTTTGCCTTCTCTGATGTATGCGGAAAGCACTGTGTGGGAGATTTATCCTCTTCATTGCGCGCTCCTGTGTCCTGTTGGGCTACATAAGGTCAATGAACACACCGGCGCACGCTGCGTAGGATGGATTCAGAGCAGGTGGCTTTTACACGGAAGGTGCTTCAGGAGGTCAACAAAAATTTCCAGAAAGCCACAGGAGTTAGTTTGGGGGCTCAAATATGGTTCTTGTTAGAGTTTGTAAAATTACACAGCTACAAATTTAACAGCAATAATTTGAGTTATTTAGCCGATTATAAGAGAAACAAAATGGGGATTGTTTTTCAAAGTCATATTTTTACTGTTATTCATTAATTTTTATTTCAGTTTACAACACTGTGTAAAAACCAACTTCCATTGGACAAAATAAAATTCAGAAAACACAAACATTTTATTTTATTAATAAATAAATAAATAATTGTGTTATTTTATTTTATTAATCAGAAGCAATGATATAAGTTAGTCAAACAAACCAAAGGAGTTGTAAGCTTCAACATGATCGTTTGAGTCATCGGCACTTAATCTGTAAGTTGCACTTCATTACAACCCCTAAAAGTTCATCCAACAGAAATACTTTTGTTGGGAAGTGTGGGAAAAACAACTTTTGTATTTGGCAAAGTGCGTTACTTTGACATGGAGCCCACAGACGAAGGTTTTGCTCTTATTTAACTGCACAAAATCTGTTGTGAACATTGAGATAAAAACACTGAAAACAACATTTAAACAGGAGAATATGAGCTTTATTTTAGGTCAGGTAGTTGGCTTGCAACCAGAGTGGTATGCCCTACTGTCATTGGTAACTCTGTACTTAACTCACAGTTGCCTACCCTATCAGGGCACTTGTGAGTGAATAGAGTGCTTTGAGAGGTCAGAATAACTTAAAAGGTTCAGTCCAACTACCATTAATATGGACTTAAACTCTGTTTAAAGTTCCCCAAACCAAAAAGAGTTAAGAATTTTGAGATTCATAGAGATTTTTGAGATGCAGAGTGGCTGCTCCCTCAGTCTACCTGTTCCCGCTTGTTTACTGTCTTATTGTTGTTACATGTTCTTGGATGGGTTGTACTGTAAACTGTATAGCTCCTCATGGGATCAATAAAGTATTCATTCATTCATTCATTCATTCATTCAGTAACTGAATGTGTTGCTGTTTATTTTTTACTTTGTAACTTTGCAAACGACACCCTGTATTCAAATTCAAGAACCAGATATGGCGGCAAATCTCCATCAATCCTTTAATTCATTTCAAGGTTTGTAAAGAAAAATCCAATCCGAGCTGACGCAACTCCAAAAAGACAAGCTGGGTGATAATCAATAGAAGACTAAGACTGCCAAACTAAAAATATTTCTCTTTGTTAAACATGCAAAACTTGCATTTTAGATTCTTCAGCTTAGAGGTTGCTTACCAAGAGCTTACGATTACCTTTGTCTGATTTTATGCAGTAATTTCCATAAATTACAATTTGCTTCTCTAAATATTCTGCTTAATATCTGGAATGAATTTCTAAATTTGCGTTCGCCAAACTTGCATCTACTTTCTCTAGAACTTACAGGTTACTTTACTGGCTTTTACATGGTAGTTTCCGCTCTCACAAACTATTTCAAAAGTATAATTTCTAACACTTACAAGATTTTTAGGAAATTAACCTTATTATGATGAGACATGTTGCAAGTTACTTTTTTTAAATAAATCTTTCCACAAACTTTATAAACAGATATAATATAAAACTAGAAGAGCTCTATCTTTTTTTTGGCAGCACAATGTCTAAATCTGCACACCGTATGGATCATTTTAAGTCTTAATCTGCTTTTGCAACATTCAAACAGCTGTTGCTAAAGCAGAAATATATCCAGCTTTGCTGTGAACAACCGTTTCTGAACATTAAACAGACAACACCCTGAACAAGCCCAAAACCTTGCTGCTGCGCTCACAGGAGGCTTTCTAAGAACAAAACTGTGTGCTTGGACTTCATACAAAACATATTTTCTCTACAAACTTTGCCGCAGAGACCCTTCAGGTGAGCTGGTGATCCTTCAACATGGTCCATTACACGCCTGTTTTTACACTGCTGTAAGAATTTAACCTCAGGATGCGGTTAAAGCGATCAGATTGTAACTCTTCTCAAAGCGTTTGAGAAAAACATCTCAGTATAGAGATCAATGAACCGTGGATAGTTAGATGCCTTCTCTGTCACACAGATCCATTTGCCAATGTAGTTCCTGGTCTCATTGCAGAAATTTCCTGGGAATTTCATCAAAATTCACTCATAACTTTTGGAGTTTTGTTGCTAACTAATAGAAAAACATAACCTCCGTTGGCAGAGGTAAAGAAAGATGGACTGAACCAGATCTCTGTCAGCGAACGCATCTTTCAACAGCAATAAGGTCCATTACACGCTCTGCACTGAACTAAATGACTCACCTGAAACAATGTCAAGCTGGATGGAAACACCACTGATACTGGAGAAAAACCAGCTGATATCACCATGGTAACCAGTAGCATCCAATCAGACCAATCTCCTGATTTTGGATAAAAACATAAGTCGGTGGAATCCCCATCAATGAGAAAGGATTTTCCCAACAGCTTTCCATGCTGCATTCAAGTACAGCTGGCAAACTAGGGTGTCACAATCTCAAACCTATGAAATAATTTAACCATTTTTAATTATAAAATATTGTCAAAGTCTTATTTACAGCAAACACTTCTGAAAAGTAACACTGACTGTTTTCAGGTGGGTTTTTTTTCTATTCTGGCTATGTCTATTCATACAATTTTATTTATTTGAAAACAACCCAATCAAATCTCCAGGTGGTTCTATACTTTCAACTTTGTTCTATGTCATAGAACATCATAAAATCAAATTACTTTCAGGAATTGAATGGAATTTATTCAGGAAAAGGATTATATGTTTAATGCTTATCAAAGTAAAAAAAAAAAAAAAGTAATATGTTCATTTGTATTCATTTTTCTTGATTAAAGACTAGAGGATATTTGCCCTCTATCGCCCTCTCAAGCCTACCGTCACTGTGGTAAAACGTGGTGTAACGTCACTGTGGTAAAACCAAATCTCTATAGAGCGCATCTGAAGCGGCCAGTGTGCTGTTGATTTTACATGCTCGCTAGCCAATACAACGAAGCACATCAAACTAACGGCGTAACAGTTGGTACACTGTCAGTACCAAGCAGAAATGTTCACCAACGAGGCGCATTATTAGGATGTTAGTACTATCAACCAAGGGAGTAGGTTTGACTTTGAGATTGGTGGGGACACAAAAGTCCTCCAAGAAAGTTTTTTGCATTAGCAATCATAATTTCACATTATGCAGATGTTATAGGTTAAAGTACCTAGCTAATGAAAGACAAGAAGGCAAATTCGACAGGTTCTAATCTTTACTCTGTAGTGCAGGGCTGTAGTGCAACTGTGCATTATGTTAGCATACTATCAACAAGACTGGAAATAAACATAAATGAAATGTAAATGTGTTTGTCACTAAAACTCAATACAAGAAGATTAGTGTCCACTGGTTGCTAGATATAAGGTTCTGATAACATTAGGAGCAGAACTAACCACTCTGTTTAGAGGGCCCCGGGTGTTTGCAGAGGGCCGAGAGCTGCCAGCTTCCATGCATCTTATCGGAGGATTAAACCTAATAATCTAAATCTATCTATCAGCTGCATACTGATGCATACCAACTAACAGGTTAGCTTTAGGGTTAGCTGCCCCTCGTGTATGGCCAGTTATGCCGCCGAAAAAAGAGATGGATGACATAAAAAGGTCGCTGGATTCCTTAACAGAGGAACTAAACGCTTTGAAAGAGCTGCAAAAACATCCAAGAGAGACATCGAGGACGGAGGATATCGGAGAAATTTTGAAGTCACTCGACTTCTTAACAGGTGAAACAAGCGCTATTAAAGCGCAGCAAAAACAACTTCTACATCTGATGGAGGAAGTGAAAGAGCTACGGAAGCAAAACACCGAAAAGGACGAAAGAATCTCTGACCTGGAAAAGCAGGTCGACGAAATGGAGCAGTATTCCAGAGTGAATGATGTGATCGTGACTGGGCTGAAAGTGAAGCCCCGGACCTACGCCAAAGCGGTGGCCGGCACCGGTGCAAAGCCAGACGAGCAGGACACGACGGCCGTGGAACATCAGGTGGCGACCTTCCTACGGTCCAAAGGAATAACGCTGGACGTGGAAGACATCGAGGCCTGCCACCCGCTCCCGCGGAGGAGAGAGAGCGATCCACCAGCGGTGATAATGCGGTTCGCGAACAGGAAGAAAAAGTTCGAAATACTGAAACAAGGTCGGAAACTAAAGGGGACTAACGTCTATATGAACGACCACTTAACACGGAAGAATGGGGAAATAGCACGCAAAGCCAGGTTCCTGAGAAAGCAAGACAAAATCCAGAGCACTTGGGTGAGAAACTGCAAAATCTTCATCAAGCTAAACGGACCACCGGAGGACGCAAAGGTGTTGGTTGTCAGAAGTATGGAGGAGCTAGCCAAATATGACTGAAACGGGAGAGAATCCACACCACCCCCCCCCTCTCCCACACCCATCTCCTAAACCCCCCCCCCCCCAACCAGCCCACCCTCTCTCCCCCCTTCCGCCGCCTCCCTACCTCCACACACAGCCCCACAACCTTCATGGCTATCCCCTTCCCACACCTACATCCCCCCACCACCTCCCCCACCCTTCTGAGGTAACAATAAATCACTTTATATGTACACAATGACATCCAATCACAACAATCCTCAAGAGGACACTGAACACTGTGATTATGACCCAGAGAATAACCTAGATCCTGATGCTATGTTTCTGTCAGATACTAACATTGACTGCCGTTATTATTCTGATAATGATTTCAATGCTGTTAACACAAAAGGAAAACTATCAATTATTCATTTTAATAGCAGAAGCATGTACACTAACTTCAGTAGTATTAAAGAATATTTGCAACAGTTCACTTCTCCTTTTAATCTAGTTGCAATTTCAGAAACATGGTTTAACGAAAGAAAAGGCGTTGACAATTTTGAATTGGAAGGATACGACTTAAATTATGTGATCAGGAAAAACAAAGCAGGTGGTGGGGTAGCTATATATGTAAGCAATAAAATAAAATTTAAAATGATTGACAAAATGTCATTATCAGTTGATAACTTACTTGAATGTGTAACAATTGAAATAAACTGTGAAAGGAAAAAAAATATTATAATTAGCTGTATTTATCGATCACCTGGGTCAAACATTGAACTATTTACGGAATGGATGGAGAGAACATTCTCTACTGTAAATAAAACATTATTTATTTGTGGTGATTACAATATTGATCTGATGAATCCAAACAACCATTGTGCTACTGATGAATTTGTGAACGCTATGTATAGTATGAGCCTCTTCCCATCTATCTCCAGACCTAGTAGGATTACCTCGCATAGTGCAACACTCATTGACAATATCTTTACAAATGCTATGGAACAAACCAATATTAGTGGCCTACTGATATCTGACATAACTGATCATCTTCCTATATTTGCATTGCTCAACGACAACTATGGAAAAAACGATGAATCTCCAAAAAATACATATAAAAGGGTACTAACCGAGAAGTCTATTGATGCTCTAAACTGTGAGCTAGCTAACCAGGACTGGACCAATGTGCTTTTGGAGAATGATGTGAACAGGGCCTACAATACATTCCTGGAAATATTTTGTTCATTATATAACAAACACTGCCCTGCGCGTCAATATACAAGAGAGAAAAAAATACTTAAGTGTCCATGGCTTACACAAGGTCTACTTAATGCATGTAAAAAGAAAAATAACTTATATAAAAAATTTATGAATCAAAGAACAAAAGAATCTGAAGAACGGTATAAAATATACAAGAACAATCTGACAACCATTGTACGAAACAGCAAGAAATTATACTACGAAAACAAATTAAGTGAAAACAAAAGTAATATTAAAGGTATCTGGAGTATACTGAATAAATTGTTAAGAGACAATTGTACAATAAACTCATATCCCGACTATTTTATAGATAACGACACTGAAAACTATAATATGAAGAATATTGTCAATAAGTTCAATGATTTCTTTGTAAATGTAGGACCCGAATTAGCGGCCCAAATCCCAGCAAGTAATAATAATAGTATAATGGTGGATTCAGCTATAGAAAGGAATCCGCAAACCATCTTCCTCTCAGATGTGAGTGAGACTGAAATTAAATCTATTGTGAATAAATGTAAAAATAAATCGTCTATGGACTGCTTGGACATAAATATGAGATTAATAAAAAGAATAATTGACAATATTCTGAAACCCATAACTCATATATGTAATGTATCATTCCAAACTGGAACTTTTCCAGATAACATGAAAATAGCCAAAGTGTTACCGCTATTTAAAAACGGAAGTAAACACATATTTACAAATTACAGACCAGTCTCTCTTCTGCCGCAGTTCTCAAAAATATTGGAGAAAATGTTCAACAGCAGGTTGGAAAAATTTATTACGAAACATGAACTAATCTACGAAGGGCAATATGGATTCAGACCCAAAAGATCGACCACTATAGCTATTATTGATGCTGTGGAAGAAATCACCAATGCTTTAGACAACAAAAAACATGTTGTCGGAATCTTTTTAGATCTAAAGAAAGCATTCGATACCATCAATCATTCTATCTTGGTACAAAAACTAGAAAAATATGGTATTCGGGGAGTTGCTGGGAATTGGATTACAAGTTACTTAGATAAGAGACAACAATTTGTTAAAATGGGGGACACTGAATCCAAATGTATGAGCATTGTTTGTGGACTGCCTCAAGGATCTATACTGGCACCATTGCTATTCAATTTATACATCAATGATATATTTAAAGTATCAGATTTATTAAAAATGGTGTTATTTGCCGATGATACCAACATATTTTATTCTAACGATAATTATGATAGACTTATACAGGATGTAAATCAGGAACTAACTAAACTTAAAACATGGCTGGATCTAAATAAATTATCACTGAACCTGAACAAAACAAAAATGATCATGTTTGGCAATTACAAGGAAAGTCCTGAACTAGGGATAAGTCTAAATGGCACTAAAATTAGAAAAAGTAACAGAAATAACATTTTTGGGAATAACAATAGACAACAAACTGAGCTGGAAACCACACATTGGACACATACAGAGAAAGATATCAAAAAATATTGCGATCATAAACAAAGCTAAGTACGTTTTAAATCATAAGGCTCTGTATATATTGTATTCCAGTCTTATACTGTCATACTTAACTTATGGAATTGAGGTTTGGGGTAATAATTATAAAAGTTCACTCCATCCCCTTGTAATACTCCAAAAACGCGCAATCAGAACTATTCATAAAGTTGGTTACCTCGAACACACAAATAAATTGTTCTTACAAAGTAACATGCTCAAACTCATGGATTTAGTAATTTTTTTTACAGCACAATTAGTGTATAAGGCTAACCAGGACGTATTACCAGCAAATATTAAAAAATTGTTCATAAAAAGAGATGACTATTACAATCTGAGGGGAGGTGGTCAGCTTAAAGTACCAGCTATTAGTTCCACAAGGAAACAAATGTGTGTGTCTGTGTGTGGTGTCAGGCTCTGGAATAAACTTGGAGCCCAACTCAAGCAGTGCTCATCCATTTATCAATTCAAATCAAAGTATAAACAACTCATACTGGCTGAGTACATGACGGAGGAAGGTCCTTGAGTATGGAAATGGCAATAACTGCAGAGTAATCTATTTATGTTGTATTACTGCAACTGACAAACTAAAGATGAAGTATCACTGTTTATATATTTGAACTATATTTAATATTACTCTATTTTTTGTTTTATTCATTATATCTCTGTTTTGTATTAACTGTGAATTTGAAGTTTAAGGCTCTAGATGACTATATGTATATATATGTGTATGTATGTGTGTGTATGTGTATATATGTATATATATATATATATGTGTATGTATGTGTGTATGTATATATATATGTGTGTATATGTGTATATATATGTATATATATATATGACAATATTTCGCTTTAAGTACAAATGCAGATCGCTGTCAGATCGACTTAGATCATTTATTATCACCAATACTTTTTCTGATGTCTCAGAACTAAACCAAGAGAAACAAAGACAAACCTTAAGTAACTCAATATTGTGGCTGCTTGTTGTCACCATCACTGCTCCTTAACTATACAAAGGATCAGGGCAGGTGAGACATGGACCTGTTGGAGAGAAGGGCCCCCCCTCCTCCAAATGGGGTCATTAAACTCATCATGTACCGCATCACACAGCACAGGTTACCAACATTCACTTGTAAAGGCACTACGCAGGGCAGCAGGGTTGGGCCGGTTGATTGGGGGTCACTGCCCCCTCCCTACTGACCCATACTCTGCTTTTTAACGCACCTCGCAGAATAGGGCTCTCACTATCACATAGTCTGCTGTAGATGGTGAAAATGAAATGACTGATTACGAATTAATAAGAACAATAATAATAAAACAATAGTATAATAGTATAAGTTAATCAAGAAAGAAGAAAAAAACAAAAAACAAAAACATGGAATAAACTATATTATTAATAAATCATATAATGTGGTTGTAAATAACATGAACAATAATATTGCGTCCACTAAAAGCACTTAATTAACAACAACAAGGAACAAATGATCAACTTAAAAGATTGGTGACTAGTTGTTAATGGCAGTGATGGGCATTTCTAATTATTGTTTTGTCTTGGGATCAGCAGAAAGCTGTGACGTTAATATTGCTGATTGTATAACCACTGGATTAGGACAAAATAACTATGTGTCAAATTTTCTTTATGCATAGTAAATGGTTGTATCTATTTCTTATGTACAAAAGGGGGTAGGCGCTAACAAGCTTAAGCTTCTACCTACTCCTTTTGAGCATCATATCCACGTTATTTATTTATTATTTTATTTATCGATTCACCTACACATGTATCTTCTCTTTGGTATTGATTATTATGCTGAACTCTGTTGAACTGTATGAAGAACTTGTGGAAGAATGTGTGGAACTCAGATGCTCAAATACAAAAAGGTGATGATGATGATGATGAACATTTAGGACCATTACCCAGTCATAGTCCGCAGAAGGCAGGTCTTTGCCGCTAAGCATGGCGGTTTCGAAAATGTGCGTCCTGGGAGAGAAAGTTTCATAGCGTGGTTTTCAGCAGCTGGACGCATCCAGGCAGTGACAGCTCTGGAACTGAAAATAATAAATGCTGGTGTGCCACCAAAACACATGTTTTTTTATGTTATAAAAGCTGTGGAATGTGTCTAAAAACACGCTGAACCATATTTGTTGTGCACAATTACACCCCTACTTCACAAAACCTACAAGTTTCCCTTACAAACTTTGTACTTCCAAACAGAGTACTCAAGGAGAAAATGTGCGCTTGTCTTCCATCTTACAGGTTACTTTTGCCAAAGTACTATTTGCTTACTTTTAATTACAGATTATGTACCCCTAACTTAAAGGATATGTATTTCTTTAATAGAACAAAGACATAAACTTTTGGTTTGGTATGTTTGCTACTGTTTATATAAAATTTACTATAAATATATCGGTCTAGACATTTAAGTTGGGTTAAACTGGTAATTTAAGTCTAACCATTTTAATGTAAGGAAAACATGAGCTTTGTTTATATATGCTGCATGTGAATGAAAGCAGGTTTAAGGAGCCTCCTCTGTGTAAAAAGCTTCCAACCTTTTTAACACTGTGGTTTCTTCTTGTCTTCCAGGCTGTGAAACTTTCTCATTGGGCTCTGCTTAGAGATTCCATCTATTACACGTTTTCCATCATAGCGCTGATTGTGGTAAGAAGGTTTTTAGTGGACCATTCTAGGGACACACCTGATTAATCTGGTAACATAGCAGCAGTTTCCCTGCTCTCTCACTGGGGATTCTTATCTTTAATGTAAAGGAAGATTTGATATTTCCAGAAGTTGATAGTAAAAGAAGCTAAATCTCCTTTTTTTAAACATAACTTGCTATTGCCCTTCAAATTAACCTTCTAAAGCACTAAATACACTACTGATACTTTGGATTTCCTCTAAAATTTTATATTGGTGTCCATCTGTCTCCCCTGCTTAGTTCATCTATGATGAGAAGGTGTGCTGGTGCGTATGAGCTACACCGTGTAACCAGAATTACATGTAAGGAGGGTTTTTTTAAGTGTCTAAATAAATCTTGTGTTTGCAGGTGGGAATCTCTTGTACTGATCCTCATGTATGCTGTCTACATCCTCATGATGAAGTGAGTGTCATGAAAACTGCAGAAGCTCGCTGTCAACTGGTTTTCTGTGGTAAACATTGGGTCATGTGTTCTCCTTAGGTTCAACGGAAAGGCTCATCGGTATTTCAGCCGAAGGAAGAAGGGCTCCGGGAACCTGGCCAACGGTCTGACGGGAAGCACAGATCTTGAAGATAACGTCTCTTATGATGCGACTGCAGTTCTGCTGAAGAAAGGTACCAGAGTTACGGGAAAAAATGCTTTAATGTGAGTCAGCGCTCTGTTTTACATTTACAAGGCGGAAATCCTTCAAAAAAGTTCACAGGTTTAAGACTTTTGACTATTCCAAAACTTCATCTGTGTCATGTATATCAGCACAACAAACTGTGTGCTAAAACTATGCCAAATTACTAAAAGGTATATGTGATTGGCTTGTGGAAAAATAATAATAATTAACAAACTCTCTTGATTTACTAATTATCTGTTATTTTAAATCTTTAAGCTCTATAGATCAGAAACTGTTTTTTTTGCCAGGTTTGTGCACATGAACCAGGAATTTAACTCCGGTTCCACATATTTCCTAATTAAGACGTTTCAAATATAAATATATGAGAAGAATTTTTTTTCTAAATATGAATATAGACATACATACAATTTTAGTACAATTTTTTCCACCCCTCCCTGGTCCACCATCTGGCGTCTCGGGGGGGGAAGCGGTCTGCCACCAACACTGTTTACAGTGGGGGCGGTGTGCTGCTGACCTCAACGCGGAACGTTTTGGGTTGGCGGATGGAATACTTCGAAGACCTCCTCAATCCCACCGACACGCCTTCCTGTTTGGAAGCAGAGTCTGAGGTCTCTGGGACGGGCTCTCCAATCTCGGGTGCTGAAGTCGCCGAGGTTGTTAAAAAGCTCCTCGGTGGCAAGGTACCGCGGGTGGATGAGATTCGGCCGCAGTTCCTCAAGGTTCTGGATGTTGTAGGGCTGTGTTGGTTGACGGGGCTCTGCAATATTGCGTGGACATCGGGGGCAGTTCCCTTGGATTGGCAGACCGGGGTGGTGGTCCCCCTCTTTAAAAAGGGGGACCACAGAGTGTGTTCCAACTATAGGGGGATCAGACTTCTGAGCCTCCCTGGTAAGGTCTATTCTGGGGTTCTGGAGAGGAGGGTCCTACGGATAGTCGAACCTCGGATTCAGGAGGAACAAAACGGTTTTCGTCCTGGCCGTGGAACCCTGGACCAGCTCTACACCCTCGGCAGGGTCCTGGCAGTTCGCCCAACCGGTCTACATATGCTTTGTGGACTTGGAGAAGGCGTTCGACCGTGTCCCTCGGGGTGTCCTGTGGGGGGTACTCCAGGAGCATGGGGTACCAGGCCCTCTGATACGGGCTGTTAGGTCCCTGTATGAACGGTGTCAGAGTCTGGTTCGCATTGCCGGCAGTAAGTCGGACTCGGTTCCAGTGAGAGTTGGACTCCGCCAAGGTTGGCCTTTGTCACCGGTCCTGTTCATAATTGTTCAGCCAAGGCGTGGAGGGGATCCGTTTTGGTGACCTCAGGATTGGGTCTCGGCCATTCGCAGATCATGTGGTCTTGTTGGCTTCATCTGAACGTGATCTACAGCTCTCGTTGGAGCGGTTCGCAGCCGAGTGTGAAGCGGCTCGGATGAGGATCAGTACCTCCAAATCCGGGACCATGGTCTTGAGCCGGAAAAGGGTAGAGTGCCTTCTCCGGGTCGGGGATGAGGTCCTTCCTCAAGTGGGGGAGCTTAGGTATCTGGGGGTCTTGTTTACGAATGAGGGAAAAATGGAGGGAGATCGATGGACGGATTGGTAAGGCGTCTGCAGTTATGCGGGCGCTGTACCGCTCTCAATTTACCGGTCGATCTACGTTCCTACCCTCATCTATGGTCACGAACGCTGGGTGGTGACCGAAAGAACAAGATCACGGATGCAGGCGGCTGAAATTAGTTTCCTCCGTAGGGTGGCTTGGCTCTCCCATAGAGATAGGGTGAGAAGCTCGGTCATCCGGAGGGGGCTCAGAGTAGAGCCGCTGCTTCTCCACATCGAGAGGAGCCAGTTGAGGTGGCTCGGGCATCTGGTGAGGATGCCTCCTGGACGCCTCCCTGGTGAGGTGTTCTGGGCACGTCCCACCGGGAGGAGACCCAGGGGAAGACCCAGGACTCGCTGGAGGGATTATGTCTTCCAGCTGGCCTGGGAACGCCTCGGGATTCATTTTGAGAAGATGGCCCAAGTGGCCGGGGAGAGGGAAGTCTGGGTCTCTCTGCTTAAGATACTGCCCCCACGACCCAACCCCGGATAAGCGGAAGATGATAGATGAATGGATGGTTAATTTTTCCTTTTAATTAATTTTTTTTTGTGCTGTGTTTTACCTTTTGCATCATTAGTGTATTAGGTGTCGTTAGTTCCTCTTAAATATTGTTTCTGTAGTTAGTATAGAGTTTCTTATTTAGAATGGTTTTGTTTCATCTGTTTTTTACTTCCCGTATCCTCTCTGCCATTCTACTCCCTGGCGCAGCTTTTGATTATCTCCACCTGTTCTCTCCCTCTCACCTGCATCAGTTTGGCATTGATTGGTTCTTAGGCTTTCAGTCTCATTCCTCACTCTCCCTCATTGTACTTGAGCAATATATTTTTTTGTCATACCTCGCTGGATTCTCTGTCTTTCTCCCCATGGTCTGCCCTCGAGTTTCTGGTAGTTTACCCCAGTGTTTTGGTCATTAAACATCCACATGAAGAGTTCTGCATTTGGGTCGTTCTTCCTCACAACATGACAGGAAGACCAGGTTAAATGCACGGTAGTGATCTGGCCGATCTTGACCGTTAGATGTATAACAGACAGATGGTCTGCAGAATGGTCTCTTTGGTGGCTGTTTGAAGCAAATAGCGGTGCGCTGTAGCGCCACCTGAAGGTAAAAGTCTGAACATTTTGTGTCCAGGATGTGTGGGGTCTGCAGAGATTTTAGCTGCCCTTTTTTTATCCTAGACCTGTACAGGACCTGGAAGGAGGGAAGGTCTGCCTTGATAATCCCCTCTACAGGCCTGATTGTTTGTTCAGTCTGGACCGGTTTAGTTCTCTGGATATGCCAAACCACACAGGACAGACTGAACAATGGCTGTGGAGAAGATGAGCAGCAGCTCCTGTGGAAGGATGAATTTCTTGAGTTGCTGCAGGAAGTTTGATTGAATTTCTTCTGAAGAGTGTGTGTATGTGTGTGAGGGCCAGTTCAGGTCCAGTGAGGGTTGTTTCTAGGAATCAACAGTAATCCACAGTACACACAGCAGTGTTGACAATAGCAAGGGGAGGCAGTGTGAGGGGCATTCTTCGGACGTCCACCATCATCTCAACTATCTTGAGTGTGTTAATATCCAGACAGCACCAGCGGACCAGCCAATCCACTTCCTGTCAAGATGCCGACTCAGCACCGTCTTGGATCAGACCAATGATGGTGGTGCCCTCTGAAAATTCCAGGAGTTTCAAAGATGGGTTTAATGAGATACTGAGAACAGAACCCTGGGGGACGCCAGTGCTGATGGTTCTTGTATGAGAGAAGAGGCTCCCCAGCCTCACCTGCTGGCCAGTAAGTAACCTGGTGATCTACTGACAGGTTGAGGCTTGCATTGTGATTTGGATAATCTTCTAGTGGATGATAGCTGGGTTGATGGTCTTCAAGGACCAAAAAGTATCCTGACCATTGCTTCTGGCTGGGCCAGTTGTTTCAAGAGGAAATCTATTCACAAGTTGGCTGCCTCATCTGCTGACAGTTTTGCCATGTAAGCAAACTGCATCAAATGAAGCCGGCAATCTGTGTTGTTCTTCAGATGGAAAGTGCAGGTAACAATGACATTTATAAGAGATCCTATCAACAATGGCTCCCTGGGTATCACCATATTCGAATCCCGACTTATTCACCAACGTTACTGGAATGACGTTTACTTGGGTCTGACGTCAAACCCAACTCCAAGTTCCAGCCTCGTAGGTAAGGGTTCTTAATCCAGGTATGGGGTCTGAGCAGAGGAAGATGGTTGATGTATGGAAAGCTTTTGTGTCAAGGTGAGATTTGGATGAGTTAGCTGAAGGTGTGAATGGCCGGATGGAAAGAAATCAGCAATGTTCTTATCGATTAAATTGTAACGTGAGGAAAAGTCAGGAGCAGCAATCCGAGTAAATTTATCCCAAAAAGATCATATAACAACAACAAAAAAACTCACATCAAAAAACTTTTACAAACTGTGAAGTATGTTGGTGGAGGACTTATGGTTTGGACTTGGGTAACTTTGCTCTGTCTGCTATGCACTGAATGGAAAAGTGAATATTACACGTGGGAAGAAATATTTAGGAAGAAATGAAGATGTTTGAGATGGATAAAAACTACAGGTGATAAAGGCCAGAGAAAAATCTGCTGACGTGGTCATTTACAAGCTAGATTCACGCAATGTAACAGACACACTCTGTTTCTGTGCAGCTAACTTCCACTGTACGCCGTCGGTGCTGATGGTCGACGAGCTGCTCTCTGCGTACCCCCACCAGCTGTCCTTCTCCGAGGCTGGCATGAGGATCATGATCACCAGTCACTTCTCCCCCAGAACTCGCCTCACCATGGCCTCCCGTATGCTCATCAACGAGGTATGATCCTCCTTAGCAAACAGATCCCAGATGCTTTTATTGGAAAAAGGCAGAATTTATCCCAAAGTATGTTGAGGATTTGCTGTCATACCACTCAGGTCCTCTAATCCCAAACTACTCAGCGTCCGTAAAATCAGAACCAAACATGCAGCCTTCGGTTCCTATGCTGCTTTTGTCTGGAACAAACTTCCTTGAAAGACTGAGTTCTTTCAAATCAAGACTAAAAAACATCTGTTTAGAGCTGCCTTTAGCTAACTTATTAATAACAGCTGGAATGTCATGACTGTAGGACGTTTTAAAGTTTCTGATGTTTTTTATTCTTTTTTGATTCTCTTATCGTTCCCCTAATCACCCCAAAACACCTTGAATTGCTGAAAGTGTGTCTGTGAGAAAGTTTTATTTCCTACAGTTACTCTGTAAAATTAGTGCTGTCAGTGTGACCATGATAAGAATAGGGGATGAATGTTTTTTTCTGTTCTGATTCATCAGATCTGCTGCTGAGCACAGATGCACGTCAGACATATTTTGTCATCTCTGTTGATGTTCCAGAGGCAGAGGCTGATCAACACCAACGAGACCCAGGTCAGCTACATCACCAACGGGGACTCGGACTCCGCCCCCCGTCTTCTGGGAAGGCGGGGCTTAGAGAACGGGATGGGGGGAGCAGAGCAGGGGTTCAACGGACGGTGCCAGCTGCAACGGCTAGAGTCGGGTAACGAGACAGAAAACGAGGACAATGAGAACAACGAGAACGACAAGGAAGGAGAGGGAGAGGAGGACAACGAAGGGCCTCTGGTGCCGTTTAAAGTCCCAGGTATCAATCTGATAGCTCACTTACAGCGGAGATTAATGACCAAAGATTATTATGTGTGTTAAGATTTTTTGGATGGCAAGACCTTATCTTAACACAGCCTCTGCTTCTCAAAAACTAGCAAAGGTAAATCACCTTGGAGCTGCACAGTGGAGGAGTTTGTAGCACGGCCACGATGCAGCAAGAAGGTCTGGGGTTTGAATCCCGACCTGGAGTTTTTCTGCATGGAGTTTGCATGTCCTTCCTGTGCATGCGTGGGTTCCCTCTGGGTACTCCGACTTCCTCCCACAGTTCAAACTCTTGACTAACCTAACTGGTCTCTGTCCCTAAGATGTGTGTTCATCCTGGACAAAACAGACACAGACACACACAGTGCATTTAAAAATGACATTGAAATGACCAACATAGTACAAATAAAAAGAAAATGCATCTCAATTACGGGTGCAGCCATCTTTGTTTCCGAGCTGCCTGCTCTACTCGGTCTACTATCAGAGATCCGAGTTGGAGCTCCAAATTTGTCTCGGTGAAATGACGCAAGACGACTGCGATATTTCCGACTTTCCGACTCGGAAAGGTTAACTGGAATGCAGCATTACAGTCATGGCTGGACTGGGAGGAAGATGGAGTCCCCAGAAAGAGCCCACACATGCACAGTTAGAACATGCAAACTCCATCCCCAAAGATCCCAGGACCTTCTGCTGCTGTTATTTTCCTCAATCAGTCCTCCTATTAACTTATACAGTCCTGATGAAAAATTTAAGGCCCCTTCAAAAATGACAAAACATCATATTTTGCAGGGTTGAATCTTTACAAGGTTCCAAGTAGAGCTTCAGAATCCAATAAGAAGAAATAGGAGTGGGTCAAAAAAATTTTAAGCATGACATTTATTGAAAACAATGCTTAAACTGAAACGAGTTGTTTTGCAGCTGATCAAAAGTTTGAGACCACGTGCCTGTAAAATTCCATATCTGTGCACAAATAGGGATCCATTGTAATTTTCTGTCATAGTAATAGTCACATTGTCACAACATTCTGATGTCAAAGGCAAAAGCTTCCCTTTTTGATTGCGGACGGATTGTTGAACAGTATAAACGGGGAATATCAAAGCGTCCCATCGCTGCTGAGGTGAGATGCAGTGATACCCTGAGGGTTATGGAACAAAACGTTAAGTGGAAGACCCAAAATGTCCCCAGCCTTGAGCTGAAGTCTCCAATTGGCTGTCTGTCAAGACAGTAGAACATCCTTGAACTAAATTAAGGCTGCTACTGGTACCTACTGCAGCTCTATTACCATCAAATGGCATCTGAGAATGAAAGGGCTTCAAAAGCTAAGAATGTGTTCAAAGGCATCGTCTGGTTTAATGCCACAGAACGGAACCGTTTGGACTTTGCAAGAGAGGACCAAAACATTGGTCATTGAAAGGGGAAAGAAAGTTTTATTCTCTAAAGGAAAAAAAGTACGTTAATGTTCCTGATTGTTTCCAGTGTTACTGGGATGACAAGTAGATCCCACCTGAGATGTTTTCTCCCCGCACTGGGCGGCATAATGGTCTTGAATGGAACAATGGAGCCTCAGGAGGTGTCAAGCGGCCGCTGGCTATGTCCAGATGTTGCAGAGAGCATCCCCTATGTCTGAGGGCCCTCGTCTCTGTGGTAACGACTGGGTTTGTCAACAGGACAACGCTACAGTACACAATGCCTGCAGGACAAGGAACTTCTTATAGGAGGATAACATCACTGATCTAAATCCAGTTGAGAACCTTTGGGGATGGATTTGCAAGGGAAATTTACAAAATGGACAACAGCTCCAGACAGTAGATACCCTTCATCATACATCTTCACCACTCGGATAAATGTTGTCACTCCCCTCATGATAACGCTCGCATCAAGCATGGCATAACAAATTTTTGAAGCGATCTACAATTGCGGTTTGAAACTGTGATTTCTGTTTTGGAGGGATTGGTGGGCTTTAAAACAACTCGTAAAACACCTTGCTGCAGTTCAAACGTTTTCAATAAATTTCATGCTCAAAAAATGTTTTATGTCACTCCCATTTCCTCTTGTTGCATGTTAAAACTCTGCTTGGAATCTTGTATAGATTCAACCACTAAAATAGGATTTTGTGTTGCTGGCGATTTTCAAGTGTTCTTAAACTTTTGATTAGGATTCTATGACCTGAAGGCTAAGCTAATACATCAACTTAGTCTTTCCAAGAATGTCTAGAAACTTACACTTTTATAGTTGTCATGTTGAGTCGATTGTGGAGTCTGCCACACAGCTTCATCCGATGGAGACTTTTTTTCTGTTTGGAAACTGAATTAACTGATTAACCTGATGGAACACCATGTGCCACATTGTTTAACCATTATTGTGCCTTAAAAGACATATACAACCATTAAACAACTAAAGTGTTGCAAGTCCTGATGATTCTCTGTGGAGTGAGATGATGCGGAGGTCGGAGTCTGTTTGTTTCCGGGAAACTGCTGGTTGAATTCTGTTGTTCTGTTTGCTTCCGGGCTGTGGGGCTGAGCCACATGTCAATTTAATATAGCAAGGAACTCTTTTATCTCCAGTGGGTGTCTGCAAGAAACTAAAGTGGTTGGTGATGTGGCCGCTGTCCCTGCTCCTGTTCTTCACCATACCCAATTGTGCCAAGCGGCGCTGGGAGCGATGGTTCATGGTCTCCTTCTTCACTGCCACCATCTGGATCGCTGGCCTCTCATACATCATGGTCTGGATGGTGAGTTCATTCTTAAAACACTGGCATAACTTACTACACAAACATTTGACAGGGTTGGGGTCAGGGCTCCGGGAAGGCCATTACAGTGACTTACTGTTGGGCTCCATCCATTTCAGTTATGATCTTTGTTTGAGATCGTTGTCCCACTGAAACACCCAGTTATTGAGTTTCAACCATCTAGCTTTTGATTCCGTCCAGCCGTTCTCCTGACTGGTACTTTGTTCTTGGTTTGCATCCACCTAGTCCATGGTTATGGGAAGGTGGCTGTGGACACTGGTGTTCCAGAAGTGTCCACTGTATGGCAAGCTTGAACCTCAGTGGTTTTTGGGTTGCTTCTGAATATCCCAAACAGTTTTCTTTAATATGAAGACAGAAAGTTCGGGTTAAAAAATTTTATGTAATCTGTTTCAGACACGAAATTATCCCAAAACAAACAACAAAACCGGTTTTCAAATGGACAAGTTGCTCTTGTGCACTGTCCTTGCAAAGCACTGGTGCAGCTTGCAATTTACCCTGGGACAAGAAAAAAACGTAACATCTCACTGAGTTTCATCTCTCAGTGGGTTCTCGAGGAGCATTTTTATGACAAATTTACAATTTAAATCATTACCCTTAACATTCCTACAATTTCTGCCATACATTTTTTTAAACTGCTTGCCCAAATTAAAATCAAAGTTGCTCTTGAACCATTTTGAGTAGAAACATGGCTGGGGTCTATTTGGAAAACAAATACTCTAAATTTCTTCCAGAACTGTTATATACAATAGCACTCAGACATACTGTTATAACAGTATGTCTGAGTGCTATTGTTACCAAGCAAAATTAATTTTAATACCCTCTAAAAATGACTTTAGCATGAAGCGGTGACCTGAATTATGACCTTTGTCCATACCAAATTTGACAGCAATATAACAAAAAAACAACAACATTCTGCTCATATTTTTCAAACTACAAGGTGTGCCATAAGTGTGCCACTTTCCATTGGGCCCTGTCCATTTATATGTGTTAATCTTCACTGCAATAAAAGCATTATCAGAATCATTACTTTCTCTTTTCACATAAACATCCAAGGCTTCCTTCAACGTTGTATTTCAACAACGCTGAATACAAAGCGGAGCTTTAGTGGAAATGACCTACAAGTAGCCTAATGTGGTTCATTTTCCGGAGCTGAATTTTACCTTGGTCTTTTACTGTTTTATTATTTTTAATGTTGTTCTAGACTAATCATTTTATTGGAAGACTAATCAGAACCTTTTGGATGTAAAAGGACCATCTTTGTCTGAGATGGATCAGTTTTGTCACATTTATTGAACTACAAAGTAGTAAGCTTCACATTTTATCTACTTCTGGAGGGTGTGTGTGTGTGTTAGTAAAAGCACCTTCTGTCCCCACAGTTATGCTTTTATCCTTGATTGGCATATGTAATTGTAATCAGTAGACTCATAGTTTTCTAATGATATAAAATATTTCTAGGTTTATAGAAGTTAGAAGCCACAAAGTGGGTGCAATTACAGCTTGACATTACTAAGGTATTATAACACGTGGAGAACACTGTCTCTCAGCGACCAGAATAAAATGTAAAATGTATACACATAGGGCTGCACGGTGGCGTAGTGGTTAGCGCTGTTGCCTTGCAGCAAGAAGGTCGTGGGTTCGTATCCCAGCCCAGGGTCTTTCTGCATGGAGTTTGCATGTTCTCCCCGTGTATGCGTGGGTTCTCTCCGGGTACTCCGGCTTCCTCCCACAGTCCAAAAACATGCATGATAGGTGAATTGATCACTCTAAATTGTCCCTAGGAATGAATGTGAGTGTGAATGGTTGTCTGTCTCTCTGTGTTGGCCCTGCAACAGACTGGCGTCCTGTTCAGAGTGTACCCTGCCTAACGCCTGATAATTGCTGGGATAGGCTCCAGCTGCCCCGTGACCCTGAATTGGATAAGCGGTTAAGAAGATGGATGGATGGATGGATGTATACACATACACAAGAACTTTTACAAACCTTTTCTCAATAAAAAGAACAAAGTGATTTCCAGAGGACTTTGGCTTTTACCTGGTTTGGGGCTCTGAGAAAAGGTTTGTGTGGTTTCAGGTGACAGTGATCGGCTTCACTCTCGGCATTCCTGATGTCATCATGGGAATCACCTTCCTGGCAGCGGGCACCAGCGTCCCAGACTGCATGGCCAGTGTAATCGTGGCTCGGCAAGGTACAAACTCCTGCTGAGGAAAAAAATGTTTAGAGCAGATGTTGCTCCTGAGTCGTCTTGATGGTGTTTCTCTACTTGTCCCAGGTTTAGGAGACATGGCGATCTCTAACTCAATTGGCAGCAACGTGTTTGACATCCTGGTGGGTCTGGGTCTTCCGTGGGCACTGCAAACCCTCTGCATCGACTACGGCTCCAATGTGAGTGTTTCTTAGCCCAGAATGAACCGCACATCTATTCGCGAGGGATCAGATCAGAGTTTTCATGAAAATTCGTTTAAACCATTTCGTCTAACCTCTGTCCCTTCAGGTCTATCTCAACAGCAGAGGACTCATATTTTCTGTAGGAATTTTACTCGCCTCAGTATTCTTTACAGTAAGTTCATGTTTTCAGTATACATTTTTTTCAAGTGTGCATTCTTCTTTTTACTGACTGGGCTACAAGTCCAAAATTCTTGCAGGAAATCTGTTGTTCTGACCAAGCTTTAGCCAAATTATAACTCTTAACTTGATGATCAAGAAGAACATGAAATGAGGACACTAAGAAATTTCAAGAACAAAACCAAAAGAACCAAACTTCTTTATTAAAGGGATGAGCCAAATTCAGTCAGGTTGATGTTCAATACATGATCAAACATAAAGTTGGGTAAAAAAAAGCCACCAGTTCAAATGAAAGTTCCCCCCCTCTAAAAAGACGAGAAATGCCTGTAATCATCATTAGAAGTTTATCTCAGCAATGAGAGACAAAATGAGAAAAGGAAATTACATGGTCTGATTTAAAAAGAAATGCTAGTTACGGTATAAATTGGTCACCTGCAAACAAGCCAGAGTTCTGGCCCTCACAGATCTGTAACTTCTTCTGAAAGAGGCTCATCTGTCTTCCCCTCGTTACATGCATTAATGGCACCCGTTTGAACTCATTATCAGTGTAAAAGACTTCTGTCCACAACCTCAAACAGTCACACTCCACTATAGCTACGACAAAAGAGCTGTCAAAGGCCGCTAGAAACTAAACTGTAAACCTGCACCAGGCTGGCATGACTGAATCTGGAATAGTTAGCGGCCTGGTGTGAAGAAATCAACTGTGGGAGCAATTATTAGAATATGGAAGACATACGAGACCACTGGTAATCTCCCTTAATCTGGGGCTCCACACAAAATCTCACCCTGTGGGGTCAGAATGATCACAAGAACGGTGAGCCACACGGGGAACCTAGTGAATGACCTGCAGAGAGCTGGGACCAAAGTAACAAAGGTTACCATCAGTACCAGACTACACTGCTAGGGACCCAAATCCTGCAGTGCAGACATGTCCCCCTCTTTAAACCAGTGGATGTCCAGGCCCGTCTAAAGATTTCTAGAAAGCATTTGGATGATCCAGAAGAGAACTGGGAGAATTTCTTATGGTCAGATGAAACCAAAATAGAACTTTTTGGTAAAAACTCTGCTTCTCTTGTTTGGAGGAGAAATAATGCTTAGTTGCATCCAAAGAACACCGGGGGCTGTTTTTCTGCAAAGGACCAAGACGACCGATCCGTGTAAAGGAAAGAATAATTGGGGCCATGTACGGTGACATTTTGAGTGAAAACCTCCTTCCATCAGTGAGAGCATTGAAGATGAAGCGTGGCTGGATCTTTCAGCATGACGATGATCCCAAACACATCGCCATGGTAACCAAGGAGTGGCTTCCAAAGAAGCATTTCAAGGTCCTGGAGTGGCCTAGCCAGTCTCTAGATCTCAGCCCCATAGAAAATCTGTGGAGGGAGATCCGCATGGAGGAATGGGCCAAAATACCAGAAACAGTGTGTGAAAACCTGATGAAGACTTTCAGAAAATGTCTTACCTCTGCCATCAAGGGGAAAATAACTAAATATTGAGATTAACCTTTGTTATTGACCAAATACTTATTTTTCCCCATCATTTCCAAATTAAATCTTTAAAAATCAGACCATGTGATTTTCTGGATTTTTGTTTTCTCATTGTCTCCCATAGTTGAAGTATAACTATGATGAAAATTACAGACCTCTCTAATCTTTTTAAGTTGATAGAACTTGCGAAATTTGTGGCTGACTAAATACTTTTTAACCCCAAAGTAAAAAATATTTAAAAAAATCAAAATAGGAACGTTTTGCAATACCAAAATTCTGCTTCACAGTTCGACTTGATTGTTTATGAGAGTTTTCCTAAGTTATCATATCAAATCTTTCTTTTTACATGAAATGTTCAATTAAAGCTTCTATCTTGGTCTGCTGTCCTGCAGGTTCTCGGCGTCCATCTGAACAAATGGACTCTGGACTGGCGGCTGGGCTTGGCCTGCCTCATCATGTATGCCATATTTCTCTGCTTTTCTGTCCTCATCGAGTTCAACGTCTTCATTTTCGTCAACCTCCCCATGTGCAGAGACATCCACTGACCTCCACCCTCCCTCTGCCTCCTCTTCCTCTCCATCATTGTACTCTGGCTCGTGGAGGGAGAAAAACTCCCCTGGCTTCCAGTTCGTTGGCGCCTTGGAAACGAGTCCGACCTTTTCTTCGTTTAGGGAGCCACAGCTTTGTTTGAGACGTCTTGGGTGCAGTATGAGAGGTAGAAGATGGCGCAGAAGGTTTGGTTTGTTTCTTGAACCGGATCAGAGGGTCCAAGATGGACGTCCCGGCAGCAGAGATCGCTGCTATTCGCAAATATGAATGTGGACCTTTAGGCAAGCAGCTACTGTAACTGGGAGGAAAAAAAGAGGAATCAGCTATTTTCAGCTGCTTTGTTTGTTACTCTTTGTAAACGTTTGGGTATAAGCACTAGGTATTTTTAAGTGGAATAGAGATTTCTCTGTATATATTGGGGGATTATATAGGTACCTATTTTAGCTGTTAAAATTTGAGTCTTTTCTGCACAATCTGAGGAAATATTTAAGTGATATTCAGTGTTGCTTCAACATGTCCTACATGCTCGGCACACAGCAACTTTGCATGCTGTTCGCCAAAGCTGTCGCTTTGCACTGACAGATTCTAACACTATTAATATATCGGCTGTTTTCTTCCATATCCAAGTAGGTGTGGCTCTACCAAACCGACGAATGAAAGGGACCTACTCCAGCACTGTCACTTTAACCTAGAAATACATATACATATATATATATATATATATATATATATATATATATATATATATATATATATATATATATATATATATATATTGTTGTTCTATCAAAGACGGGTCTACAGTTTTCTGGAAATATGTTCCTGCTGCCTGTAGACATCCTGTTAGTCTTTCTGTTGCTGTTGTTTAAAAACCAAAAAAGTATTTTTAAGGTAAGGGTCATAGATTGAGCTGAGGTGTGCATGGATAAGAGTGTTTGTGAGTGTGTGTGTGTGTGTGTGTGTGTGTGTGTGTTGTTGGATGCCACTGTCACTGGGAAGACATCGTCATGATTTATTTATGAATTAACTTATTCAAAGATCATGTCTGAACAGCAGTGTCGGTGATCTCCACAGTGTACAGTGAACTCTAAAGGTCACTCTTTGCTCTACGATGCACTGTACCTAATATTTAATCTAACTACTGAGGACCGACTTGATGTTCTTTATACAAGCTTTATAATTTATAAGTTTTGTACAGTTTAGTTCAAACACATGAGACAGTGGAGCATCCTCGTCCTCGCGGTAAATTAGTGATGAATTGTTGCCGTTAAAGTTTAATTTGAGGGGAATAGGAAGTGATGGCATGCCAGCATTTCAGCTTTTACTAAGTGTTATTCCTCTGCCGTTGCTTATATAAGGAGTTTTTCTTCTGGAAGAGCAACTTGATGGAGGACTTAAGCCACATTAATGTTAAATCACTTTTAGGGGCTTTCTGATTTATTTGAATTAATTTTTCCAGGGTGGGATGATGGCAGAACATTCAACTGAAGTCACTTTTAAAAAGGAAGACGTGCAGGAGTTTTAATATATGTTTAAATATGGTACTCCACAGAACTGGACCCGGCCCCATCCCGTCAAAGACAGATTACAACCCCAGTGTAAATTGAAGGTATGGTGGAGGTGGATCATCTACACTATTGGTCCTTCTAGTTGTCAATTGTCCTGAGAGCCAGCATGCGCTCTCTCTCACATGTTTATCTGTAGTGCTACGCCATTATCCATTCATTCTACCTCACAGTTCTCAGCAGGTCATTTGAAAATGGCTGTGAGTCCCAATAGAAAAAGAGTCTTTAAAGTGTATCAGAATAAGAGAAAAGGCTCAGAAGAGAGAAGCAAGACCATAGAATTTTTAGGAGATTCTTAAAAATGATGGTGTGTGCTGAAAGCACAAGTTTGGCTCGCCACTGATTCCACCAAGTTTCTACTCGACAAGTAGGCTACAGTTTGGGGTTACTTTGTCAGGAGATCACACAGGTATTGATTTAGCTTTCTGTGATGTACGGAAATTTTAACAATGGTCCCTAACCGAAACCACCGCCTTCAGGAGCGAGCCTTCGGTGGCGATGCATCCGCTCCATAAGCGCATTTCTCTGTGAGACGTTGGAGGGAGTCTCCACTTTAAACGAATGCGTCGACAATCCAAATAACTTCACCGCGGTATGTTTGGCATGCTGTTTGGAGAAATGCATTACAGATTACTGCTAGAAGTTATCTATGCATATATGTCTCTGTTTGGTAACTTTCACAGGAAGATTTGTTGTGACGGCGGCTTTTTTTCTTTTAAAAAGTTGAGAAGGCAGTTCTTTCCTGAAATTCAGAAAAATCCTCCGCTGTACCTTTAAGTTGCGACCATACAATGTAATAACCCAAGACAATCAACAGCGGATGCTGTAGACCAGTATTTCTCAAACTTATTACAGTGGGTACCACCTGAGAAAATGTCGAGTTCTCCAAGTACCACTATCGTGATCAATCTAAACATACAGTAGAGAAAGGAGGCTTATCTACTCCTAATAAGGATTATTTATCGATAATTGTTGCCAGCCACAGCTACACTGTGTGTGGTACATTTCTGAATTTAATTTATTTTCAAAAAATATTTAGAACTTCCCTCCAAGTACCACTAGGGAGAGCTTGAGTACCACTGGTGGTACATGTACCACAGTTTAAGAATCATGGCTGTAGACCATTAATTAGGACTTTCGGAGGCCGTAAAGAAGTTACTTTGATACAGTTGTATGCCGAACTAAAGACACATTCTCCTCACTGGCCTGCTTTGAATATTATAGTTTTTCATATTGTTGGCTAATTCTGGTTATGGTGCCAAATAGAGAACGCAGCTACTGTCATTCGCCATCCCTAATGAGAATCCATTAAGTCCTGCGTTGTTTAGAGAAGATCAATAAATCCAAACCTGTGCATTTTGTATGTTGTCTTCGAAAGTTATTGTAGTTGTTTGTTTTAGAATCATTCCACCCTGGGAGAAAAAAAACAACAACAAAAAACGCTTCAAATAATTTGTCAAAGGTCCAAAATGATGGCATGATGAAAACTTCAACACATCTGCTTTGAAAAAGAAAAGCTCTTGTCACAGTATTACGTCTGTTTTAGCATGTGTTTTAACTAAATGTGGAATTTATTTGTTTCTATTAGAGATTAAACTGAGTAGATCTGATAGATGTGCTGTTGCTCTCCTAGCAACCATCAGAGGGCGGTGCTGAGCATCTTTGCACATCCAGTTAAGCATCAGATTGGGTTTATTTTCCAACACATGGAGACAAAAACAGATGCTTTTTTTGCATGCCTCTTTAACTGTTAACTGAAGTTATTTTATGTCATTTCTTACACCAAGAAGACACTGACTGCTTGGATTAAGCTGTACATATCAGGGGAAATATGCTACTTTAAACTCAGATCTGTAAAAAGGTTTCTTTAGAATGTAGATCTGCAGCAGGTAGATCTTATTATTGTTGTATTTAATCTTTTGAATTGTTGGTAAAAGCTCCATGTTTGTTGATAATGGACCTCTGGGAAAAACCAGAAGGAGGAGAAAAATACCCTCTCAATAAACTGGTTATATAAGCAAGACGTGTCCAGTTTGTGTCTTTAATGTTTTCTTCTTGTTAGGCTTTTTACCTGCTCAGATATCCTGTTGTTTAACCGAAAGTGGCTAAAAATATCTAAAGTTTGTGGGAAAATGCAGTGAGATTGATAATAATCAGTAGAATAAAAATATCCCCCTCTGAGCCGGGGTTAATCTTCATCCCAGGTTTCCAGGTATTGTGATGGCCAGATGGAGCAGAAGATGGATGGATCAAGGTTTCGTCTGCAGTGGTAAGGATATTTTGTTCTGTTGCAATTAAGGATGAGCTCAAAAGTCAACTTCTGAATTTACTTCAGTAAAAACTGATGTTAAAAATCACAAAGTCCTTTACAGTAAACCAATCAAGCAAACCAGGGGCCAACAGTGCTTAATAAACCAAGAAAAAGATCTAATCAAGGATGTAAAAGAGATTTAAAAATATGTTTCAATTGGTTCAACATATTGCTAATATTTATGAAGATATTTATGATATTTTATGATGTCGTCCACCAGGTTCGTGCCACAATTTGTTTGGCCTGATTTGAATCATTTGGACAATGTTGCTGTAAATGAACAAAATGGGTTACAAGCATCTTTATGATTTACTCCCAAATAATGATTTCAGGTATTTTATTTTTTGTTTTTGTATTTTGCATGTTTGTGTGTGCATGAAGCAGTTACAGAACTAGAGTGCCGCTTCAGTGACTGAATCTGCTTTCTAGGTGCAGAGTTAACACAGGTCCTTCCTCCCAGCAGCTGTAGAACTTTAAAACAATCCTTCATCTCAACAAACTCAGTAAGTGTTTAATGCTGGTATTCTATTTCTTGTAAATATACTGTGTGTATATATATATATATATATTACCTTTGTGCAAACATGCATGCTACTATTTTACCTTTAACTTCCTGGTACCCCTGCGCGTCCCCACTGAGGAACAATAAAGAATATTTATATTATTTCCTATTCTAAAGTTTTTTTCTTAAAGAGGTAAGCAACCATACATGGTACTTTCAGCAGCATTAATTTATTTATCTACGTATTTATTTTGATTTGTCATGGAAATTATTTAGATGTCATCCCATCATAAATAAATGTGGGAATTTTGAAAAGTACAACAGAGAACCTCTGCAGTCAGACAGCAGGGGGCGTCATACCCGCCTCTTCTCTGTCTCCTCCTCCCTCACATCTCCTCCTCTCTGACCCTCGGCTTGTCATTGTGTTTGTCTCTAAGCCGTGGGGCTCTCGCTGTTTTGAGTGGAGAGATCAGAGCTGGAACGGATGATTCATACATGCATTCAGCAGATTTTTATCCTGCAGAGCAGTGCAGCAGAGGAACAGCGACTTCAAAAAGTTTCAGGTGAGTAAAATAGTTCTGCGTCTGGATCCAGGCTCCACTTTTCCAGCCTGAATCCCAGGAGACTGGACCACTGTCAGCCTGGAAAGAATCAGCTCTGCAGTGTGTTTGCAGGAGGAGAGAACTCTGTTTACTGGTCCATCAGGAGGTCATTGAACTTGATCACAACACTCTTTAAACAAGTCACATAAGGTTACTATTTTCTCCAAAAGTCATACTGAAGCACCTGCCAAGGTGTCAAGCTTAGCTCTAAGTAAAAGTTTCAAACTGCTTTTCGCCTCCCAGGGGAACGTTCCACCTCTGAAAATAGTTCAGTGGAGAAATTAACAATGCAGCCAAAGTTCAACTATAATATTTTTAAAAGTTTCTCAAAGTCTGGAGGGCTTTAGAAGATTACAAGAAGGTATGACTTCCAGCTCAAAACATCCCAGGTTTTTGTCAGGCATTTTATTTATGACTTTCATAATACATATATCTCCATACTTGGAACACTAGGTTGGTGTTCTGTTGAGCAACTAAACTTTTCTTTTCTTTGGACTCCCTTTTACCCTCACCCATCCACACTTGGCTCCTACAAGATCTCAGAGTTTCAACACGTTATTAAATGCAAAATAGACAACATGTTTCCTTTTTTATGACATAAAAATATGGTTTTCAAAAACAAAATGAAGCTGGATGCCTTCCGTTAGGGTTTTATCCATTATAGTGATATTACAATCATGCAGCTCCATATACACTGATTTTTAGGTTTTTGTTAATAATGTTTGGCGCTTATTGACATTAAGAATCCAATAGAAGTGTAGATGTCTAATGTAAGTCCTAAATAGTCCAAATGTCTACTGGGGCACTGGGAAGGTTGAATGTGGAAAAGCCCTGGAGATATTGTTATCCGTCTCAGGAGAGGAGTGACAGCAGAAGAACAGAAACTAGAGTAGTTTTAGGTGAAGCCTACACTAGATGGACCCACAAAACATTTCTACAACATCAAACACTCGCGAAAACAGCAACTTTCCTTCTGGATCGGTAAGCTAACTCACTTGCTAATTTGGCTAACTTTAGCTGTTAGTTAAACTCTAAAATACATTCCTCACTGGTCACGGTTCAGGTTGGTCACTGGGCGCATCGGCAGCAAACCAGGCAACCCGATGGCTGCACTGCATGTATTTTGTAATTACAACCTAGATAAACTAGATGTTGCTGTCATACTAATGTTCTATGTCCAACCTTTAACTCTAGAGTAGCTGCAGAGATCCAAAGCGCAGGTTTCAATCTGTCAATAGAGGTATTACTAATCATGTTCTCCATGAATACGGCCTTTATGTAAAATTTCAGAAGAAAAGCCTCAAAAAATGATCCAAATGGAGGGAAACGACCCCTGGACATTACCCTTAAAGGGGAATTACAGTTTTTTCCCCCAGTTGATGGAAAGAGTTGATGGAAAAAACCATGGAGGGACGATACTGGAAGAAAACCTATCCCAGACGGTCTTCACCACTCTGACTGAGACTGGGCTAAATTTCAATCTGCAGAGTGTTGGTCTATGAGATAAGCCTCAAGAAAATACATCAAGGTTTGGGTTTGTAGTGCGGTAAGCTGGTCATTCAAAAGGCAGATTGGACCCATTTCAATTCAGAATAACTCGTGTTTGTTTCTCATTGGTTCAATGTAAACTGATTATGGTTGGGTGGAATCTTGGCATTAACAAGTTCGTTTTCTGAATGACTAGAACAGGCCTGATATGTTTTTTGCATCATTGTATAATATCTGCAGAAGAAATCCCCGTCTCATCATTTCCACTCTCTTCCCTACTTGTTAGTTTCTGGCGTTCAAACTTTCAGTATCTATTCTAAGAACTCCTGAATTGATCCTGTTCGAGAATTGTTTTCATGCACAGTAGAAACATGTCCGTACCTGATGGCCTATCATCCTCTGCAGCTCAACGCCTGCGGCTGCCTGTTTCTTTGTCCTGATCGAGTTCTCTGCAGATGTTTATTAGACTCTAAATCTGTTTGATTTATGCATTTAAGCCGCTCTGGAATCTGTTAAAGAGCTTAGCTTAACAAAGAAAGGAAACAATTTTTGTCACACAGCTGCAGTTTGATCCTGCGAGGGGGAAAAGAGTCAGAAGAAAGGCATTTCAATAAGCAAATAACCTGGAGCTTGTCGGTTTTGGGTCACAAAGCTGATTAGTGTTTCTTTGGGTTCTGATGGTAACATGGCTTTATTCTGTTGCGTCCCCGGAAGTGGTGTTGGAACTAACTAAACACAGGTTTATGAAAAGTGATCTCATTTAGTCTGGACCACAAATCAGCAGCTCGAGTTACAGAAGTGAAGAAACTGACCCTGTGGGGAATGTTGAACTCTTTATGCTGCTGCAGACAAACATGGAATCAGGCCGTCGGTTTAACCGCAGAAAGATGCTTTAGTCCTGGTTTCTCCAAATGCATCAGCTGAAACCGTCTGCCCAGTCTGCCCTCATCTCTTCTGCTCAGCTCTGTCCACTGGTTTTCTACAAGGTTCGGGGTTGGGCTCATTTTGTCTCCCCTGAAGTGTTTCCGCATCCTGCTGATGACATACTTTCAGTTTTCAGTCAGAGGATGAAGAATTTCAATTGGAAACGTTCTGGTAGTTCAGAGTTCATGATGCAATCAGCGCTAGGCGGAAATCCTCCACCATAATTCCCAGTGATCACATATTCTTCCATTGTTCCAATTAAAGTTGATTAAGTTTGTCATAGTAGGACAGAAACGGGGTTTTCCTGACCTTCACCCTGAACTACTGGTTGGCAAGCTTAGGCATGACGCTATCCCCCCCCCCACAACCCAACTCATGTGTTTCCCATTTTGAAGAGTGGCTCAAAAGAATGGTATCGCATCATATTTGAACCCCAGGAAAACAGGAACAAATGGATTACAGTCTGTTTAACCTGAATCAGTTAGACATGTCTGGGTTTTTTTTTTTCTGGATGAGTAAATGTAGTCAGAACTTGGATTGATAAATGTAACAGAAACACAGCAGCGGATACAGGAATGCTGATCCAACACAGGGGAAGTGCTACGAAGCAGGATTAGTTTATCGTGGTGACTTTGGGTTTAGTTTGGCCTTGTTATCATCATGAACTGGTTCATGTCTGATACTGTAACTGTGGTAACTCTCAAAGTTTCCTAGATTAACACGAATACCAATGTATCACCTCCCAAACAATGAATACTCACAAAATCTAATCTCTAATGCTTGCTCACTAAAGGTCACTTTTTCTTTTTCCATTTTCTCTTTTTTAAATGATTACCTAAAAATGATAGAGCCATAATGAAATGTTCCTTTTTTAACAAATCTGACCAAACTGTATCTTATTTAGGAAGAAAATGTTTGATTTTAAGTGCTGCTAATCAAACCCAAACCATCAGCCTCCCACCACCATGCTTGACAGTTGGGTTTAAGTTTTTGTGCAGATATGCTGTTTGTACGTCAGTCTTGCTCCAATCATCCAGTCATCAACTTTAACTTTTAAACTGAGGCCTGAGGAGTAAAAAATGGATCTGCTGGGGTTTTCTGTCGTTTGTATTGTATAATCTGACCTGAATATACTGTCTATACTGTTTTCCATGTGTGAATATTCTCCTTTTTGTGGAACGATAGACTTTTAATAGTTTGGAAGTGGCTCGCTTCCGTCTTTCCACCTTGTTGTGGGAATATTTCATTGAGTTATTTGACTAATTATTCTCTATCATAGTATGAATAACATCCAGCCTGTTGTTTGAGCATGCATGTTTCTGATGGAGAGATGTTAGACTTCAGGATCACAGACGTCGGCATGTTATCAGTATCAGCACACAATATTCTTCACTCTCCTTGTATGTGACAAGGCACCAGTGTGAAGCGGTCACGGATGACAGGCGAGGACGATTGGTTCTGGGAGAGCTCATGTAGATACGAGATAACAGCCTAATATTTAATAATGTTTTTGAACTGATGGATGTCAGGTTCAAGTAAAGAAATAAAAGTCAATTTTCAATATGTTATCAATGAAGAAATGGTCTCCTGGTCACACCACGGGTTAAACCATCACCCTCATCTTGTGTTGCATTCAGTGACATGAAGAAGGTTAAAAATAATTGCTTCACCAATTATTCACCAATGCTTACAGTGAAAAAACAGAGAAAATACTAAAAGAAGCAAGAAGGGTGACTCTCCTGCAAAACATGTTAGGTAGTTAATGGAGATCAATGTGACCAAAGCACACTAAGGAGTGGATCAGCTGTGGGAACTGTAGAGTCTGGTTCCATGTGACTTTAAAAAAGAAAATGGGATCTGTAAATATGGAGGTCTTTTTGAAAATAGAATATAGAAAATAGAAGAAATAGAACATTCATTGTTACAAAAAGTTCCAGTAATAAATTCTGGTTGGGTTTTTTTATGTCAGTATGGCTATTCATGGATTGATCGACACTTGAAGTTGTTCTGCTTGTTTAGAATTAGTTTAAATGAAAGTTGATTCACTTGTTGGATTTTTTTTTTTTTTTTTTTTTTGCTTTGGACTTTAAATTGGCTCATTTTAGCTGATCAGTGGCTCTGAACTCTGCTCAAAAATAAAATGTGCAACAACCGATGTTTGAAAGGCTATCGGTGCTTTCATTTATTAAATCAATTCAAAATATACATGTTAATATTAATAACATGATAACCATATTAAAAACAGAAACCCACTTTAGCCCACTTTACGTGACATCACCACATACATACAAATCTACTGCACATTACATATATATATATATATATATATATATATATATATATATATATAATCTGCGGTAGATTTGTTAGGAAATAGTCAAAAAAACAAGATGCAAACCTTCTCTCATCTGACCTTCAGTGTGGAACGTTGTGGCGAGGGCGGTGCTGGTGCATGACATAGTTTCCTACCATTATTTAGACGAGTCACACTCATATTTCATCTGCAGTGTGATTTACAGTTTGATTTATTTTCATTTTGCTATAATAAAAGCCTGAAAGTTGTGATTAGAGGCTACAGAGTCTGTTAGCGGAGAGAAGATGCATAAACATCTCCTGGAAAATTCTCTTGTGTAAAGCTGTGAGTGATCACATTCCTCAAGTTTTTTTCTTCCTTATTTAAGCAACATGGCGCAACAGGTTCAGCTGGGCTCAGCAAGAACCAGCGACCCAAATTGTGCTCTGCACGCCGTCCCTTTCAGAGTCCCTGCCTGGATCTGTTTGCCGTTTCCTGTGGAGGCTCACACCCACTTTGTCATCTGGTTTGTTTCAGAGCGCTAACATGACCCATGTGTGGGAGTTGTTTTTATGTACCTGCAGCAGCTTTATGCAGCTGTTTTGACAGCAGCACGGAGCCCGCTGACCTTCGGCCTGCTGGACCAATCCAATAAAAACACGCATCACTTCAGTTTCTCCCCAGAATTGAAACGTGCATTTATTACATGCAGTTTAATGCCAACATTTTTGTATTGAGCAACAAGGCAGCTGGGAAAGTCTGGTGGCTCGGTGTGTGAGTGTTTACACACTTTGGGTGGAAATTAAGTCCCGTTTTACAGACATTTAGACACCGCCGGCTAATAAGCGGTTTTACATTCCCATCTGTGATAAACTCACCTGTTTTCAAAGTGAGATTCATCCCTGGAGAATGAAGATGAAAACATGTTTAGTTGTCAAAGGACAAACAGATGTACAAGTCTAGGTTTGGGAATTGCTACTTTTCCATCAACAGCTACAGTGGGACAAAAAGTATTTAGCCAGCCACCAGTTGTGCAAGTTTTCCACCTTAAAAAGATGAGAAAGGCCTTTAATCTTCATCATACACACTGTATACCTTAACTAGGAGAAACAAAATGAAGATAAAAAAATCCAGAAAGTCACATAGTCTGATTTTTAAAGTATTTATTAGCAAAGTATGGTGTAAAAAAAGTATTTGGTCAGTAACAAAATAGGCTTATTTGTCCTCCACTTGTCACCTGTATTGTACACCTAATGAACCAAGTTACAAGGAGAAAGCAGCTAGGTCAGAAGACATCAACTGTTGCAACAAGTAATGGAAAATGAATCATTGACAATCTCCCCAGACCTGGAGCTCCATTCAAGATCTCACCTTGCAGGATACACATGACCTTGAGAACAATGAGGAAGCAGCACAGAACTACATGGGGGAACTGGTCAATGACCTGGAGAGAGCTGGGACCTCAGTAGTAAAGGTTACTATTAATAACAAACTATGCAGTCCTGGATTGAAATCCTAAAAAAAACATGATTAATGTCCAGGCCCATCCCAAGTTGTCCAGAGACCGTCTGGATGATTCAAAGGAGGACTGGGAGAGTGTCATGGTCTCATTAGACAAATATAAAACTCTCTGGTATAAACGTTAATCACTGTGTTTGGATTTGGAAAAACTCTAAGTTTAGGACTGGGCCATATGGACTAAAAATAAAATCTTTCATTCCGTTTATGATTTTTATCAGATTTCCCCCTGTACTTATTAAGAAAAACAATAAGAACCAACAACGGACAACTTGTCCAAAGGATTCGGCGACAGTAAGCTGTTTCTTAGCTAAGATTTGTTGGTCACTGCGTTTTTTTCCCCCCGAATTTTTTGATGTTCGACTGGATGGCTCAGTTTCAGGTGTTGGAATAGGTTTGTGGTGCTGCTGCCTTTGAGTGTGATGGGCTTTAGGCAAATGTAACAGTGTGGGGTCTCTTGCTCCCAAGGTAAACTTTAAAGGCATCCTGATAAGCTATTTGCAGTTTCCTCATTACTGATTTCCTGTAATCACACCACAGATTAGCTGTATAAAAGGAAATAGAGCCAGTGTAACATCATGAGAGCACGTTAAATGTATGTGCCAACGGATTTGCTTGCATATACAGCTTACAGCACTGTCTCCACAAATCATCATCATCACACAAATAACTCCTAAGAATGTGGCCCAGATATTTCACTGTACTCACCACGTCCAAGGCTTGATCTGCTAAATGAAAAGATGGAAAATTCAGCTTCTGATGATCTTTAGTTTTAAGAGTCATAACAACACTCTTTAGTATTAAACATGATGTCAAACTGGACACCATATCTAGCACAGACCCTAAGTAGCTGCTGCAGGCCCGCACTGTAAGGAGACAGGAGGACCAAGTCATCTATGTATCAAATAATTTACCAGTAGGTTCCCTACTATACACCCAGTTTTACAGGCAGTTAACTCCACAGACGAATCATCAAGGTACACTTTAAAAAGCATAGGAGACCAAATTCCACCTCGTCTGACACCATTAGCGACAGAGAAGGGTTCAGAGACCTCTTTACCCCACTTAACTCGCATTGATTGATGAGAGTACCAAAAATGCAGTTTGCAATTTAACAAATAGGTTGTGATGTTTGATTCTATCACAAGCTTTGGAGGCATCTAAGAAATGCATAAAAACAGACTGTCTCTCCGCTCATGCGCCATCAGAACCACCATCAGTCCACATCATCATCTTCTCCACCAGTAGGACTATAACCATCTGTGTACTTACTCTGCTTCTGCGTTTGGGTCCAAGCATTCCACCGCACATCCCCTGACAGGAAGTGGTTCATACTACCATCGTCACAAAAGACAACATTTGGTTAACCTGGTGTCCCTATTTTTTTCTTTTAATAAATGGTTTTCTGTAAAGGACATGTTTGCTTTTGTGGGTAGGCTTTTTGTTGTCGGTGTTTACTATTTGTGGAAATGAAACTAAAGTCAAAAGTACGACCATCATCTCTGAAATAGTAGTTGTGAGCCTTTAGAGTAGCAAATGTGAGCTGCTCTAAAAGATGTCCGTGTTTTTAAACCAGCAGTCTCACTGATTAACTCAAATCAAGTCGGTCTTGATTTGTCAGTAGAATTGATTTCATCTGAATAAACACCAAAAAACTGCTGTAAGTTATGTGTGGAAACTGCAAACAAGACATTTCAGCTAAATGTAACTGTATGTGGATGAATAGGATGTTGTGAGGCTTTTTCTTTTCTTTTTTTTTTTTTTGCCAATCTTACTTAAACCCATTAATACGAATCTGATTAAAACCAACACATCCTCACACCCAACTCGTCGCATATGGATCGGACTCCTGACCATGTGTCCATATGTGACAAGTTGGGTACCCCACTCGCGTCATTGTTTGACGTGCTGGTTGCTCCCGTTGAATACAGATCCCTAGACGTCAGTAAATGACGACACGGGGAGGACAAGGAATCCGTTTAATTGCTTGCTTGTTTAAAAGAACGTGTTTTTGTCCTTCTGTGACCTTAAGGTTAGAACATAAAACTTGTGGGTTGGTTAAAATTGGTTAGATAACTCAACGTACGGTATGTTATTCTGCTAGATCGAATGGCTCTGAAACAAAATAAACTTCAGATGCTTACAATAAAGGACAACAACCATACAACCTGTTCTGAGCGCGTCAAAAAATGACGCAAGGCGGGTACCCAACTCGTCATATTTACGCTTGGTCAGGAGTCTGATCGTGCGTCCGTATGTGACGAGTTGGGAGTGAGGATGAGTTGTTTAACTCATCATGAAGGAAATCACAGATCCCCTGCTAGACCCCCTGCAGTTCGCCTACAGATCAAACAGGTCAGTGGATGATGCCGTCAACATGGCTCTACACTACATCCTGCACCATCTAGACTCTGCAGGTACCTACGCTCGGGTCCTGTTTGTGGACTTCAGCTCTGCGTTTAACACCATTGTCCCAGAGCTCCTCCACCAAAAACTGTCCCAGCTCACCGTGCCTCCATCCACCTGTCAGTGGATTACCAGTTTCCTGACTGACAGGAGGCAGCAGGTGAAACTGGGTAAGTTCACATCCAGCTCCCGTTCCCTCAGCATCGGCGCCCCCCAGGGATGTGTTCTCTCCCCACTGCTCTTCTCCCTTTACACCACTGACTGCACGTCGAGGGACCCTTCTGTGAAACTCCTGAAGTTTGCAGATGACACCACCGTCATTGGACTCATCCGCGACGGCGACGAGTCTGTGTACAGAAAGGAAGTGGAACAGCTGGTTCTCTGGTGCAGTCAGAACCACCTGGAGCTAAACCCGCTCAAAACTGTGGAGATGACAGTGGACTTCAGGAAGAGACCACCATCAACATCTCCTCTCATGATCCTCAACAAGCCAGTCCCCACAGTGGAGTCTTTCAGGTTCCTAGGATCCACCATCACACGGGACCTGAAGTGGACCTCACACATCAACATAATAAGGAAAAAGGCCCAGCAAAGGCTGTACTTTCTGCGTCAGCTCAGGAAGTTCAACCTGCCCCAGGAGCTGCTGATCATCTTCTACACAGCAATAGTCCAGTCTGTCCTGACCTCATCCATCTCTGTCTGGTTCGGATCCGTCACCAGGCAAGACAAGGACAGACTGCAGAGAACAGTCAGGACTGCAGAGAGGATCATAGGAACCGATCTTCCCTCCATTCAGGACCTATTCCGGGCCAGGGTCAGGAAGCGGGCCAGGAAAATCACCTCTGACCCCTCACACCCTGGCCACAATCTGTTTAGGCTCCTCCCCTCAGGTCGGCGTTACAGAGCGTTGTACGCCAAAACCACCCGACACAAAAACAGTTTTTTCCCCCAGGCTGTCGCTCTGACGAACTCTGTCTAGTCACAGTGTGTGAGTGCACTCACATAACAATAAACTATAACTCTGCACTTCTGTACATACTCACTGTAAAATAACCCCGGCTTGGTGTATATATTATCCTTTATTATTTACGATCTGATATTTATTTGTATTTTTACTTATTTTTGTTCTTTTTTTTCTTTTTTATTTCACTTATTCAAGTTCTGTACTGGAGGAAAAAGTTTGCCGGAGTCAAATTCCTTGTATGTGACATACTTGGCCAATAAACTGATTCTGATTCTGATTAAACATGTAAAAAGACAGTTTGGGCAGTTGGACGTTGTGCAGAGACACTTTTTAAAAAAGCTCACTGGGTAAAAGACCTAAACGTTTTATTCTAACCTTTTTATAGTTCTTTTACTCTTATCTATCAAAGGGAAGAGGACGGTGTAAGATGCTTACTTTTGGTCCACAACATGCTGCATTTAAACAGTTTTTAACCGAGCTGGTTTCTCTGGGTCACACGTGATGTGTCCCTCTAAACTGTAGAAGACCATGTAGATAGAAATCTCAAGGAAATTTCAATCAAACGCAACTGGACTTGGTAATTTGTCTTGGAAGACGTTTCACCTCTTATCCAAGAGGCTTCATCAGTTCATGCTCGCTGCTGACCAGGCTGGGACTGGTCCAACTAACTGGTGTGGAGACTCAGCTATTTAACCTCTTGAACAAGAATCATTATGTCATTGGAATGACATAATGTCATCCAATTATGTCATCCAATGACATAATGATTCTTGTTCAAGAGGTTAAATAGCTGAGTCTCCACACCAGTTAGTTGGACCAGTCCCAGCCTGGTCAGCAGCGAGCATGAACTGATGAAGCCTCTTGGATAAGAGGTGAAACGTCTTCCAAGACAAATTACCAAGTCCAGTTGCGTTTGATTGAAATTTCCTTGAGATAACCATGACTTGGATGAATGAGAATATTCACAAGCCCATGTAGATAGAACTTTTAGGTTCTATTTATATGCACATAAACACACTTTTATTGCTCAAATCAGTGCTTATTTTAAAAGTCATTATGAAAAGATGTTCAGTATCATTTATTTTAAGAAGTACTTCTTGAGACATATGGTTTTATCAATATTTTCTGCCACAATTGGCCCTTTAAGTGGCCCAAAATGGAAAGAAGTTTGACATCTCTGCTCTAGATGGACTCTTCCACACCAGTAAATCTGATTGGCTATTTCTTAGAACAGATAGGTGCTTGATTGGTCAGAAGGGGTGCCTTTAAGATGGACCAACTCTCTGGATTAGTCTTTGAAACCAGTGGAAATGAGTCGATGGTTTGTTGCCAAGGCTGAGCTTCCTTTATGGCTTGTGCAGAACAACACTCACCCTAATCAGAATAATGGTGCCTTTTTGGCAAAAACAATACGACCACAGTTTGGAAGGCTTAGAAAAATATTCATTATTTTCAGAAAGCAGTTTAGCCATTTTAATGACCAAACTTGGTGTTGGTTCTTGGCTTGGATCCAGCTAAAGGAGGCAGAAACGCCTTTTAAGTTAAAGGTCAAAACTCAATGGTTGCTATACGCTATATAACCTCAAACTGTAAACTACAGTCAACTTTGCTTTTTAAGGTCTGTGACACATAAATCAGTTGGAGTTTCAGTGGCAAATTTGGAACAAAAACACCCAAAACATAACCCTGTAGATTTTGTTCCACGTTTACCATGTTTGTTTTCCTCCCCGCTGAGTTTGGGGAGATGTTGCACACTTCCTCTCTGCGTTACATGAAAGCTCTTGTGTGAACCAGCGGACAAACGGAGCGGATCTCTGGCTCCAGAGCTCTGTGATCCTCTGCCAGGAAGGGAAGAGCTGCTTTAACAGCTTCAGTCTGGCTACAGAGGGAATCAAATGCATGTCAAAGAGTCATTAAAAAAGATAACAGGAATCTATAAAGAAAGGAAGAAATGAGAAGAAAAAGTTATGACTTATTAGTAGAGTTAATCTGGGGAGACAGATTTGGGTGTCCGCTTCTAAAATGTTCTGTCTATGGGTGCGCAGGAAAGCAGCTGTGCTGGAGTAGAGTCTGTCTGAGTTGGAAAATGCGTTTAAAGGACATGGGAACAGAATGTGGGAACGAATTGGCTGAAAATGTGAAGAAAAACAGGAACAGGTAACCAGAAGATGAGCACTGAGGCCAAGAAGCAATGAAAGAAGCAATTATCCTGAAATTAGGAGAGTAAGAAAGGTGGAAAAAGAGGCGGATGCTCAGAGAGTGTAATGAAAAAAAGCCAGTTGTAATAAAATCATGCGAGCAGGCTAACGGCTTCATAAAGCCGCCTGTGGCTGCAGCAGGAATTTCCTCAGGCTGCACCACAGCTGAAATATCTTTGACCTACAGATCTCGCCGAGCGCTGCTCCAGGTTTAAGCTGCTCTGAGCGACGCCATCAGGAAGACGACATGGACTCCAGTACGCCACCAGGAAGCCCCTCCTGCGGCCTCACCAACAGGAGCAGCAGCTTCTTCAAGGTAAGGACTGGATAAATGCAATCATCAGAGAAAAACATTTCCTGTGCAACAAAATCTTTGTTTTTCTAGCAAGATGTGACTCATCACATCTGTCTGGGGGAAACAGGAAACAGACTGGACGATGGGGTGGTTTCCCCTGTGCAAAAGTAAAACAAAAACCATTCAACTTTGGTTGATGCTGAGTTAAAACCTCTCCTAACTTACTGACACCTTCCCTGTTACTCTGTGTTTCTCCGTTAAAAGCACCAAGGACATTTACACAGTCCGGAGTAAAAAGTAACGATTGTTTATCTGAGTGATAATCAAAATAGACTAAAGTAGAAGAAAACTGGACGTCACGTGACTCTCAGAGCATAGCCGCCATTTTGGCAGGAATGAATTGAATGAAATGAAGGCTGGGAGTGTGTTACTTATTTTAAGACGGGAGATATTTTATATACCGGCACATTAAAGGGATTAAACGTACGACTCCTACCATGCCCCTGGGATACTTTTTAAAACTTTAGAGGCTTGAGGAGTGGACCTTTTACCGGACCTGAGATAAAATTACCCTGACATATAATCCCCGGGTAAGTGGAAACACAAGCAGCTAGGTTATGTCCGTGTGCGTGTTATGTGTGTCGATATCTGACCATTAATCAATCATTGCTTCAAAAATAAATAAATTACACCTTCTCTTCCTCGCTATGATCACATGAAATGTTAACAGCCAGCATGCACACATCACAAAGAATATGATTCTGCAGTTTTATGTGATTTTTACTTGTTGCTATGTGAGCAACAAGACTGAACAATCAATGGCAAAATAACTAGGAAGTCTGCTAAGAATCTTAATAAAAGCAAAATCCGTTGAGCTTACTGCTCCCCCTTTTGTGCTACACTGCCCCAGATAACTTTTCAGCGTTCATAAGCCATTTTTAATTTAAACTGTGCGCACATTTTGAATACAATCATAAGAAATACTAATGTAAAGTTTAACTTTAAATTAAGATTTTGGTTGAAGTTACCTGAAATGAAATGGTCATTACACAAGCCAAATCCATCGAGAGACAGGCTTCAACACTTTCTTTCATCGTGCTCCTCATTTTATAGCAACAATCAATGTTTCCCTCTGGCCTGGATGTGATATAAGACTCTGTCTATGACTTGACCTCAGTGGTTTGTGCACCCAGGCTACGTGAAGCTGGAAAACTGTTGAATAGCCGGTTAGCTACTGTAGCTTGTTCACAGTTTTTTCCTGCCCAAGTGACGTCACCTCACGGAGCCTTATGGGTGAGAGGTACACCCTCCATCACAGGACAACTTAAATGTGTCTTCTGTTGACCCAGAGGTAAAAAAATGAATGCAAATCTGATGCAAACCATGTGAGGCAGAACAATCAAATGAACCTGTTATATAAGTCCTGGACTTATTATGCTCCTCAGCTCATCGGAGTAGGAAGATCAGTTAAAAGGAAAACCAGCGTGCATGAACGTGAAAGCCTCCTTAAGACTGCCTCAGACCTGGAGATACTTCTACTTGGGAAAGTATTTGCCCCCTATACAGATGTCTTATTTTGTATATACTTAAATAATTTAGAGCTTTAGACAGATTTTCATATCAAAGATAAGTTGAGAAAATAACTAAATCAGTTGTGAAAGAATATTGTAATTATTAAAGAAACAAAGCAATCTGACCTTATGTTAAATGCCTTCTCCTTAAATTAAGTACAGTATGTTCCACCCCTGGCATTAAAGTGGACATTCTGTGCTTTTAAATTCTTTCTTTATACATCGCAATCATTCATATGTGGTTTATATAGAGTAAAATTGCAATTTTTTTGGTTTGAATTCCTTAGCTAGTGCTAGAGTCAAGCTAATTTCACTGAATGTGTTACAATCATGCGTTCTCCAAGACTAAAACCTGAAAAATAATCCAGTGTTTATGTGGTAGTACTCGTAAAAGGCGTATGTCATCGGGGAGCTAAAAATATCGAGCACATAGAGATAAGATAAGCAGAAGGTCCAATGCTAATGCTAAGGAGCTCTGAATGAATGTGTATGATAAAATTAGCTGTTATTTTAGCGTTATTTGAAGCTCACTGCTTTGCTGTGTCCATCATTTCCATCGTCAAAAACTCACCGCTCAATGCAACAAAGTATTTCAGCGGAGGTAACTAAATCTCTCGTTCTTCAAAGAAAAAAAACCAAAAACTTCCTCAAAGATGTATGGAGGCGGAAAAGTCTCATAATAAATAAACTAACGCAGGGTTTTTTACGAATGTATATGCTCATTCGGAAATGCACCTGGTCTGTTTCAAAAGTGCACATGCTCTTGTTCACAAATGAAACTTTCAGAAACACTTGTAATATAAATTCGAGAATGCACACGATCTGTTTCACAAACACACACAAGCTGTTTCACAAATACAATTTTGAGAAAAGCGTAAAAATATATACTCACAGATCATACAATTCCTGAATGTGCATGAACCCACCACTTTTCATTTGTGAACCTCTCTGCATTCGTGAGAGAATTCTGTGTGGTGAGTTCTGAGACTCGCCTAACGAGCACGGACAACTAATGTCACCATTGGCTAAGGAATCTGTCAATCAAATTCATCACTACCCAGCTGTGTTCTCTTTCACCCAATCATATAGCTCCTAACATGTTCCATCCTCAATTTGAGCCGAACGTACGGACCCCAGCATTAATTACGTATTACTAATCCATTTCCTTAGTTTGTTAAACAGTGGGCATGAATTACTAACCCGTTTCCTCGTTTTATTAAACTGTGTGCACGGATCGCCGTCTATTCCCTCTGTTTAATAAACTGTGTGACTTGGTGGTGTTCTGTTTGCTTGATAATAGGTCCTAACTGTCCATGATGTTCATAATGTGGCTGTAATACAGTGGTTAGGATGCAGGGTTCTTAACCTTGTTATTGTGTGTTCGAATCCAAGCATGGTGGCATTTTCGCACTTAACTACAAAGCCTTTTTTCTTTTTTTGGGTGACAGCAGGAACCAAAATGGTTGCGGGTAAACTACCATTAAAAAATAAACTAAACCAGGCACTTCTCTGAGGTTCTGGTGCTAGGCGACATAAAGAATCGTGTAAATCAATAATCCAACAACGGACGGAACATTTGAATAATTCCACTTGTCCACCTTTGGCATTTCTGAACTACGACTACAAACTCGCAGTGAGAAATAAAGATGGCGGATTCACTCAATGTTTAGCCTGAAGTCTGTGACCTTTTTTAGCAGTTCCAAATACAAGTGCTGTGATGTAATAGTTCAAAATAATATGTAATGTAACGTAAAAGATAAATATAGAAAACTTAATATCTTAATAAATATAAACAACACACTATTAAAAAATATCTCCACAACACCTGGAGTGACTAATTTATGCTAAACGCAAAACACACTTCATTTAAGGGCTCAAAAAGTGGAATTTTCATAAAATGTGTGCTTTGATTACTGGGGGAGAGTCGTCTACATCCCTGTAGGGGTTTTAGCGAATTCTCCTTGACAGAATTATTTCTGTCCAATAGAACGGCCTTCCAGGCCATTTTAGAAACCAAACAACCTAGTTCCAGTGTTGGGCTTATGAATTAAAAAGTGACGGGAGCTGTTACTAACTCACACTGATCAGTTGTAACTCAGTGGGAAATTATGTCAGCAGATGTCACTAAACCACCTGCTTTCTGAGACTGGAAGAGTTGCTGGTTTGTAACAACATAGCAAAGAGGAACACAGCAACCATCTTTGCTTCTTCCATTGTCCGTCTCTTGGTTTTCACTTTTTGCTGCTGATCAGTGGTGATACTCACTGATGAAGCAATATGCGATATTCTGACGTCTTAGCTAATTCCTTAAAGGGCAAATTTATTTATGCTCACACCAGCAGAGAGAACCAAGTCTGTTATCTTCCTTCCTCCAGGAAATATCCTGGAAATGCGTCCAATGTTCTCGCTGTGATTCTCTGGAGTCCCAAAGCATTACAAATGATCTTGTAACCCTTTCCAGACTGATCAATGTGAAAAAACTTTGCCTCTCATCTTTTCTAGTACTTTTTCCCAGATCTGGCCATAAGATGTTAGTTTTTAACTTTCTTAACATCATGTTGTCAGACATGTTCAATTTGGGAGCACGGTGGCGCAGCTGGTAGCACAGCTCACCTCACAGCTAGAAGGTCCTGGGTCCCGCTGGGGATGCTGTGGGTGCTGTGTATGTTCCTCCATATCATTAGTACCCACACCCTGGGTGGGGTTGGCAAAAGGGCCTTTCTGTGTGAAGTTTGCATGTTCTCCCCATGTCCCCTTGAGCAGCTAATGTGAGCTGCTCCCATAAAAACATGCACCAGTCCTGGGCTGTATACTGTATACTGCCTCCTCCTAGGCGCCTGAAAGGTTGCGGAGGTTCTGGAATAACGTGATCCTTCCACGCACTATGTCCAGCTGAAGAAACCGTGCCCCCTCAGGTGACAAGAACGGCCTGCTCACTCCTCAGGCAAGAAGGAGGCTTGAGCTTCAGTGCAGAGCCCTCCTGGGGTTGGCAGAGGGAGAGCAATGCCCAGGAGTGGAATTAGGTAGTGACACAGGGTGAGAAATAATGGGGGGGGGGGGGGAACCGTGGGACAAAAAAAAAAAAAAGACATGTTCGATTTGATAGATTTTATAACATTACAGGCCAGCTGGCAAAATTGTGTAATATTTCTAACAGCACTTAACATACATCCATACATTTCATGCCTTATTGACCTTATTGAGGAACTACATGTACAAATTCATGTGCCGTTTGAACTCTGTACCTAGTCATTTTTGCCTTGTAGCATTCATCATTATTTACTGTATTTATGTATTATACTTTTCTTTTTGCTGTTTACCTAAGATATAAATACAATTTCGTCTGTAAAATAATAATAAATGTTAAAAAAAAACATTATTTTTTAAATAAATTTAAGACTGGAGATTACATCAGATTTGAGCTGCTATTTATTTATTTAAGAAATTTTTTTTGTCATATTAAAGTACTTTCTACATCTTGCCAACATATATGACAACAACAAAATCAAGCTCATTCGTTTTTTGCCATGGATACATTTGTTGGGGTGCCACCTGGGTAATTATTGGGGTCCTTCACCTTCAGGACAATATATGACCAAACGGTGACTGGACTTTCTGCACACTGTTTGGTTCTGATGCCGTCTGGTGAGACGTGACTGAAGATGAAAGTAGGATAGGAGAAGAAAGAGAAGTGTGGAAGTGAAATAAGTCAAAGGCATCTGATGCGTGAAAGAAAAAATGGCCTGAAGGTTGTGTTTTTGTGCTAATTAGAGTTGTGAACAAGAATATCTGGGATGTGGGAGGGACAGCTCTTGAAAAGACACAGATGATGACAGAAAAGGGAGACAGGGGGGCAGAGAAGGGAGGGTTCTCCATAAATTTTCTAAGACAGTTAGATATTTTCTACAGCTGGCATTAATCTTTTCCAGCATTCATTCGTTTTGTGTCACAAAGTTAAGTAATTCTGTCGAGACAAAGCTCCAACTGAGCAGTTTCAGAATCAATCCTCTGCTGCAGCTGTAGTCTCGATCAAATTATGTCTTTCTTGCATTTTTTTCCTTTTACACTCTCATATAAAACACTTTTTTCATGTTGCTAGTTTAACTGCATAAAAGAAGCTGGGGTCCAAGACACAAAACTGCATTTCAGCCTTGGTTTCTTCTTTTTTGTAGTACTGCATGATTTGCCGTCTCTTTTGAGGTCTTTGCATCTTTCGAGCTCCTTATGCGAGTTGTTGAAATTAATTCACAGGGACTATATATACCACCTACAGTGCTTTAAAAGTATTCAAACCCCTTGATGCATAATTTTCACTTTGTATTTACTCATGAAAACATAAAAAGTGGGATGAGAGCTTGTGTTTAGTTTGTAGAACGTCTTTTCTCACAAATATATTTTGTCTGGATTTCTGTAATAGATTGACACAAAGTAGGTGTCTAGGATCCAAAAGTGTTCATTTTCTCTGTTGCAGCATTGGTCAATCTGTACGCATCCGTTTTCATGTCTCGACACAGATTCTGAACTTAATTTAGGTCCGTAGTTTGACTAGGCCGTTCTTTGATGTAAACCATTCATCTGGCACTCTGGTTGTATATTTAAGGTCATTCTGCTGCTGGATGGTGAACCTCCACCCAGTTCTCAACCCTCTTCCGCCTCTGACAGGTTTTCTCCAGGATATTCCTGTATTTAACTCCATCCTTCTTCCACTGACAATCAATTCTCGTCAGCTGAAGAAAAATATGTTAGAAGCTGGTAAAGACTAGCCTTTAAAGACTCTAAGCTGCAGCAATAGTTTATTCTACAAATATTATCTGCAGGGGCTGAATATAAATGTATGTATTAGAAAGAAAAAGGGCAATTACCACAACAACATTAGATTTTTTTTGCTCTTATTCACTTCAGGATGTGTTTTTCTTGTCATTTAATAAGAATATTTTTATATAATGACTTCTTCATCTAAAAACTTGCACTGAAGGAAAAACTGTTTTTGTTATAGATTTGATTTGCAGACATTTGGCCGAGTTTTAGGGTAAAATTCTTCCAAATGTGTTAAAGTGTGTGTTAAAGTTTGTTTGACGCAGTCAGGCTTTAATATTTCGGAGGTAACAGGATGATGATATTTCCTCAACGGTTTATTTTCTCTAACTTTAGCAGCTCTGAGAGAACAGTCTCTGTGCGTGGCTCAAAACCAAACTCATATTTTCCCACTGACTCCATCTATGGCTTTGACATCAGCCCATGCAAAGAAAAACTTACCTACACTCATGCACGGTTCTAAAGGAGCAAACAGCCTTCAGTGTTTTTTGTGCTCTATAATTAGTTCTGTTTAACTCTGCTGCTCACGCTACGATGGCTGAAAGTAGAAACAAACCCAGAAGAATGATGGCCATAAAAGTCAGTGAAGCACAAACCTGTACCGGTGAGTTTTATTCATCATAAACACTTTGGCCCAGATTGAAACATCTAGCAGTTTTTAATGTGTGCTGACCTTCACTTGACCCCTCAGAAAGCTGCCACGTGGTTCCCAGACCCTTCTATTCACATGTGTAATGCTCCGTCTCTTGGCAAAAGGTTAAAGCGGTTCAACTGCTGCGCCTGACCGAGAAAACAATTTAGATGGATGGAGCATTATCTTAACTTCATGTTCCCCTGGAAGTGAAAAGGTGCCCTGTTACATATTTATAGCCATTAGAATGTTATTTAAAAGTTCATATATTTAACAAAACACATTATATAGATTAATCACACACAAATGTTGTTTTCAATCCTTTGTTTCTGTTAATTATGATGATTTTCTGCTGGAATATTACGTCAGACTAATAAAAAAAAAACATTTGAAAAACGTTTGAATTATTTTAATATTTTCATCCATCTTGAGTCTGATTTTTATCTTCTGAAGTTCATCTGAAGAACCAGTAATTCTGATAGTGATTCAGTTTTTTTGGTTCTCCTGACCATTTGCTGCATCCTACCTGCATAAAGTTGCGTAATCCCACCTCCTTCCTCCAAGCACCTGTGAACCCTTCTCTGCTCTCAGTAAACTGATTGTTTTTATCCCAGCAGTCGTTTTTATTCTATCTGGTTGGTTGCAGTTTTTATTTTGCACAAATATCCACACCTTGTAATTTTTTTTAAGTTACTCTACACAGTTGCACCTTTCTTTTTATCTCTGTATGCTTATTTAAATAACTATATAGTGTCATTTTTCATTTTTTGTAAATTTGCCCCAACTGTACAGTCTCTTATTCTTTTTTTCTTTTACCTTAGTTGGAATCTCCATGCTTCCATTTAACGTCCTTTAACTTGCTCCTGGTACACCTGAACCTCCCCACTGTGGGACCATAAAGAATATTTTTGTTGTTTTATATTTACCTAGCTACATCTGACACCCTGGGCGTTCTCGTAGTTTGGAGTTTTTGATCAATCCAGTGAGTTTTAATGCAGCGAAGACAAAACTACCACCTGCAATCAGTGATGGTTACTAACCAGAGCTCCATGGGCCTTTTCCTGGTTAAATCAGCTTCACTTTGTATGTATAAATTCTAACCTGCTTTATAATCTTGACCCTGTGCAGATTAGAAAAAATAATCCACAAAAAATCTAAATGTTTGCGACTGTCTTCTAGCTTTTAATGACCAACATTTATAATTAAAGACCTGAATTGGTCATTGCATTCATGCCTGAGATGAGTCGATATAAACTGGCTGCAAATGTACATGTCAGATTTTTTTCAGATGCATGAGAAGCAATACCAAGAAGACAACAGCAATAAGAATAGCAACTCAGGAAGTGCAGTGTTGACAGTGTGAACATGTCTGCATCTAGTTTTTTTTTTTTTTTGTCTCAGCTTGTAGCTAAAAAAACACCCAAACTGTTGGATGTGTGAAGTTCTGGTTGCTTCTTTAGTTCTGCTCAGCAGTCGGGACGACTCGTCTGCCAGGTTGTTACCGGGTTCGGGCGAGAAAATAACTCAGGTTGGGTAATTGAGTTCTTACCTGCCGCAGAGCTGAGACAGTCTGTGGCTTTAAATCAGCTGGCTCCACTTAGTCCTGCAAGGGGGAAGTCCTGTGGTTCCTGTGGTCTGGCCTTATTGTTGGTAAAAAGACGCCCCCTTGTGTTTAAAAGCTGGATTAGATCTATTACCTCTGGTTCATTCCAGAAGTTTTATTTAACAGATTAAGAACAGGAGAAATTGTATCCTTTGTCTACAGTCTGTTTTGTCACATTTTGCCTTAAGATGAAAACAAACAAACAAAAAAACCTACAACAAGAAACAAGTTAATTCCCATCTTAATGTATTCAGTTCTGTTCCTTATTATACAGCTGGGCTGATTTTATTGGTGGATTTTGGAAGAGTTGACTTTCTTGTCCTTTAGTTACACATCACAGAGGAATCCAGAAAGTTGGAGATGAAAGGGAGAGGTGTGCACAGGTGAGAACACCTGGAGGGCGGCACTTATTTTTTGCATTTCCTGTATGAAAAGTGCTTTATAAAAAAAAAGTTTAATTCGATTTTATTTGGACTTAAGTTGCAAATATTACACCAAGTAGGGCAGTTAAGTACAGCTACATGTTAATGAGAATACAGGGTGGATGAAAGTATCTGTAATTATGAATAAAATATACAGCTGGAACTAGATGTGTCCTGTTTAGCTCAGTTAGCATAACCAAATATAATTAGAGATAGAATTTTCTTTATTATTCTTTTTTTCAAATTCAAAAGTTTGCATAGTTTCTGGTAGATTATGGGGTCAATCATCTTGGATTTCCTTCCTCAACCTTTTCGCAATATCTTACGGGAATTTTGGCTGATTCCTCCTGACGGAACCGGTGTAGCAGTTTGTGCGTCATCTTGCTCACACGTCTCTCCAGATCCGCTCACAAATGTTTCTTTTCTGAGATTAGAGCTTTGTGATGACCACACCAAAGCACTGACTTTGTTTTAGTTGTTGTGGACAAAAAAGCTTCTTCCTTTTATACAAAAACGAGTTTGCAGAAGTTGGTCATTATAGATATTATATTAGTAGATTGGTCAGATTACCAGACGAGGGTGTCACTCACTGGCATCTGCTTGCACACTCTGATGATCTCTACATGACATAGTCCACTGAAGCATTTACTAACTAGTTTACTAACTAATCTAAAGCATATGCGGTAACGACATGTACAATATTGTTATATATTCTTGTTTCAAATTGATTTATGTCAAAATGACTGACTGTGCACTTTCCAGATAGATTTTAGCAGAAGAACTTTGACAACGTTTAGAATACCATTGAAAGAAAATTTACGGTGCAAAATGCATTTAGATATTATTAAATATTAAAATCTTTTTTCCAAAATTGATGCAGCACAAAAATTCTTATAAAAATGCAGATATTTCACTCAAAAGATAAATGTAATGAAAATAAAGTTAGAAAATACTCTGCCTTCCTGGTTACTTATTTATTAATTTAATATCGCCGACAAGCAGCCTGCACATATTTGATGAAAAAATCCTTCAAGTTCAACAGGTTTCATTTCTGTTATGTGAAAAACGACACATTTTAAACTTGCACTGAACATCAGCATCTACTCTCCTTGTGTACATTTATGCTGCATTCCAGTTAACCTTTCCGAGTCGGAAATTCGGAAATCTTCCAGTTCTCTTGCGTAATTTCACCGAGACACGCCCCCATTAGGTCGGAAGTTTTGAGCTCCAACTCGAAACTCTGACAGCAGACCAAGTAGAGCGGGAAGCTCGGAAACAAAGATGGCTGCGCCCGTAGTTGAGATTTATTTTCTTTTTTTGTACTATGTTGGTCATTTCAATGTCATTTTTAAATGCACTTGCACACATGACTACATTTCCGCTTTAGTCCGGTCACCATCCATGTTCTTTCTGACTCGGAGTGTAGTGAGACAAACTGGAACGCTTTAAGTCGGGAATGACGTCACGTTCTCGTGTACAGCAACTCGGACGCCCGAGTATCCGAGAATGGAATGCAGCATAAGTATGTAAGCATTGCTTGATGACATCATCAAATATGCATATTTGCGGTATGGCGGTATAATCAAAATCTTTGTCTTTGGCAAAATTTATATAATTTCTACCTTATACCTTTTATATTGGGCATTACTACTAGGTACTGTGGTATTATGTACATAACTTATTTTGAATACATGACTACTTTAATATTCGATGTGCTGTCTATGCAGTGTTGGGAGTAATGCATTACAAAAGTAATTAGTTACAGGAATATATTACTTTTACAGTAACTGAGTAATGTAATGCATTACTTACAAAATATACAGCAATATATTACTAGTTACAATGTCAGTAACTCAAGTTACAATTGCGTTTAAAAAAAAATTTCTGGCCAACTAATGAAACAGACCAAATCAAGTTGGATAACATAGAACAAGATCCACTTCCTGTTGCTCCAAACTAAAACATCAGAGAATCAGGACGGCTGAGGAAAAGATCCGACTGTACATTTAAACATTATTCACACTGTTTTCCTACCATCTGTTGTAATATTTCAGATATCGGAGTCTCATCTTTGTCAACCAGCTTTGTGATGAGCACTTTCAGCGCCTCCTTTTGATTAGATTTAACAAACATTACCATGAAACAGAAGGCATGCAAAGGAGCTAGAGACTTAATTTGAATAAAATCGTGTTTAAAATACAGTATTTGTGGTGTGACACTTGTGTAAAATGTACATTGAAGTTACAGTGGTTAGAAGTCGTGTTAGATATTTAAGATGTTTTGCCAAAAGTAACTTAAAGTAGTGTAACTCAGTTATATTTTTAAGACAGTAATACAAACATATTACATTTTTGGGCCCCGTAGAGACAGACAGGACAAACAACCATGCACACAGACACCCACACCTAAGGTGATCAATTAACCTGACAGTCATGTTTTTGGACTGTGGGAGGAAGCCGGAGTACCAGGAGGGAACCCACACATGCACAGGGAGAATATGCAAACGAACCCACAACCTTCTTGCTGCAAGGCAACAGTGCTAACCACTGCGTTCAATATACTGATATTTGTAAGCATTATTTATTTATTTTTTCTCAATATTTAATATTCCGCATTAGTGTTTACTGTTCATTATTTCTGCAGCAAAATAACATGTACCTTTCCATTAGGTCTGTTGTTATTTATTATTTATTGCTCTCTTTCTATTTATATTGTATAGTTTTTGTGTCATCATGTCCTGTGTGTTGTGGCAAGCACCACATATCGATTTGCTGATTCTGATTTTCCATTTGAATGAACCATTTATGAACCAGCTTTACCTTCCCGACTGATTTCTGGAGGCGTCGCTTCAATATTTCCACCTAAAGTTGTTTTATATTTACTCATGGTGTCCTTTTTTTCTTTTGAAAATTCACCACTTCCCCCTGCTTCAGAACACCCACACAGCATGATGCTGCCACCCCCGTACTTCACAGTTCAGATAGTGTTCTCAGGCTTCCTCTTTTCTCCTACAGACGTGACCATGATCATTATGACCTTCGATTTTAGTTTCGTGTTCCGTTTTACTGTGGATCAGGACTCACAGCTTCACTCTTGTTCTGGGATTGATTCACACATTTCACACTAAAACACGACACAGAAACTCTTCTCTTTCCTGGAGAGTATGATACCAGCACATTCCCATGCTGTCTATGATTATGTAAACCTGTTCGAAAACATGAACCTTCAGGCATCTGGAAGCTGTACCCAAGTTGAACCAGACTTGTGGGGTTACACAATTCTCTTCCTGATACCTTCACTAATTACTGTTAACAAGTTTTCCTCCCGGTGTGAGGAATGGCATCCCTGACCCTGATGCTGCTGTTCATCGTATCATGGAGTGGAAAACTCCAGGGTGTGGAGTTTGTTTTGCTTCCACCTTCCCATCTGGAAAGACCCAAATGCAGCAGCAAGATTTCTTATTTACAGGGAACTGTGAATGCAACACTTAAACTCCTGCATGTTTGCAACGATGCAACATCAATAAAATGCCGTTTTAATTTTTATGTGGAATTCAGGAAACTGGATTAGCACCAGAGGTCCCGCTTGATATTTTTGTTGTCCATCATTTTGACAACTAGTGTCTAAAAAGGGTTTAAAAAAGGGTAAAAAAAAAACGGATTTAGTCATAATTAATTTTTACTGCTCTTTTTTAAACATATAGTCAATAGTTGTTTTTTTTATATGAAATAATATTCAAGCCGAACTAGTTGAGCAGAGAACTTTATATTAAAAATAAAATTAAATGTTTGCGCCTGCTCTGGCCTGAACACAGTCTCCCAACTTCCTCCTACTCTGCATGGAACTGAAATACTCACCTGCATGTGTGTAAAAAATGGGATCGCTGCACAAGTTTTTGTCATGAGGTTTTGGATTTTTGTCGCGGAGAGATGAATTCTCATGGGGTTCAGATATTGTTCTGGATGCTGAATCCGCGCTTCACTGCCACAATGGAGACCAGGAATTAAGCGTTGCTTAAGCCAAAGTTTGAAATGAGAGAATCTTTCTCCAATTGAAGTGATCAGAAGTCAGACTCCGAAGGAGCAGTTTCCTGAACTGCAGGCTGCCGCTTCAGCGGGAAGAAATCCCGCAGCATGCACCGGTGGTTGGCATTAACACCAGGCTCTCAGGAGCGACACGCCCCAAAGCCTCAGTGTCTCTTTAACACGCTGCCAGGTCCTGGTTAAGCTTAGTTTATACTTCTCTGTTAGCAAATCTAAACTCACAGACAAAGCTATTACACAGACTTGCTTTCCTGTTACAGTTCTTTCTTGGTGTGTCAGCTTTTGCAAAGCAATTCCCCACCAGGACAGCAAGGGGTGCTGACTTTTTATGGTGGGTCTGCCTACCATTGCAGTGTCGTTTCTGGTTAACTAGAGTTTATTTTCTTCAGCTTGTGAACGCATTCCCCCCCTCAAAGAGTAAAGCCCTACAGGAAGTAAGTTTTGATTGAGCTGTAAAGATTTTTACTAAAAGTAAAGCTCATAGAAAACTCATGTAAATAAACACTGTGGTTTGTTTTGTTGTTTCCTGCACCTCCTTGTGTTCAAAATCGCCAAACGACCATATTAGATAAATTGCCCTTTCAATATAAAGCATGTAGTGCCCATACCTTTCATTGACTACTGATTACAGTGACTATAAAGCCCCGTTCTGGTGAAACGATCTCTGGCTGTCACAAATAGACCTTGCGTCTACGGATAATGGCGTTGTGTCTTTCTATTCTGATTTAGGCGGAGAAGTATAACGAGGCTTTAGCACGGTGTTTTAAGTACGTTGTCCAAGTCTGAGATGAGTCTCAGATGGCGTCATGGGAATCTTTTTTTGATCGATTTAGTTACCTGGACTCTGTGCATTTGAAAATGTTGTCAGAGGTGTGAGTACTAATCTGTCAAAATGACAGATGGCCTTCAGATTTTTCCATCACAGTTTAAAAAAACAAAACGTCCAGAAATTATTGGTAACTATAAATAGAACCAACTTTTGATGACATACACTGCAGGTGGCTCTGACATTAAACAAACTATGAATTATGGTAAAATAAAATGTCATTCTGCGGGCCGGTATCTCTTCCAAGGCTCTTGGAACCTTTGGAGAGAAGATGGCACCATGAACTCTGCGCTACTAGGTAATTTTAAGTAAAATCTAGAGGAAATTAGGAAATCAACAAAGAGGTGGTTCACCCTTATTAAAAGGTCATCTCAGGTTGACCCACATTTTGTAAAAAAAACTTTTGTAGTGACCTGAAGAGAGGAGAGGATCAGTGGCAATCTGAGAACTCTAGATGGTCTGGAGAGGTTGTGAAAGGAGGAATGATCAAACATCCCGCTCTGTCTTTAACTGAGGATGTCTAGCTGCAGCCTGTCCCCATTCCACATCCAGACTGTTTTTTTACTTTGGCTGATTTAGACTCTAGAGATGGAGACGATAGGTCTTATCTGCCGCAGTCTGGAAATAGTCCATCATGACATGAGTTGAGTCTTCCTGTCCAAGTGTTTATGTTTCTGTCTCTGTGGCGTGGCGTGGGAATGCCTCCCACTCCCTGACGATTCTCAGTCTCCACGTTTCCTGCCTGTAGGAAATGACACAGGAAAAACGATTTGCTGCTTCCTCTCTCCTTTGTCCCACATTTGTCCGGCTAGGCGTCTTTTGTGTTGTGATCTTTGTTTGAGCAATGCCTTCAGTCGGTTTACCCTCCCTCCTCCTGCTCCCCTTCCTCAGTCAAAGCTTCTCACTCTGTCCGTTTTCAGCTGATTGACACCTTTGCGCTGGAGATCGGAGAACTGAAGAAGGAGATGGTCCAGACGGCTCCAGCTGTGGACAAGGAGCCCCTGGAGTTACGAGGGTAGGACTGATTCCACATATTCAACATCCCTAACTGTTCTAATCATATCCTTTTCAGCCCTGATAATATGTTATTGGTTATGCTTGGTTACATTTTTTTTATGTGCTCACATTTAGACAGACTTTGACACAGCTGTTATGTAACATGAGTGAATCAAGTTTTGCGGTTTTTCAGAAGAATGAAGGAGGTTGATTATTTCAGTCTGGATGAGTTGGCAGGAACATCTCTACACCTAAAGATAATCAAGCTAACGAAACATTGAGGCCATAAAGCATGAAAAATAGACTTTATGGGGAAAGTTTCTGTTTCTGATCCCAAAATGTGTTTCTTTTAAAAAATATGAGCGATCCAGTCTGGGTTAAGTGAAAGGCGTTTTAATTTAGCAGTTGAATAAAACAAAATAACTACAAAAAACGGACAATCCTGGTCATATGAAAGAAAACTGAATAAATAAAATACCTGCAGATTGAATAAGAATCTGTCTCACCAAGATGGAAGGCAGCTAAACCCTTAGATGAAGGAAGAGAATAATTAATAACCCTGTAGTTAGTTTGTAGGAGGAGTGACTTTGTTTGGGCCTCCTGCTGTCATTCATTTGCTTCTTTTTTCTGTGGAAAGAAACTATTTTCTATTGCATTCACTTGCAAAAAAATAAAAATGAAAAGAAAAGAAAAGCTTTGTTGCATTGAATTATTGAGATAATTTTTACAAAAAACATTGTTTAGATTTGTTTTTCAGAATTATTGATATAATAATAATGACATATAAATGAATAAAATATTACTTCTACACTGTTTGTACAAGATACTGTTCTGTGCCTGTAGGCATTATGTACTGGCTACGTAGGAAGAACTCAAACATGAAACAAAATCCTGTTTCCATTCATGCTGCTGTTGATATGTGATTTTTTTTTCATATTGTCATAACTATTCTGGAGAGGAGGATCAGGCAGACAGTGGAGCCTCTGATTCAGGAGGAAAAGTCTGGTTTTCCTCCTGGCCGTGACTGTCAGGCTACTGTACTACTGGTGTCAGAATGTGGTTCATCATGGCCACCATTAAGTCCGACTGGTTTCCAGTGAGAGTTGGACTCCGCCAGGGTTGCCTTTTAGCCCATAAACCCCCCGTAGACAGAATTTCTGGAGACATCTACTGAGTTGAGGGGATCTGTTGTGGTGGCCTAAGGATCGGGTCTGTGGTTTTTGCAGATAAAGCGGTTCTGTTGGCTTCATCAGGACGCAGTCTCCAGCTTTTACTGGGCACACAGCCAGGTGTGAAACAGCTGGAATGAAAATCATACAAAGGTTACTCTTAGAGCACACTCCACCTCAATTTTTAGGATGTAAAGTTATAAAGAATTTGCAGATCAGTGGAAATAAGACAATAAATGTTCTGTTAAATTATAAAGCCAGAATCTAGTATTTTATCAGGAATCCGATTGTAAGTCATTGAATGATATTTGTTCTTAAGGCAAATAACTAACTTTGGTTATGAATTAGATTATTTTTGTTTACTTTGAGACCATCAGCAGGAAAAAATATAAATTCAGATCATCAACCAGAAAAATGCAGCAGGTTTTTTTTGAGTATTATGTCGATGGAAGATTTAATCGAAAGCCCAGGTATATGATGATTTTCACTCTGGTATAATTGCTGTCAGTCTTTGTTTTAATCTGCATGTTTGGTCATGAAATTAGGAATGTGTTTCCTCCGGAGGCTGACCGGGCTCAGCAGGGAACTTGGATTAAAGCTCTTGTTCCTCTGTATGAGTCAGTTTAAAAAGGTTCTGCTGATCGGGACGCCTCACAGTTAAGATTTCTCCAGTTATAGGTAAACTCGGTATCAGGTTTGACTCTCATCTGAGTTTGAACTCTCACGTCTCCAAATGCACATTATTCTTCCGTCTCAAAAACTTTGCAAATTGCCCGTTATTCGGTTAGTGCAACTCCCTCTTTGCAGGTTTTTCCAACAATATTCTGAGACTGGAACAGTAGAGCCTAGATCACTAACAAAAACAAAAAACATGATCACATTACACCTATACTGAACATGAACGATCTGGGTAGTTATGGTTTCTTCACTTTCTTCAAACTGATACGATACCGATACTACCGAGTACTAATGCTGATACTTCTACCAAAAACACAAAAAAATGCTATGAATTGGAAGACATGTTTTATTTTGCTCTCTGCTTGTTACAACAAATGATGGTGAATTAGAAAGAAATTAAAATATTGATAAAAATGACCACAAAACTATAATTTCAAGTTAAAAATGATCATTTTCTGTGGAATTATTGCAGTTTCCACATTTTAAGTATCGGTTCATGGTGTTGGTTAACTTTAACAGAAATCGCATCCTGATGAACCATCTGTTAACTTTAACCGATACGAGTACATTGGTCTGTATCCGTGCATCCCTAATTGTTTGGCTGTCATAGTTTCTTTATTGATTTATTGTAATTTGAAACAAGTCAGCGTCTTCATGCAAAAAAGAAAGAGCATTATCTCCCTTAGGAAATGAAAGATTGTTTGTAATGAATGACGAAGGGCCACATGACTAACATGTTGGGCAATTATTCCTTCCCACTTTCCTAACCGTCACGTTGAGCATTCATTTCTACTGATTTCCTCTATGCAGCCACATGGATTTCTGTTTTCTTGAGAAAGTTTGTCACTTCTCTAAAGTTTTGATCTCCACTTTTTCTGCAAGCTCTCACCGTCCATCTTCGCTGGAGGATAAACCCTGACGTGTTAGCCAGCTTTAAGTTGATTAGACGGGACATTTGCTGACTTCAGCTCATTCTGCGCAAATGACGTTCCCATCCCTACGAGTTTGTTTACAGTTCTTCTTAGGTTTCATCCAGCAGATGGTCAAACTGCTCTGGGTTGGATGTTTCTCCGTTTTCTGCAGGCTGCAGGGCGGTGCCTACCTTCAGCCCCCACACTGCAGGCGGTCGGTGGGGGAATGGGATTCAGGTTACGACTCCTTGCGGAGAAGGATGAGTGTGTTGGACCGGCTGACTCAAACTCACCAGGTCTGGCTGCTGCTGGCGGTCAGTGAAGAGGAGGCCTCCTGCATGCTCCTCAAACAGCCACCAGGGGTGAGAGGTTACCATCCCTGGAGCCAAGCGTGTCTCTCTGACTATTATTAAGGAGGATTTTTATGTTGTATCATTTTTTTCTTTCATGGAACAGGTCTTTCTGGTCAGGAAGTTGGCAGTTCTTCAAAGGAAGGTCCTGTCTGTGCGTTTGGATGAAGATCAGTCAGAAACTCCCATCAGCCACTTCAATATCAGAGAGAGTCAGTTCTGTAAGTCCGTTCTCTCTGATCCAATGGGGAAGATAAAGTCATATCTGCAAACCTCTCCTAAAATGTTTTTTTTTTACATTGTCGGATTTTATTCTTCACCTCACGGTTCAGAGTGAGTCGATCTGTCATGCCACTTCCTGTTCACCTCTGCAGTTAAAGTTCAGAAATAATCACACAAGCAGAAATGAAAGCGCGTCCGAGGGCAGCTTGATGAGTTATTTAGAACTTTCTTAGTCAAATTGTCTACATAAAGACACAAAAGGTTTTTACAGTTCTGCTCATATGCACCTTGAGTCATGATTACCTCCTACTGGAAATATGATTTTATTTTTTACATCTCTGACGGTCATTTTAGGAGTTTTGATAGTGAAACCTAGGTTGAGTGAAGCTTGTGATATTAAATAAAGGATCTCTGGGAGAGAAGGAGCCGCCAGCTAGTTACAGCATTGCAGCTGTGGATTTTCCCTGCTGAAATGACAGCACACATAAAAAAGGAAGGAGGAGCTTTTGGTCTGGTTTGAACCTCATACTGATGTCAGCATCTCCTCACTTGGCCTCTCTCTGCTGTCATCAAGTCGATATCTCCATGTCATGTTTAGAAAAAGATCCAAATCTGGAGCTTTAAAAGACATTTCACTTGCTTTAGCTTTACCTTTAAGCTTTTCCACATTTTGTCCCACGAAAGCATCACACTAAGTGTATTTTATTGGGTTTGAAGAGCAAGAAAAATGATAGGTAATTGCTGGGGATGTGCTGCTCTGGCTCCTGATATGTATGTTTTGAACAACAGCGAAAAATAACGTGGCCACGGTAGAGTAAAATTATGCCAAAAAACCTCAAAAGTTTTGTGGTTAATCTTACATGTTTATAAGGAATTCTTCTGATGGTGAACAAACATACAATAAATACTCTGTTTTGTTAAATATGCTTTTGATTTCAACATAGTCAATGTGTTCTTTCTTTATGTGATTAGAAAAAAAAATATTCCTTGAGCTGTAAAAAGAATGTGAAAAGTGGAAATGTCCTCGGAAAGAGGACAGTTGGTCACCCTATCATAAAACGCCTCGAACGGGATCCGAAAAGCATGTCTGAAACAGCAAGGAAGAAGCTGTGTCACGTCTGGATCCGGGAAAATGTCCAGATACACATCTACATATACAAATTTACCACTTCAATATTCTGGCATTTGTTGCCGCAAAAGTCTCACTTAACGATTCAGAAACATCTGAGTTTTGATGCTATACATTCAACTTTTTATTTCTTAAAACTTTCTGACTTTATAGAGTTAGAGAGTATTCAAATATATATATATATATATATACATTTAGGCATGTAATCATGGAGCGTTGTCTTTTTGTGTGTGAATTTTTTTTATTTTTTTAACACCAGATAATCTCTATGTTTCTTCTTGTAAATATGTGAAATTGAAGTCAAAATTTCTGAGCCGTTTTGTTTCTTTGGTAGCAATGTACTCCTCTCGCCACATTTATTTCTTTTTTTTTATGTACCATGGCCCTGATACTCGTAAATTACAACATGCATTTTTGTTTCTTTTTATTAGAATAATAATCCGACACATAGCTATGTTGAGTTTAAAAAAAACAAGAATTGAATCAGAAAAAGTGAATTGATTGTAGGTTTTTAATTAATTGAAATGATGCATTCAGCCTCAAATCTGAACCACATGTTATTTGCGGCCATCAACAAGCTTCTGGCACATTTCTCATCTAATGTTTGACCACTGATTGGCTGAGTTAGTAGAGTTCACTTGAACCACAGCCATCAGCCATCAACAACTCTTTGAAGAAACTTGGATAATAGGAAATACAACAGGATTAAAAGAAAGGGATTAATAGGAGAATCGTGTCCCAACTGAAGGTTTTTGAAAACAGTTGTAAAGTTAACAGCTCTCTGTTTTAGGCTGCATAAACATTTGATTCTGATCAGTTTCCTGTCATGAAGGTGATTCTGGATAAGTTTGTTTGACTTTTCTTTGTTTTGTCTGTTTACAGCCTTTTCCATCGAAGGATCTGGGATCAGCTTCGTAGATCTGTTCCACCTCGTGGCCTTCTACTGTGTTAGCAGGTAAACAACTAGTACTGATGGTTTTTACTATAGAAGACACATTTTATAACAGGATTGAAAAGGTCTGGGTAAAAGTAACATGTTCAGAGTCAGTAGTTTGTTTAATGCTCCAGTGGGAAAAAAGCAAAATACGAGACAGGCTTCGAGAAATGAAACGGGGAACACTGAACTCTTTCTGAAAGGAAAAAAAAGTTAAAATATCCTAAATTCTCAGAGCAATCAGAGATCTGAATTGTTTACAAAAAGCTCCAGTATGTGTAGAGTTTCATATCTGGCTGCGAATGGAACAAGTCAGGAAAGTTCAGAAGAGTTTTCACTTCTCTATAAGCTGGATCTCTGGGTGTTTTTACCAACCGGACATCAGCGTCATTTCAGGACTGTGGGCAGGAATGACGTTAAAAAAAGATGCTCTCCTTCCTGTTCAGATCCTGTCTGATTCTGTGTTTGTTTCACAGCACATTTAGTAATTTTATTTCGTATTTTTTATTCAAAGAGACATCCTGCCGTTCACGCTCAAACTTCCCGAAGCCATTTCTTCTGCAAAGACTCAGAAAGAACTGGAGGAGGTGGCTCAGCTCGGTGCAGGTAGCCTTTAACCAGCAAAGGTTTTGTTTTAACACTCATCATGCTGCTGTTGCGTTCCTGCCAAGATGGAACATACTCACAAACTATCACAGATAACAAAAACAACAAAACGAACAAAAAAAATCTGCATCTTCCATCAAAAAGAATAATATAGCTTCACACTTGTGAGCAAAAATTCACACAGGTTTGTTCTGATCTGACAAAATATGATCCAGTATGAGGAGAAATCTGCAACCTTTTCATGTTGGCATGCTGTGATTATTTTTGTTTGTTTTCTGAAAGCAGAAAAAAATATTCTAAATGCAATCAAAATTATTACTCTCATTTTATAAATTATTAAATTAGTCAGTATCAGTTTAGCAGCTGAAATGATCCGCCAGAACCATCATTTGATTTACTGTGCTTTTACCAAACACCAAAAGTTTCCGGTTTACTAATCTTTAAGGTTACACTTTGCCCAGAGCCGGCCCTAGGACTTTTGGTGACCCAACACAGTGCTGTCTTGCAGACACTTTTAGGGTCAGGTAAAATAAATTATAGGTGTATTTGTTATCTTTCATTACTTTCTTCATTTATCACTTAACTTTATTATGTCCTTTATATTCGTTTCAGCGAACAGCTTATATGTTATATATATATTTTTTATGTGTTTGTAGTGATGCCCTTTCCAGCAATTCCGCTGTAGGTAACCTCTCGGCTCACCTCGGCTGGTGGCATCCCGCAGCAAAGAAACCTCACTATACAACTTTTCTCTACCAGTATGCCTCCCGGAAATACTGATTGAGTTTCGCTTTACGGAATTATATCACACGCTACTAAATGATATAAACAAACCTGTAGTTTTGAGACTTGAGCCATGGTAGATCCACCAAGGAAAGAAAAGAAGAAGAAGCGAAGTAAAGAAAAAATTAAGTATGTAATATGTAATAGTCATGCTGAACTAGACCTGTTGCAACTCGATTTGTAAGTAATAAAGGCTTTTTCCAGGGTTACTGTGTTTGATCGGGCATGATGATGTAATACAGTGGCAGGAAAACTGTTTGATGGTTTTGCAACTGACACACAACTGTTTTGGCTAGCGAAATTGTAAAACCATCAGTACTGTTCAGATTGGCTCCATAAAGATTTGGTTTTACAGCAGTGATGTTACGCCGCAAGCCTTGAGAGGGCGATAGAGGGTAATTATGCCTAGGGTAAGTACACATTTTGTGCGTGATTAGTTTAACTTTTCTCCATTCTGTTATGTATAAAATAACGCACGTTTAGCCAGTAGGTTAATTAGGCTACGTTCACACTGCAGGTGAAAGCGCATCAAATCCGACGTTTTTGCCCCTATGCGACCCATATCTGATCTTTTTCTGGCGGTCTGAACGGCACAACGCCGATTTTTTCAAATCCGACCCAGGTCACTTCAGTATGTGGTACTGAATCCGATACATATGTGATGTTTTTGAAAGAGGCTGAGGTCTGAACGGCCATGTCGCTTTAAATCCGTCGTTTAGGTCACTGACACGAGACAGCGCCGGAGAAAAAAACAAACAAGCCACTGCTCCAAACAAGGCCATTGATAAAGCACGAGCTTTCCTTTTTCTTGTGGTCATTCTTTCTCTAATTAATTTGTTCCGTTGGTTCCGCTAACGCTTTCATCTGTAGCCGCCATTTTTACATCCGTAAACAGAGCACGTTGTGTGCGACGTACTATGGTGACGTCTCATCTTCTGGAGCACGTTTGCTGTCCCGTACAAAAAAAATCGGATTTGATCAAAAAATCGGAATTGAGCATTAAGACCTGCAGTGTGAACGTAGCCTTAGTCAGACTATCTGCAGCAGTAGCCTGCAGTCTGCAGCTTTAAGCTATTGCCAGTCATAGCTTGCCAGCTGTAGATTTAGCTTTGTATTACCTTTGAAAAATGATGGATGATCCTGCTGTAGCTCCACACTATAACAGGCTTTTTCAACCAGCAAAACAGCAACAGGTGTGGGTGGGGAAAGCAGTTTCAGTTGGCTAAAACCAGCATTTCCTCTTCCTTATTAAAAGGACTTTATACAGTAGGAACAATACCCTAAATGCGTTAGAACCAGTAATATCAGATCCCAGTATGTATTATAGTATTTATACTTATCTTTTGTTCTTTCGCCAGCCCCACCCCCACCAGTTCCAGGTCCCAGGATTTAAACATCTAAGAAATGTTTTTGCAGCTTTCGGGACTCTGCTGAGTCACTGGACCTCAGCTTGCTGGGTAAAATCCTACGCCTCGGCTCACATATCAGTGTTGTAGAAGGTGGTGTGACGGGTGGAAAGCTACAACAGCGTGCACGTTTTTTAAATTTACAGCCTGCATAGAGAGATGAAGCGCTGAGAGATCTGTTTGAGTGCATTCCTCTGAATGCTTGTGGGTGTGACCATGCACAGCTTGCATTTTGTCTTATGTCAGAGAGACTCTACTTCAACACTGGAAGTCATCTGTTTAAAGACAGAAAAGAGGCTGAGAATAACTTTGCTTTGTATTCTCACTAATCTGACACTTTGAAGGCTTACTTTCACCCTGCACCATATTTATCACTCTAGAGGTCATGGTGGGTGCCTTTCTAGTGGCTTGGGGTGCATTGAAAATATTCATTTCATTGTTTTAAAGGCGTTTACTATTTGTATGCATCTGTAACCATGGATTTTGTAAAACCACCAAGCTGAGTTTTATTGAGTCTCATTCCAGAGGGTGAGCTCAGAGAAAAGCAGCAGCTTATAACACTTTGGTGCAACATTCTTAAGAATTGAGTTGTTCATTAGTCATGGTCGAGTATATGCTGCCTCTTGCTATCTTGGTTGCCTTGGTTTCTAAGTTTTAAATGTTACGATGTAAAAAATGGTGACCTCTTGACCTGGAGAGCTTCTGTAATTCTCTCTGACAATGTGGATATAATCTTCAGGACCAAATCCTGATGGATGGTGACCAACTCTTGTTTTATCAATGCCTGGAGTTGTTCACATTTTGCTGGCTTCTGTTTCTCCAACTGCTTTTTTAATTCCAAAGTTTTAGTCATACGACCGTTCAGCCGTTACTTCCTTTGTTTGCCGTGAGACGATGTGCTCCACCAGACATCTCTGTATAGTAATACTAATAAGATCCTTTAATGTTGGAACTACACAGGAGTCATTCAGCGCTCAAGTTGTCAATGATTTTTCAGTTTTCCTAAAGAGACAGAAGGACTCACAAAGAAGTTTGCAACCATGTTTTGCTTTGCTCCCTTGCTGCAGAATTTCAGTCTTTGGTGTTTGTCTGGGACAGAAGTGGCTTCTTCGCTGATTTTAAAGTCTACAAGTCTTTACCTGTTGCGAATGATGGATAAGCTCTCAACAGGTGGTAACTGGATTATGTACAGTTGTCCCACTTAAAAAGATGAGAGGTCTATAATTCTGGTAAAAGGTACACCTCAACTGTGAGAGACTGAATGAAAATAAAAAATCCTATATATCACAGTGTATGCTATTTAAAGTATTTATTTGTATGATTGTGCAGAAAATAAGTTTTTAACACCAACAACAAAGCAACGATTCTGGCCCTCACAGACCTGTTACTTCGTCTTTAAGAAGCTCGTCAATCCTTCACCTGTTACCTGCATCAGTGGCACCTGTTTGAACACATTATCTGTATAAAAGAGACCTGTCCACAACCTCAAACACTTCGACCTCCAGCATGCCTAACAGCAGAGAGCTGTACAAGGACAACAGGGACTGGATTGTACACCTGCACAGGACTGGGATGAGCCAATCTAAAATAGACAAGCGGCTTGGTCAGAAAAATTTGAAAATTGAATAAATACAAGAGCTCTGAAAATTTACCCTGATCCAGAGCTTAATGCAAGATCTCACCTCATGTGGTACACATGATCTTGAGAGCCATGAGGAAACAGCCCAGAACTACACAGTGGGAACTGATCGATGACCTGAAGAGAGCTCAGACCACAGCAACAAAGTTTACCATTAGTAACGCTATGTTGTCATGAATTAAAATCCTGCAGTGGTCAAAAGGTCCCCCTGCTTAAGCTAGCACATGTTCAGGCCAATCTAAAGTTTACCGAATATCATCTGAATGATCCAGAGCAGGAATGAAATACTGTCATCTGGTCAGATGAGCTCAAAATAGAATTATTTGGTATAATAACCTTCAAGTACCTTGAATTATCTTGTTGTTTAAAGTGTGCTATACAAATAAAATTGCTGAGTTACACCCCAAGAACACCATACCCACAGTGAAGCATGGGGATGGAAACATTCTGCTTTAGAACTCCTTTTCTGCAAAGGATACAGGATGACTGATGGGGCCATGTATAGTAAGATCATGGGCGAGAACCTTTTTCCGTCAGTGAGAGCATTGAAGATGAAGCATGGCTAGAGCTTCCTTCATGACAGTGATCCCCAAAATACCACTTGGCCCGTGAAGGACTGGGCACGTAAAAAGCATGTCAGATCCGGAGCCTGATCTACCCAGTTTCCAATACTCAGTCCACGAGATAACATGTGCAGATGGTGTTCCCAGTAGTCCCTTTTTGCTCGGAGACAGCCCCAAAACATCACAGCTCTAGAGAAGATCTGCATGGAAGAATGAGCCAAAATACCAGTTGCACTGTATGTAAATTCCAGTCATTATTACCAGTCACAGTCGCCAATATTAATCAAATAGGACTCTTAGCATGAACAATTTCCGAAATCTTTTTACCAGGAAATTCCTACCTATCATACCAGTATCTACAGCTTTTAACATGCCGCTTTTAAATGTTTAAATGTCAACAAATCTTTAATTGTTAAGGATTTTATTATCGTTAATAATGGCTTGGCACCAACACACCTGTTGCTCTCACTGAGGCTTCCCACCTAAATGTAAAACATTTTTTTTGTTTCAGGGGAGGTAAAAAAGGTGGCAGAGCAGCTTCAATTGCTCAAAGTACATTTTTGACAAAGCCATGTCCACAAAATAACTACACCACATTCAAGCACCATGCTAGTTTTTAGCAACCCCCCTGTTTTATGTGCAAGCCCAAACTTTAGCAGGGGCTTACCAGGGCTTCAGCCCAGTAAGCTGGAGCAGTGGGGGACCCTAACCCTATTTTATTGTTTTGTATAAAAAGGTTGAGAATGCCTCAACTTCATTACTGGCTAAGAGAATAATGACTGTGTCATTAAAAAGTTGTTACATTTGTTTTGGCCAGTGTCTGTAATAAAAGCTTGATTATTGTTGGTTTAAATTTGGCTTACGCTTTGGGGAGGAACATTGGGGAAGAACATATGAGGGCAGAATGCAGAAAGTAGGATAGTGGAGCACTGAAAAAGACAGAAAAAGATGAAAGCGACAAAGAGGTAACGAAGAAGATGCCAAAGCTTACAAGCTTTTTTAGGCCTTGCAGTGGTGATGGAGCAGAGCCATGTTCTCAGATCCACAATTAGACAGGAAAGGCTGAATTGTTTGACTCTCATGTCTCTTGAGAACGATCTAGTGATAAAGCTGAACTTTAGTGATCTCGTGGATGACTTTTTTTGCCCTCTAAGTACTTTTTGAAATGTGTTTCTATTTCTATTTACCAAGTAGTTTGAACCAAAAACTGGGTTTGAATACTTTTATTTCCTCTTGTGAAGAACATATACATTCTGGGAGCATGTATAGCTTGTTCATATGGCTTTATTAATAAGGCAAGGAAGGCAAGGCAAATTTATTTATATAGCACACTTTCAACACAAGGCAATTCAAGGTGCTTTACATGATTCAGTGATAATGAAACCACATGATTACAAACAAAACATATAAGTTTAACAGTAATCAATCAGTGAGAAAAGATAATGTAAGGAACAATTTTATGTAATTAATACACACTTAAAAAAGAAATAAAAAAGTAAGAATAGAAATTAAACCACAACAATAAAAAATAATTTAAGGAACAAATGTATGCAATAAAAACAGATTAAAACAGTATATAAGTATATTTCAGTGTTGCGCCTTCTTGCACTTAATCGGTTTCATTGTTTAATTTTAAGTTTATGCAAAAGCAGCCATTCAGGGATTTTAGTTTGTTATTGAAACATATTCTAATTTGAATTCTAAAGTTGTAGTTTGTTTTTTTCTTGTACCCAGTTGATGGTTGTTTCTAATTTGTGACTAATAGCTTAATCAAGATGTGAGTCATGAAAACCCACCTTTCAGAAATTTTTTATCACACACTCCTGCAATCTTGTCCTGTTGGTGATGATATTAATATGAAAAAAGTACAGAAAAGGGTTTTAAGTTATAAAATTTATCAGCACTTTTGCATTGACTTAATCTAGGGTTCCTGCATAAGTGGTCTAAGATACGTATTGAAAAAGAAAATCAGAGTATAGGAAAACTTTTTTTTTCTACCCAGTGTTATTAATTTGAAATTCCCAAAAATGAAAACTGATTACCTTAGAAGTTTAAAGAAGCTCGATCATGCTTCGTCAGCGGTTCTTGAGTTAAATACCTGGATTGAATTCCTTCACCTCCAGAGGTGTTGCAACCTGTTCCTTTGGTGATGGAACAGATAAGCACAAGGGCCAACATGTGGTTTTATAAATTATAGAGTCATTAGGAGAACAATAGAATAAGTAATCATTCCTATCTAATTTATTTCGTTGTAGTTATTGATTTTTAAGGATACTTGCAGTTACATATTTAAACTGCTGTGGAAACATATGGTGTACATGTAAATGTCGTTTTTGAATTAATGCAAAAAAAGTGATCCAAAAATCTAAAATTGTTGAGTTTGGAAATGTTTTTGGGAAAGAAAAAGTATGTTAAAACCTAAAATTGAACATGCTGGTTAAGTAAACACAAAACAATCCTGATCAATCAAATGAATTTCCTATTTATTTTCTCGATTATTTCCAGCTGTACAATACAATAGGGTCTTTATCTGTGCAACCAGAGTGTTGCCTCTATGTCTTCTTCTATGTTATGTACCTTCTGTGGAAGTCACTGGTGAAAACGGTTACAGAAGACAGTGAGGGCTGATTTTATCTTTACTAAAAAGGAAAAATGGATTGATCTTATCCATGTAGTGTCAGTCTCCTTTGCAGTCAGTGGGTTAGGGTTAGGGTTAGGGTTACTAGGGTGTTCAGTTTGTCTCCACTGCCCACATCCACCCAGGAAAATACCACAGGCTCATATTTACACTGTGGACATGAAGGTATTATCTGACAGCTGAAGAAATGTGAGAGTGTATGGTTCCATTTTTAGACAGCAGCATGAGTCATTGGTGTGTCCACACCTCTTTTTAGTGTCATTATAGCCTTGTAAATTAAATTTCTATGCCTAAATGCAGATAGTTGCTGTTTTCAAGCAAATGGATCCAGCATGTGTGTTTAGATGAAGGGTTTTAAATTCAACGCAAGAGTGAAAAACGCCCCTGAAAGTGATCCTGAAAGTGCTGGGTTGGTAGTAGCAAAGCAGGAAGCTGGGAGCGGTGGAACTGGAACTGTTTGCTCTGTGGTGGGCCCTCCCTCTCTGTTATTAGCATGGGCCACTCCCTCTCTTCTGAGTGTGTCTTCAGTGAACCAGAGCCAGCACATTCACCGGGTTTCTGCTTCAGGCAGAGGAAAGGCTCATCCGAGGCAGAAAGACACACAGCCAGCTGAAAGAAACAGCTAAAGTGTTGTTGAGAAGCTGAAGAAGTTTTGTTTTTTTAGGAATTATTGACTTCAGGTACCAGATTATTTGACCCTGTTTGTTTGCGCTCAGTTTTCCGTCCTTGTCTTCAGATTTCCATGTTTCTGTGTTTTACAGCTTTCTGGGACTCTGCCCTGTGCAGTCAGCGACGCTCCTCACCCCCACTCTGTCACCGTCTGAGTCGGACCCTCAGCTCCCAGCGGACTAAAAAGACCGGAGAGGTCGAGGAGTCACACCAAAGTGCACCTCCAACCTTACAGCTCCACACTCCTCCACCTACCTTTTGTCAGGACAGCAGTGATTCCATCGGACCTCTTTGCTTTGTGACACCCCTGTTCTTGCAGACTCACCCCCACAGCCACAAGACGGAACCTCCACTTCCATCTGAAACGGAAAAAGCTCCAGATTCTCAGCCACTAAGCGCCTGCCGACGCACAGAGCCGGACGTGGATCAGACCAAACTGCACGGTAAATCGCGCCCCCCTCCTCCTCGCCCGCCTCCTCCTCGCTTAATGCCAAGACGACGGCCCGCTCCACCTCCACCCGGGCCTCCGGCAGCTACTTCCAGAACCAAGCCGGTAGCTGTAGATGTGGCCACCAGGCAGCAACAGACCTCCACCAGGCGTCCTGCACCAGCTCCACCTTCCTTGGGTCTCAAAACCAGCAGTTCATCCAAAAAAGCTTCTTTGCTACACAGACCACCTCCTCGACCCAGACAGCCTGATCTGGAAGCTCTCCGCTGTAACATTGCTCTGGATGACGAAACCATCGCCAAGGCTCTGACTAACACCAACCTTCCCCCCTGCCTGCCGTCACCTGCTGCTGAGGAACCATCACAGAACACCACAGAGAGTCTGTCTGGTCCTGAGGAGAGGGGGCGGCAGCGTTTCAGTGACATGAGTATGTCAACGTCATCCTCAGACTCCCTGGAATACTCTCGCTCTCCTGGTTTCTCCCTGGACCTGGCCCCCAGTCCGCCTCAGCACCCAGTGGAGGACAGTAGTGAGGATGATGAGGATGCTGAGGAGGAAGAGGAGGACTACGGCGTGGGTTTGGAAGCGGACCTGGAATCGCGCCTCCGTCCGATCCTTAAAGCTCGAAGGCGAAGGGTTGGCGTGAGCCTGGTTGGGGGATCCTTCATCCTGCCCCGGTCCCTGAAGGGACGCTTCAGCAAGGTGGGTGGGATGCTCAGCTCCCTGATCACGCCAGAGAAACGGGCCGTGAAACGGATCACAGAGCTGTCGCGGGACAAGAGCTCGTATTTTGGCTCGTTGGTTCAGGACTACATCAGCTTTGTTCAGGAGAACCGGAGCTGTCACACGTCTGGGATGGACTTCCTGCAGACCGTCCGGCAGTTTATGACGCAGATGAAGGCTTACTTGCGTCAGAGCTCCGAGCTTGACCCCCCCTTGGAGTCTCTCATACCTGATGACCAGATTGGTGAGTCTTACCATCTCTTCTGACAACTACCGGTTCAGTGTTATTACCTGAATTTGGGATTTTATCATATTTTTTCATGAATAGACTCAAGTTCCACTTCTTACATTCTTCTTGTTGGGGAAGTTTGAGTAAAAGCGTCTCAGGATGAAGCCACTCTTCAACAGTCAGAGCGTTTCCAACTTCTTGTTTGGTTGGGATTCAAAACAACTGTAGATGATGGTGTTGGGTTACAGAAATGCCGGCTTGCTGCGCCCCTACAAGTTACTGCTGGCCGGAGCTCGATGGTGTAATTTCAGAATGTGGCTGAGGCCGGTCTAAAGGCATGAGAGATAATTTTATTTTTCCTCTTTGATCAGAAACTTATGCTATAAAAACTGTTTTTGATTTCTGAATTGGTAAAACTCTGAAAAGCAATAATTTGTGCTCAGGATAATCAATTTTTACAGTCATTGCCAGATTCTTCCACAACCTTACACCATCTGTTTTCCATACTTATTTCAGTTTACATCTCAATTTAGTTTTCATCTTCCAACAAGAAACAAAAACGGTCTTCCCCACAGTCTACCCAGCAAAAATGAATTAGAGTGATGTGGAGGGTTGTGGTCTTGCAGTCTAAAAGTTTATGGCTCATTTCTAGCCTCTATCTACCACATGGAACTTAACTCTCACATTGATTAATATCAGTTTATTTAAATAGCTCATATTCACAACAGTTGTCATCACTTTACAAGGAAATTCATTTGACTACAATCATACAAACATTCCAATCAGCTTAAGGGTGCATTCACACCAGCCCTGTTTAGTCCGCTTGAAACTAACTTTAGTTTGTTTGCCTTCAAAGTCTGGTTCGTTTGGTCAGGTGTGACTGGGCAAATGAACTCTGATTCGGACCAAACAAACGAATCCGCCTAAAAACTGTGGTCTCAGTGCGATTGAAAAAAACTCTGCTTTGCATGTGTGAATGATAAATGGACTGGGGCCGCACCAAGAGCAGGAAGCGCACTATTGTACGCCGCATCCTGGGTAAATATAATCTAAACAACCACTAATGCTGGAGAGATACATGCTGGATCTTTTACATACCTTACTCAACGTCTGCAAAAGGAGGCCATCTGTGCTGGAAGTTGTATTCAGCTGGTTCTTCTCATTGTTAAATACCTCATATGGAGCCATCTCAGGCATCTTGTATAAAATCTGCCTATTTCTATGTTCATCCCAAGTTACTTCTGCTGTATTTATCTGGCACATAACACAACAGATCAATCCTAAAACCGCTACAGTCTGCTGCTCCTCCATGTCTGTTTACGTTCAGCTGTACTGGAAGTTCTGCACAGCAGGAGGAAGCACAGCTCTAAACTGAAATTTGCAGGTCAGGTTTTTCTAAAGATCGTTTATCGGGTATTGGCAAGAAAACTGCTGTCGGTGCACCCCTGATTTGTACACAACCTCCAACTCAGAGAACTGCATGTTTCCTTTCATTATGCCTTGGTTCGAACTCATTTCACATGAATAATGGAAGATGGTGTGTTAGTGCATATCTCATATCCCTTGTTCATTGTAAACAACAACAGCCGAGCCTTGTTCTCAGAGAGAAGTGATCCGTCCCCGCGGTGTAAACAGGCCGCGGCTAGCAACTCTTCTCACGCTGACAGACGTTCCTCAAAGCCTGGGGTTAACTTTGAGGTTTCTGCTCAGGTCAGCCGGAAAACCGTCAAATCTTAGAGTATCATTTTAAATTAGTGAGAGCTTGGTTACAGCAGATGGTTGTTTTCACTGGACTGCAGAAACCACCTTATCCCAGGTTAGGGAAGTCTTTGAACAGCTTGAAGCTCAGATAAAAGCAATTTAGAAACACTGCTGTGACATTCAAGGAAATGAGCCATTCTGCTGGGAACAGGGAAGTACAGGGTTTAACAAAATGTTTAATCAGATCGGAAGACTGTCTACACTCCTTAGGTCTCCCTCTGATTATTTTTTTTCTCCATTACAGAACAGCCAAACCCTTCCTAGAATTTATGCTTGTAGAGACCTGAGGAGGTTGGTGTGGAACGAATCAGTTGAGCTCCTCTGACTCACTTTAGGGAATTCTTTGTGTTTATGGAGTTATTGCAGCGGACGTATCTCTGCATACAGCTCGTTGTATGATTGGGGCATAATCTGTGCCTGGAGGCAGGGGATGAATACGCAGCGTTAATAATTGCGACAGTCCTTCTGCTCAACAATAAAACTCAGTTGTGTGGATGCAACAGGCTGTGCATAGTTGAGGTAGGCAGGAATTAATTCGCTTCTGAATGTGTGGGGGTCTGAAGTACAGATTGAGCCTTTGTGGGGTTTAATATTTCTCACATTGATGGGTAACAACAGGACGATAGGCTGGAATCTAACAAATCCTCCACACTTTCGCTCAGAGTAGATCAGGATAGTAAATACGAGCTATGAGGTCTCTTGTTGTTCTTGTTCTAAAATGTAGAAATATTGACGATAAATTGTATGGGGCATCGTGTGGCGCAGTGGTGGAACAGGTGCCCCATGAGTGGGAGCTTCAGTCCTCAACACAGCTGTAATGGGTTCAAGTCCACCCATGTTTGCAACAAGTCTTCCCCTACTTCTCTCTCTAGTTCTGACATATCCATAATACAGGCTAATAGGACCACAAAAAAAACCCCACCAATAAATAAAGTTAAGTAGTGAAACCAGACAGCATAGTGTTACAGGTGGCAAAACTGTTGCCTTGCAACAAAAAGCTTCTGTGTCTGTTCCGTGTTGGACTGGTTCCCCGTCCAGGGTGTACCCGCTTCTGGCCCAATTACCACTGTAGCCACCATGAGCGACCCTGAATGCATACGTGGGTAAAGACCATGGTTGGATGTTTTTTAATACTGTTATAAAAGGAATATTGGTTTAAATAACACTATTTTAGCTCATGTTCCTCCAATCCAGCTTTTTGGGCATTCTGATCTGAACCTGGTTTTAAATATCCAGTGATACCAATAGCTTCCACTCCGGAGCAGGTGAGTATTTAACCTGCGGAACGAAAGTTTCAGACTCCTCAGTGGTGCCCAGTTTCAGTCCTTAAGGGAGATCATTTGAATAAATGGCACCGCCGTTTCTCATTTGAGCAATTTTTGTATAGCACAATTTCAGCAACAAGGCAGTCCAAGGTGTGGGATAAAATACAAGCAGCAACAAAATGGCAATTAAAAAGCAAATAAAATCAGAAACCAAAAGTTCAGAAACATAACATTAAAATAGAGTATTAAAAGGGATTTGTTGCTCCCTAAATACATAACTGGTTATTAGTCTAAGATATATGATCATTGCTGTTTTACCCTTTATGTATATTTTCAATGTTGTGAATTTAATGTTCATCTCTTTTCATTACTTATAATTGTTATGGAGTAAGGCTGCCATTTGGGGTGAAATTATGAAATTGAAAATTCTTACAGACAACAAAAATTTGAGCTAAAACCTACTTTTTGATTGTTTACTTTTATGTTCTAAACAATAAAACTAGGTATTAAATATCTATTTAAAATTAATTAAGTAGTCTGATTTTTTTGGGCAAAATTTGATCTGTAATTCATGCTATATTTCTTGTCTTATTAAAAGAAAAATGTAGCAGTTCTCAAATTCACAGCAGCAGTAAAAGTTGTATCATTGAACTGCAATCAGGGGACCACAAAAAAAACCTTTCTGGAGGCCATCTGATTTTGGGGTTTTCAAAATCTTTTGTTTTTTCTTTTTCTTAATGAAGTAAAACATCTTTTAAATTCAAACTCAGGCCTTAAAATGTATGTTTGCGTGTAAATTCAATCAATTCAAATTTTTTTACGCTAAATTTCACCCTTTTATACAGCTGAATACATGAAAACAGCTGTTACTATTTTTTGTTTCATCTCGGATTGGTATTTTGCTCTCTGCGTGCTTAAAAGTGCTACTTTTCATACATTTTCAGGAATCAGATCATGTGTCATCTGATAGCTCCTCGGAATATGCTGAGGTCTTAACATTTACAGTAACAGTTTCAGTTTAAAGTAACAGGCTCCCAGGTGTGGTTTGTAACTGGCAGTGACTCATTTTCATTGGAATAAAAATCTGCCTGAAATGGTTTTAACGTGTCTTTCATGTTTTGCTTGGTTGCTTACCTTTGGTTTGTGTATTTGTGTGTCTTCCTGTAATCCTCCACAGACCGTATTCTGGAGAAGGCCATGCACAAATGTGTCCTGAAGCCTTTGAAGAGCGACATTGAAGGGATTCTGAACGATTTTCAGGTGAGACAAGCTACCGCTGACTTCTGAAGGGGTATCGGAATAAAGGGGGGATGAATACAAATGCATCCACTCTTTGGCTTCACTCAGAAGGTGGAGGGACTCACACACTCGGGTCAACACACTTTGGACCTTGTTCTGACATACGGCACAGAGTGTGAGGAAGTAACAGTCCTCCCACATAACGTCCTTCCTGTCTGACCATTTTTTCATAACTTTTTAATTTCTTTAACTGAGCTTCCAAAATCTGAAAGAAAATGTCAGATTTGAGTAGATTTTTATTTGGATAAATAGCATATTATGTTCCTTGCTTATTTTGCAGCAGTTTTGCTTTCGCTGACCCGCCTCTGCGTCCTTCCTGCAGGTGAACAGCGGAGCCTTGCAGCAGCTTAGGGAGAACCTGGCCCTCGCTAAGGCCAAGAAGCCCCAGGAGCTCGGGGTCGATGGGGCCGTGCCCCCGGACTCCATGGCCATCGAGAAAATCCGCCAGAAGTTCCTGAGGATGCGGAAGATGTACTCCCCTGACCAGAAAGTGTCGTTGCTGCTACGAGTGTGCAAGCTCATCTACACCATCATGCAGGATAACTCCGGTAGGGAGAACCACTCCTCCCACTGCTTTCCACTCCTCCCAGTCAGGTGACCCCTGTGACCTCTCTACCGATGCTTTTCTCACAGGAAGGATGTACGGGGCAGATGACTTCCTGCCCATGCTGACGTACGTCGTGGCTCAGTGCGACATGCCACAGTTGGACATGGAGGTTCAGTACATGATGGAGCTGCTGGACCCAACTCTACTGCAGGGTGAAGGTAGGGATCTATCTGTGATCTGAGACATTTTGCACAAACTCGTACATTTTAAACTGTTACAGAAGGATGAAGGAAAAATGGTATCTATCAAGTCGCCCTAAATTCACAATGTTTCCATTTGTATTCCATTTAAGATGTAAATGCATCTCCATAAATTAGAATATCATCAAAAACTTAATCAATTTGTTATTTGATTTAAAAAATAAAACCCCTATATAGCTTGATCCACCTAGTGATTTATTGCACGCTGTTTTTTTCTGTTAATTTTGATTAGAATGAATTATAGTTAATTAAAAATTGTTTCTCAGTAAGTTAGAGTACATGGTCTGTAGGACCATCTTAACTGTCTTATTAATGAATAACTACTGAGATGCAGATTGTCAGTTTCAGTTTCCTCAGAAAGTTTTCTTCTACTCTGTGTCCTGTGAGGAACACCTATTAAATAAATAAACCTTTTTTTTTTTTCACCAAAATAAAGAAATAATTTTAACTTCAAAGACAAATAAGATTCTCAATTTTACTCAATACAACTTTATCTAAATTACTTCTGGGTAAATCTGCACAAAGTATTAGAACATGCATTAAATAAAATAATTATACAGCTTATGGTGCATGATAAGCTTATTACCTTCTTCTGAAAAACAATGTGGTCTTGCAATATGCAACTTTAGTCCCGTTAGAGCCCAATAACAGCTGCAGAAACTCTCTTAGCTTATTTTTTCTTCTCTTTTACTATCTTAGATTTGTTTCATATTGGAAGACAGCAAAATGCTAAATATCTTGGCGTTTGCTTTCACCACATTTCAGTCAAAAGTTCTTAAAAGTTGAATATTTTCAAGCTCAAGATAAGTATGTAAAAAAAACATTTTTACTTCAGTTATATATCACAAATTTATATGTCATATCAAGGCACAGAAAATGTCAATTTTCATCATACATTCATTCTAATCTAGCCAAGTTATTAAACAACGCATCGTTTAGTTTGTTATTGGAATTGGTTAAAAAGATTCCTTTTTAAGCAGAACCAGGAATAGGATTGCGTCGTTGACTTCGCAGCAATCCCTGATTCTGAGCATGCATGTAGCGACAGTGGGGAGGAAAAAATCCCCTTTGACAAAAAGAAAGCTCCAGCAGAACCAGAACCGGTTTGAGAGTGAACGGTCAGCTGCCAAAAATGACTGGTCGATTGAGAAGACAGAGCGGGTAAACATCTGAAAAAACCCCACAGAGGAACTGATTTAGGAGTACTTTCTATGTTCGTCCAGGAGAACAACATTGCTAACACAATTCAATGCTGAAATAACAGCAAATAATGCAAAACTGGAGAGTAGCAGGAGAAAATTATTTTTCCAGTCTTGCCCATTTTCAATTTCTAACAGAAAAAACTGAGTTCCTCGTACTGATCAGCAGTAGCTCCGTGTAACAGAACAGTTCAGGACTCATGCAGTGTATTGCTTCCACTGCTGTTCTCCTCAGTGCTGACAAACGCAAAACACTGGTTGCTTTTTATTGACTTTAAAAAATGTATACTGTGTTACTGAGAAAAACATAAACCTTTTGGGTAAAAATACATTGGTTTTCTCAGAAGAAACACTATCTAGTTGTCTAATATGCTCAGTTTTGGAGTGTGCAAGAATAAAAGTACAGCCTATTCCAAACCTTCATTTAAAAAAAAAAAACGTTTTATGAAATGAAAAAGTGCTCTGATATAGTTAAAAACCCCATTTCCTTTCAACAAAAAATGCATTGAAACCATAAGGTCTGTTTAGAAGATATCAGTTTAACTGTTTCACTGGAATTAATTTGCTTTCTTGGAGTTTTTTGGCTCTCTGCAAGTTTTCCTGTGATTATTTGAGCAAAACTTTTTTTTTTTTCTGCCAGATTATTTAGTAAGACAATCTGAGTTGTGTGCAGAGGAAGGATACGCCATTGTAGGAAATACCGTTCAGTGTTTAATTTGAATGGGTTGGATCTGGTTCAGATGAGAAGGAACGGGCGGCGCCATCGCTGAAATATTTTCCTATCTGTGTTGCACGTAGACCGACATAAGGAGCTGCAGGTTTGCGTGTCCGAGAAACTGTATTCAAATATGGGAGAATTATCTAATTAGTCTGTAATGTAAAGAAATAAATGATGAGCTTTTATTTTACAATTCTGGTGTCATCCGGTTTCATTTCTTGGTAAAGTATCCAGTCGAGGCGTGAGGTTCCTTATTTTCAGATGGCACCAAATTATGCAACAAAAATATGGACTATGCAAAGAATGCAATAAAAGAGAGACCCTTCCTTTAAATAAAGACAACAGATAAAGTCAGAGTTCTTCAGGATCTGCTCAAATCAAACACCAAGAAAAAGATCTATGATATGTATATACATGTGATATATCCTGTAGGATGGTGGAAGATTAATGAGCAGTTATTACCCTTTAGATGGCAGAACGTCCCAGCATCTGTTCTTGTACGGGAACATAAAAGTTCCTCCAGGTATAGGCGTGTACCAGCAGCAGATAACAGTTTCAGCGTCCCGTCTGAAATCATCAAAGTTCATCAGGCTGAGCAAAGCAGATTTCCTCCATCTTCAAGCAACTCTAATATTTCATGGCAGTTCTTTAAATTTATCAATTTCAACCGTCATTACATCGGGATTTTACTTGGTTGCAAACTTTTACACACAATCACATAGGTAGAGAAAATATGTATCACTTTAAATTAAACATAATAGAATAGAATAGAATAAAAATAGAAATTCCCTATATTGTTCCACAGTGGGTAAATTCAGGCATAACAGCAGCAAAGTGACAAACTGACCCAAAGATAAAAAGCTAAAATATGAAGAAGTGAATTAATAATCAAGATGATGCAAAAGTGAATCCCATGAACTGTTATGAATTGTTTTGACATTAGATAATTTTCTAAGTGAAGATCTTTTCAAAGGTCTCATGAAAATCTGAAGTCTAAATAACCATTACAGCCTAATCGGTTTAATAAGATTATTGAATGTTCATCAATTTCTTCAGACCTTCTTTGTTTTTTGCAGTAGAAACTTTTTTTAAAAATTGTTTTATTTCCTTGACTTTGTTAAATTAGCTTATTATTGATTTACTTATTATTCATTTGTTTAATTTATTTTTCAGTTGAATCTGCTCTTGAGTAGCTAGCTGCCAGCTTAGCCTGTTATTATCACTGTCTGATTCAACAGAGCTCATAAAAAAAAATTGATCTAATGATTCAGCAACTAGTGGAGAACGGTTAATGTACGGTAAGCCTGTTCTGTCTGAAAAAGGAGTTTAATGTAAATCAAAAATATATTTTTTAGTGCATTTGACATCGAAACAAAGTAATGCAGTAGTCCAAATCCATTTAAAAATCCTGACAGGATTCAGGCAGCCTGTTGATTAAAATTTGATATGATTTTTTTATTTGCACATGTAGCATTTAGAAGACAACTTTACAAATCCATAAAGAAAGAGAATTAAAATTCTGTGTGGGAGAGAGTGAGAAGACCTGGAAGTCCTCCTTAGAGGCGTCCCAAGGTCCTCCAGGGGCCCCAAGCAAAACATTGTGTTGGGCCCTATGGACCCACTGAGGAAGGCCCAATGCCGAAACGCGTCTGTGTGAATAAAGGCAAATGTATGCCTAATGCAGCATCGTTTCTTAGTTAAGTTAAGTTAATATCACTAGGCCAGCGCTCTTTAACACTTTGCAAACATAATTACTTCCCCTCAGGACATGCAACATGTTAATAAAACTATTCATCCAATATAAATAAATCGTCCTATAACGTCACACTAGCAGTTATTACACTTTTAATTAACACTTTTAATTATTAATAATAATGCTATCCTAAATGAAACCTGCAAATTGCTCCAAAACTTTACTCTGTTACAATTTCCCATCATGAACAAACACAGGGCGACAGTGACTACTCCAATTCATTTCTATTCATACAAAATTAAGAATTTGCAGGAAGTATTTATTGCAAGTAAGATACTGACTGCTGATAACCTCTCCAACCTCTCGGCGTTATCCCTTCAACTCCTGATCAACAACCTCTGTGTTTTTATGACACTCACCTGCTGTTCATTGCAGACTGCTAGAGAAAAACCCATTCAGCCTTTAAAGCCTCCTGGTAATAGTCCATGCTCTTCCTGCCTAATAATAATAATAATAATCATAATAATAATAATAATATTTCTTTCATCAGGGTATAAATACTGGCTTAGTTTTTCCTTCTCTCGGGACTCAGCGTTTCTATTTTCTTTTTAATGTTGCCCCATGATAAATATAGCAGTTATCTACTTGATAAACTAGTTTAGGATTTTTTATGTTTTCAGTCCCTTTTCCTATTCAGGGTCTTTATTAGTATAAAAATCTGTTTCCCCAAGTACTTTTAAGGCAGAGAAAACAAAGTGTGAGATAAGGCTTTACCCTGGCAGAAATTTTAATTTTTTCTGCTCACTCAGTCTTGGGTCTTTGCGTTTATCCCTGTTCCTCCAGGTGGCTACTACCTGACCAGCGCTTATGGAGCCATGGCACTCATCAAGAACTTCCAGGAGGAGCAAGCAGCCCAGGTTCTGAGCTCTGAGGCCAAGAATACCCTTCACCAGTGGCACCGCCGGCGAACGGCACAGCGCACCGTGCCGTCTGTGGACGACTTTCAGGTATCTCACCTGACCTGAGCCCCACCTTGAACCTCCAGGCAGTGAGTCCAAGTTGTACCGACTAAATCTGCGTTTTCTCTGCATCGGAAAAGTGCTTGAAAGATGCTGTGTTGTTACTCGACTAACAGCAGCATATGGATCAGATGATCCTTGTTTTGGTGGGCAGCACCCCCTACTGGAATAACTGCATGCGCTATTTTTCTATTCGTTTTCCTGCATGAGAATTCTGTCTAAATTTCAGTGATGGAAACTGCCTTTATTCCAAAACTAGTTCATATGTGTGTTTGGGATCATTCTCTTGTTGGAAATTCCAGCTGTTTCCAAGGTTCAGCCAAACTGTCTTCCTTGGACACAAACAGGTTAGGCAAGGCAGTTTTATTTGTATAGAACACTTTCAATAACAAGGTAATTCAAGGTACTTTACATTATTTGAAACATTAGAGAAAGTAAAGAGTGATTAAGCTTAATTATGTTTTACTCAAAAGCAGCTCTAAACCAATGGGTTTTAAGTTTTGATTTCAAGCAGCTCAGTGTTTAAGAAAGCAGTTAGGATGACCTGAAACCACCAAGGCTAAAGCCTGGCATGAACTGGAAACTGCTGGACGACCAGTGACGATTTCCAAAATCAAGTTTTACATCTTTATGAAATTTAATTGATATTTTAAGCTTGAATGAAATTTGCAGCTTCCCAGAGGGACATTTTAGTGTCTTCTGAAGAAATTTATGGGCGGACTAGACAAAGACTGAGCTTTTTTATCACAGTGACAGAAAGTCTGTTTGAATTTGTCAAATTGATGCATTCAAACCTTGAAACAATACCTCTGCTGTCGAGCGTGGTTGTGGTAGCATCATGTTTGGTGTTTCTGGGTGTAACGTTATGCCTCAATTCAATTCAAAAATAATTTATTGATCCCACAGGGAAATTAAGTGGTGTTGTAGCTCATAACTAATTCGTTCTTCAAGGAGATGTTGTAGAACATGATGGCTGTGGCAAAAAATAAATAAAAAAGGTTTCCTGTAGCAAAACAGCTGTAGGATATTCTTATGAAGAGGATGCTCAGGGCTAGCCATAATTGTTTTAATTTTATGAAGAATCCTTCTCTGCATCATTATCTTCAGTTTGAACAGAACCAGATTTCTTCATCAGGTGGTTGAGCATTTTGAAGTCCCTGGCTCAGTATGTATCATTATCATTATCATCCTGGGGTTCAGTATGACGTTTTTGTACAATGACATTAAAAATCAAAAATAAAATTTTGAATTGCTGATTGTTCTAAGGACCCCCTAAAAACAAGATGTTTGTGGGTTATCGTTCAAATTAATTTCCAATTGTCTGTGTCAACAGTGGGAACAAGTTGAGGTTTAATCTGTTACCTGAGCCAGCTGACAGCATGTTGCTTCAGTTAAAGTTGCTACACCTAATCTCCAAAATAAATTAACACAGCATTGCTATAAATGTTTTGTGGAGATTAAAAAATAATAATATTAATAATAATTAAGTAGTTCTGACGAATGTGTCCAAAAAACCTCAGCCACTAACATAGCTCAGTCTGAACCCAACGATTGGACCATCTATTGACTCAACGGGCCAGCACACTTCCGCATACTGCAACAGAAAACCTCTGGTGCAGAGGTTCTTTGCCCAATAATGTCAGAGAAGGAGAAACCACTGGCTGCTACCAATTCAACTTTAGGACAAACTACCAGAGTCGCGAACAGAAAAAAACCATTTGAAGTCCAAAAACAAAAGAGGGATGAGCAAACTGCGACTGGTGTTTTGTGCTCTCTCTTCTTCTGTGGCTGTGTGCGTTCCCAAATCAGCATGCCGTGGCCTAGGGGTGATAGCCGACAGGAAGGTTGCGAGTTTTGTGACTGTTTATGTTTTAAGCTAGCTTTTTTTGGAGATAAGGAATCGCAGCCTTAAACAGGTGAGACGGGAAGGATTGCAGTGCAATGCTATTCTAATGGTGCGTTCACACCGCACGCTTTGTCAACGTCAAACAACGGTCACAAAATGACTAGTTTGACAGCTGTAAATTTTTAGACTGAAGCTTGCAAAGCATGTTGGCGGGCCTCTCTCCGGTGGATGTTTTAAACAATGGTGGATTGTGGTTGGCTAGACAATGTTGACATCGGGCGACATCACTACACTAAGATGCTCTGAATGGTTGACGCAGTGTCAGAGCCAAAACTATTACAGCTAGCTGAACTTCTGCATTGCTGGCTTTTGACGCTTGAAACGCACACAAAACGCCACAGCTACTCTCACGCCCGTCTGATGGCCTCAACCATAGACTTTACATGTAATCTTGCCACTCTTTATGTTTAATCAGTGCTTTTTTACTAAGGAGTCTCGGTGTCTGACCCTGGAGTTTCTCTTGGTTTTATGTTTTTTCTGTTTTTAATTAACCTTTCATACCCTTTTTTTATAATGGTAAACTGAAAACAAAGAATGATATTAGATAACATTTTTTAGTATTTATATGAGACGGTGCTGGGGGTGAAGTTTATTTCATTTAGCTTCAACGCAAACTTTACTGACTAATTCCAGGAAAAAAAAACATTTTTAACAGCTAAGTGGCGTCCTTCAGCTCAGTAACGGATGTGGCAGCTAACAGTAACCGCAGACGCTAACTTTGTAACCAGTTAACATGAAAACATGTTTCTCTGTAAAGTCAGGAAGCTGAAATGTTCCCAAACAGGAGGCTTTAACAGAAAAAGTGGGCAGGTTCCTGCTCTAAATTAAGAGTTGCTGGTAATCAGAGTCGTGCGTGTTGCCGGCTAAAGCGCCGTAAAAAGTTATGCTTCCGAGTGGAAACTCGATACGCCTCTGTGCTGTTAAGAATGTTCCATACCGAAAAAATTGGAAGAGGTAGATGCACTGTTACATTAACAGTTGGGAGGACAGCCTCCAAACTATTCAGCTTCAGCTCAAAACAACAGCTGGATGCTTGAAACATCTGGTTGTTCCAACAGCACAATGATACCAAATACAGACCCTGCATCCGTGTCTTTAGGTTCCTCCATCTCTGCTTCTGCTTGGAGATATAACGTGAATTTTCCTCCACAGAACTTTCTCCGGGTCGCCCTGCAGGAGGCGGGCTCAGGCTGCACGGCTAAAACCCTTCAGGTCTATCCGTACACCACGGTGGAGGAGGTCTCCTCCCTCTGCGCCTACAAGTTCAAAATCCCTGACCCCGAGAACTACGGCCTGTTCCTTGTCACCGAGGACACGAGCCAGCAGCTCGCTCCGGACACGCACCCCCAGCAGATCAAAGCGGAGCTGCACAGCCGGCCGCACGCGCATGTCTTTCACTTCGTCTACAGGAGGGTGGAGAACCTGAACCTCTGCATCCCGGCTGACATCAACAACGGGAACTGCCTTCAGATGGAATAGGAATAGGAAGGAATGCAGTTATGTCTTGTTAGAAAACTTTGGTGTATGTTGTATGTTTTTAAAGCCAGATTTGAGGATGTCTAATGCTTGTTTAGAGGGATTCTGAAGGAGTTTTAAACTGAGTGAAGTGTTGAGAGAAGCTGCAAGTGTCGGTTTGACTTTAGGACGTAGCTGAAGAAATGTACCAGTAGTTCAGAAAAGCTGAGGCCTCGTCCTTAAATTTGACCTTAACTGCTGTCCCCATGATGCCTTCTAGACAAACCCAACACACTGTATGTTACTGAGAGCAGGCCCCAGATTCAAACGTTGCTATAATGTTAATTTAATAAGTGAAATTATCTTTTATAAAACATGTTTTTATTGCTCCACAGCTGCAGGTCAACTGTGGATTATAATTCTGTGTATAGTTATTTTTATATTCCTAAAAGTGACAAAGATTCCTATTCTGATGTATTGTCTGTTTACTGGATTTATTTATGCCAGTTATGTCTCAAAAGAAAGTTTGAAACAACAATATTTCAGTTGTTTAAAGTGAGAAGAGTTAAAGGTGATTTTTAGAAATTAAAAACATTTTGAATGAAACTACCTGCTGCCTCCTCTGTTCTAAATCTCAATTCTTCCTCTGGTTACCCGGTAGCACCCTGATCTGGTTTATTTTTCTTTATTTTTTCCTTTTAAAATCCACATTAAAAAAGCTGGAAAAAATGACACAGATACCATTAATAACATTTAGGATTGCAGTGATACTTTTTTCAAACCAATATGATACCGATACTTGGATCTGAGTTCTTGTAGATACTGAGAACCAATGCCGATACTTCTACCACTCAAAAAGGTTCAATTAATTGGAAGACAGATTTTATTTTCTTCTACTTGTTGCAACAAATTATTGTAAATTAGAATTTAAAAAAATATATTAATAAAAATGACCACAAAACAAAAATTTCATTTGGAAAATAAACATTTTCTGTCCCCACATATTAAGTATCAGTTTATGGTATTGGTTTTCTAAGCAATACCAATACAAGTACTTTAGAACAGTATCGGCCGCGATACTAGTATTGTTATCCATGCATCCCTAGTGGTATTATTTAGATTTCTATAACAATGATAATTATTATTAATACCTCTAGCAACAGGACAAAAATTAAACCAATACATATATCAATAGGCTACTTCAAAATCCAAAAAAGTGTATTTCATTAGTCTCTTGCACAAAAGTTCTAAACTCAGTCAAACGTTCATATAATTAATTAATGCAAGACAAATGTAATTTTGAGACTTTAAAAAACTAACTACAAAGCCACATTTTGAGTATTATTTCTCAGCATGCTTCACCTCAGCCTGTGAATGTGTTCATGAATAGGTGAATGATTATGTCAGGAGTTTAGATTTTTTATAATATTTACAGACTTTAACAGTTTCTTTCATTAAATGAGCTCTGATTAGGTTTACATGATAGGATGTAATATACTTAGAAAAATGATTAGCTACATGCTAGCCAAAGTTAATTTTGTTTTTAGGGGTGAATGTCCCATGATTGGTAGGTGACTTGTTGCCATGAGGACTGACAGTCCCTGTAACATAACTACAGGAACTCACCCTGTCAGTGCGGTTAAGATTTAGTCCTGTGTTGATTTCCGGACATGATCATAAAGTAGATTTTATACTATTAACATCTGAAAGTTTCAGGAGTGTGACAAAAGAAAAAAAAAACTGTTCTGTTAGAGTTCTCAGTAGCTTACCAAGACACTGTAGAGAAGTTTTTTATTATTATTTGATTGCTTTGAAGCTGGCTGAACCTCCTGTCATCATCCTGGTTTTCTGACGGTCTCATAATTAGAATCTGACCTTTATGTTGCATCGTAACCAACTAACAAACAGCGTTTCTGTTTCTACTGGGAGCTCATATCTGGATTGACTGACAGCGGACTGGTTGTTCGCAAGTTTTACATATTTGTCTTCACCCTGACTCTGATCTCTGTTCAGTCAGTTTTTCTTTTTCTTTTGCATTATTTCTGAATTTTTCCCAGATACCGTCACGACGAAGCTTCCCTGAAATAACAGTTCCTTGTGCAATTATGCCAAAGTGATACACAGGCATAGGCCTACATTTCTCATTGGAACTCATGAATGGCATAAATTTAGTTTGCCAACCCAAGCAGTTGAAGCAGTCAGAAAAAACATAAAAATTGAACGTATAATAATAATAATAATAATTACATCCTAAATTGAACCAGGAATTTTGCTTTTAATTTAAATTTGTGGTATTTGGAATCCCAAACAGCTAGCGAGTTTTACTGAAATTATGTAGATATGGAACCCTAACGAACAGCAATTAAGGAACCTAGGAGAAACTCCAAATGAAAACTAATGAAAAGTGTGGAGAAAACACAACAAAAGGAAATAGATTATAGAAAAGCTGCAAAAGGTGTAAAAGAAAACCCCATAAAAGGCGACATTGATTTTGTGAAAGAAAGCAGTTTAAATGGGTTTTTTTAATCCCTTAAAGGCTGAATGTCGTAATATATTCCTTTATTCATTTTCATAGTTATTTTTTTAGCTTTGGTTTTATTTAAAACAAGGTTAAAGAATATAGGCGCCGTCCGTTGCCTCCTTCAGTCAACCAATGATCGTCGATCTTTAAAACATCCGGATGTGAGCGAGAACAGCCTGTTTGAGGGACTTCCGTCTTTATCTAGATACTATAGAGATCTAGCTGCCGGGGACCTAATAGAACTCCCTGGGCTTCCTCTGATCTGCCTGTCAGGAAGTACGAGCTAACTCTCCCGAAAACGTGTTGGGATTACTGCGGTTCATGTAAGTTGGTTTTCGTGACCTTTATATTTTATTTTAGTTCCGATATTAATGACTACATCATGATAAGCCATTCGCGAGCTTCAGCTAACTACTATCAGCACTAAATGCAGCTAAAAGTGAAACAAACTGATTTCACTGGCGCAACATTGAGTTGATCATTAAAGCGTGCTGAGCTGAGGCAGGGTTCAACGTGAAGTTTTTATTATAGTGAAACCTACGTCTCAATTTAAGCCGTTCTTTTATTTAGCCGGCATTATTTGGAGTAAGATCTGCTGTTTATAACACAGACATGGTTAACAACATCATTTATTGTCAGGCAGATCAAAGTCTCAACAGTGTTGTGACGATTTTAATCGCGTTCCATGTCTTTATCCTACTGTATTTACCGTCAGTTAGTATCTCGTTGATTTCCGTTTCACAGAATATTATTAGACATCACGAAGGATTTACAGTTGACGAACGAGTTTAATGTTTTTTGTAAAGTTATAGATATGAACTTCTGCAGGCTACCGAGAAGAACGTTCCTCGGGAGCTAGTTTGGACAGTCAGATGGGTAAAAAAAAAACTACATGAAATGTAAAGTTGATGATAATTTAATACTATTTAGGACTAACTTCCATCATGCATCTTTTTCTTAAACTACAATGAAGCCAAAGTAGAAATGTTTTGTGCCAAAATAAAAATACACCCTTCCTCCCAGAGAAACACCTTTTGGTGTTCATCTGTCTGGGAAAGGTTTCAGGCACAGGTCCGCAAGTCCTGCAAGGTGACAAATGATATCCGCATAAACACCAACGCAGGCAAAGTCTCAGTTTTAGTTCTGCTGGACCTGAGCGCTGCCTTTGACACAGTGGACCAGGGGATCTTACTTCACAGGTTAGAAAACTGGGTGGGAATCTCTGGTACTGCTCTAAACTGGTTCAAGTCCTATATCGAGGACAGAACGTACTTTGTCGAAATTGGCAACTGTGTCTCAGACAAAATTCCCATGACCTGTGGAGTCCCCCAGGGGTCAATCTTGGGACCAATTTTATTCAACTTGTACATGCTTCCATTGGGTCAGCTAATTAACAGCAATAATGTGTCTTACCATAACTATGCAGATGACACTCAGATCTACGTGTCACTGACGGCAGGTGAACATGGGCCTGTAGATACACTCTGTCACTGTATTGAACACATCAGTGTGTGGATGCAAAACAACTTTCTCCAGTCAAACTCAGACAAAACTGAGATCATTTCATTTTGGCCCACAGACACAAAGAGAAAGTGTTATCAGTCATCTTGAGGACTGGACTCGGCACTCGTGTGGAAAAAAAATGCCCATGTTGCAATTGTTGGAGTAAGTGCTTTTTCTGGAATGGGGAGTCTAGTCTCCTCCCCTTACGGTCGGCCCATGGGTCCCCAAACCGTAGAAATAATGAATGGAAGTCAATGGAGCGATAAAAGTTATTTTCTGGTCCGCTTTGTCTTACGTTCTATATCACACGTATGTTGTACTTCGATTTAAATGATAACTAATGATGTACATTTCGACTGTTTGTCCAGTGATTTGGGATTTATTTAATTGTTAAAATTCGCATTTAAAATGCCTACAAATCAGAAATCAGAAGTCGCATATATGACGTACTTTTGCCAGCGGGAGCTAGCACTAGCTATAGCACGTAAAACACTCACCTAGAGCTTGTAGAGCTTCTCCTCCATGCTGGCTCTCACTCCACCGACTTCTTTATCCCCAACATAGCTGCTACTTTCCACAAGGTCAGATTTATAGAGGTTTTCTCCGTGTTTAATGCTCCTTTCTTCATCCTGGAGGCTACGACCCTCACTCTCCTTCTTCTTCTGTATTTGTAGTCCGCTAAGCGTTTTTACACAAAACCTAAAGTAACTTTTGCCTCCGGTCAAAAATCAGCGTTTTCTCTGCATCAAAATTGGTTTTTAAAATTCACGGACATCATATGTTGGATCCACGGCGCATTTCAAACTGGATCAGAAAATAACTTTTATTGCTCCGTTGACTGTTATTCATTTTTTTTGGCATTTGGGGACCCATGGACCGGAAGTAGATGGGCGTGACTTAGGCTCCCCATAAAACTCAGGAGGTTATTTATAGCTTAAGGCAGATTGGTGTGGGGAAAAAAAATATAATCATGATATCATTTTTACTATCTATCTATCTATCTATCTATCTATCTATCTATCTATCTATCTATCTATCTATCTATCTATCTATCTATCTATCTATCTATATCTATCTATCTATCGATCGATCGATCGATCGATCGACTATTGTACAGCAACAAATTGTCTTCAGTTGGAAGCTCCTTCAGTTTTGCTGCAACACAGGCCACTACAGGAAATCCTTTCTCCCCACAGCCATTATGATCTACAACTCCTTGAAGAATGAATTGGTATGAGCTGCAGCAACACTTTATTTCCCTCTGGGATCAATAGGCCTAAGTATTTTTTAATTTTAAACAAAACAAATCACTGTTCTTTTCAATATTTAACATTCCCCAGTACTAATTGATGATATCAGAAGGTTATTTTGATTTAAAGATTTATTTTCAAAAGTTGAACATGTAATCGGACATTATACAGCTGTTCAGGAAACACAAAAGGAGGGTTAGGGCAGGGTGATGTGGATTGAACATAAAATCTTTTTGATTAATTATTTTTTTCTTAATGCCAAAAATCTTTTTGGTATTAATTGATTTCTTTTCTCGCTTTCTGTTCTTGAAATTAAAGTTACAAAGAACAGAATATATATATATATTTTTAAACTTGTTTTTATTTCAATCATTCCCTCTTAGAATTGCCCTATGGTCAGAGTCCAAAAAACAGCATGCCATAAAACCAGATGGAAGGCTTTGAACGGTCTAACATCACTTTGAAAATCCCAAGAGATGATTGGTGAGACCCCCCCATATTCTCAATATTGCAAAAAATCAATCTTCATAAAAAGAAAATTTGATCAATTGATTAAATCAATATATTGTCCAGCCCTGTAAAGCTGAACAACATTTCTTTAGGATAAAGCAGAAGTTCAAAGACACCATGAACATGGGGCCATATGGCTCATGCATTAGCTTCATTCTGCTCTTTTATGTTCTTTCTTATATAAAATTAAAAAAAAATTCTATAATTGGTCATCCAAAACCGATTTTATTTAGCTAAATTAGCAAACACTGTTAATTTTCTCTATATATGCGTAGAAGGTTGGTGCAGCCCACTGAACTTGAAGAACCGCTGCTGCGTTTAGATGTTACCATGGCATCCCGTATTTATTTGTAGAGCACATTTTACAAGGTATTAACCATCCAAAGTGCTGAACATTGAGTACAAGATGCAGCATTATCAAAAAATAAAGAAATAACGAACCAATGAAGGATAAAATATAAAAGGTAAAAATGTATTAAAAGCTAGTGAATAGAAGTTTGTCTTTAGCCGGGATTTAAAAACCGCAGCAGAAGAGGCGAGCCTGACATCCACGGGGGAGTTGGTTCTACGACTTTGGTTCACAGATGTTCACCTGGATCAGTACCTGCTTCAAGAAGTTAATTCAGCTTGGAAGGAGTAGGAACACATGTGAAACATGCATATTGATTATTTATATTAGGGCTGGGTATCGATTCAAATTTCATCAATCAATTTAATTCTGATTCTTAAGAGTTAGAATTGATTATCACAATTCAATCTGATCCAGTTCGATATTGATATGGGTCAATGCGATGACATTTTTCTGTTTTGAGCTGTTATCTTAATTATATGCCTGTAATTCAGTATGGGTAAGTAACAGTTCACTGGGGGAAACTGAGTTTCAACCTTTCAGACACAAAATTTAAAATGGCCGTCTGGACTTTACCTTCCTATTTTAGGTGTAAAAAGGGCAAACTATTCCAAAAAATAAAATCGATCTTTGAAATTGTGAATCAATTCCATTCGGTTTCTCTAAGGATCGATTCAGAATAGATTTTACAATTATTATTTTTTTCAACACAGCCCTAATTTTCAGACTTAGAGTTTAGGTTTAAACAGGTAGTGTTGAGGTGGAAGTCAATGATCAGAAATGGGCCATTTTTATGGGGTTTTTTTAATCAACATTTTCGCGGTTGCCCTGGCAACACAGTTTTGCTGATGTAAAAACCTCTAAATGTTTTAACAGTTTCTGATTTAAGCACTGCCGGGTTTGTCTTCTGTTGAAAGGCGAGCAGAGAGGGATACCGCCTCCTAGCTTCCTCTAAATGAAAACACGTTGAGCCTCCTGAGGCCTTTAGGTGGCGCCATCTCTCTGCTGCTCTCTGTTTTCCGTTTGTTTCCACCCTTCTGCCTGGAAGACAGGTTGTTTTGTGCATTCCTACAGAATATTTCTGCACAGGAAATTAACCATAAAACTGGAAACACTTAAACATCCCGACAAAAGAAATAAATGTGGCAGATCTCCATGTTTAATCCGAACCGGCTGTGAGGCTCAATTCTTAGCCGTAATAACAGAACTAATGATGCCTAATGCAGATTTTAGCGCTCAGAGCCTTGCTCTTTGTTTTTTGTGTTGTCTTCACCACTGCAGCTGTTTAATTCAGATCAGTTTCTGCTTTGATCTCTGATTTGATCAACTGCAGCCCTTCTTTGTTTTTAATTTCCTCAGTTTTCATCTCCAGCCAGCTTTTGTTTTTCCTGTAATACATCTGAGACGTTTTGACTTCTTCCATCCCTGGTTGCAGCTCTGTCCCCCAAGCTCAAACTGAGCTCCAACTTTGAATCAACTCTGCTCTCAATACAGGAAAAAATACATATTTAGGCCCTTAGACTTTATTTTATTTATGACTGCACGGTAAATAAAATATATTCTCATTGCACTCTTACAGTCATATAACTGTTAGACTCTGCATTTATGTAAAATATTAGGCGACACTCGTTGGTTAATACAGCGTAAAACCTTGTGGAAGATTAGGAGGTGGTCAGAAACCAAAACCAAGTTATTTCGATGACAAAACAGAAAATGGCAGCTAGAAATTTATTAAAAATTCCAAATGTTGCAGCTCATTTCAGAACATCTGTTACTTTCTGATTTTGTTCTGTTTCTGGACTTTAGTTGCTCATTTTTCTGGTTCAGGCCTTGCTTTTTGGATAATTCTTCCCTCTGGTTGTGCTGTGCAGCTGGAAGGACTTTCACTTTCAGACAGTTGTCATTATGTGTAACCGTGGCAACAAGTTGTTGTTTTGAGAACTGTGAGAAGCTGATTGGCGTCTCAGAGGATTCAATGAATACCTGAACTATGACCCCGAATCCCAGAGGAGTTGAAATGTAATGGATGCAGAACGGGAAGAGGAGGAAGTTAACACCATTTCATATCCCTGACTCCCAACGTCTGGCTTTCTAACCTTACGACCAGACAGAGATGTAAAGAGGAGTGGCAAAAACAATGAGGTGGATTAGCAGTGCTGGACACCGACTGATGGTGTCATTCAGGAGATGTTACTGTGGAATATCGTCTCTGCTGCCTGGAAGGTGAGCTGTTACCATGTCAGGACAGTCGTGAGACCATTTTACTGTAACAGTCTTCAGCCAGAGGCATCTTCAGATTGGTTGGAACTAGGCCTGGGCGGTATACCGGTTCATACCGAAAACCGGTGCATAATGGGCTCGACACACGGGGAGCGAAGTCGCTCCTTCTCCATTCATTTTCTATGGAACTTGCACGATGAGGCGAAAATCGCCTGCCCTCCTCCAGCAGAGCGACAGGCGGCATTCGTGCCCGTGAGATTCTGCGCTCGTTCTCGTAGACGTACACACGCGGGTTTGCGACGCGACACAGGAAAGTAGGAAAATGTTCAACTTCTGTCGTATGGCGCTACAACCAATCAGCGAATGTTTCATTGACTGACCAATAAGCTGAGAGCATGCTACTTCAAATTGCAACTGCTTCGACATGGAGGAACAGATGATTTTAGCTGTGTCCGATGTTCCTATATTTTATGATTATCATCCTTGAGGTCCATCATCAAATGATATTCTCCATGATGTTTCCTTGTTTCTAATATTGGATGAACCCAGAGTTGCCTTTTTCTTTTCTTAAGTAACGCGAACAGCAAAATTTCTGTAAATTCCAGCAAAATATTCTTAATTTTCTTCCGTGATGCTTTGTCTGTCACGGATCGCTTTTAAAAATGTCCGAATTCCCGCAAATTTCATAACCAATAGGATCTCTTGGAGACAAGCGATCCGAGAGCGTGATGCCGCAATTGCTGCTGTTTATCGCGTCCCGTGTGTTCTTTTTCACCTGGGTGGCGACAAGTTTCGCCTGTCGCTTGTCGCTCCCAGTGTGTCGAGCCCATAAGCCATATGTCTGCTGTATCGCAAATAGTTATAGTTCAGAAATATTATATGAGCTAACATCTTAAAAATCCCAATTTTAGATTCTACATAATTTGAGGTAACACTATGCCTGGGCGGTATACCTGTTCACACCGAAAACCGGTGTTTATTTTCGTTATGATATGAATTTTTAATATACCCCCATACCGGTGAATAGCTCAGAAAACTTCCGGAACATTTAAGGAGAGGAAGTGTTTCAGCCAGGACCGATTTCACTGCTACACGCTCTTCACCACAGTGTAAACAAAAACATTTTTTAACTAAGTACAGCTGCTGGCAGGAGTGAAGCACACAATTCTGATGAAGTAATTCCAAAAAAGAGGAGCCTCGTCTATAGTTTAGAAAGTTTATCGGCTTTAAAATGTCAAACGAGAACCGAACGGCATACCTTTTACAAACGCTATTGCGAGTAACCAGTAGGGGGAAGTGTTGAGCGCTATTTGATCGTCTGTAGGTAAACACGGTCAACGGTGGCAAAACCATTAGGAAAGAAATCATTAATAGCGGTAAATATGTTTTACATACCATCTACAATACTTCTGCCGTCTTTTTTTGTGGTTATCTGAATATTAACCAGCTAATAATCACCTACGGTCACCATGTTTATTTTACTTCTTCTTTGGCAAAATCCGGTCTGTGTCTATACTCTGCCCCCTAGGGGATTCTTCAGTAGTACATGCAAAACAGTTAGAAGATGCAAGTTGTTGCTTGCGCCAACGTGAGGTTTAAAACAAAATTATACATTCAGCCTTAGAACATCAACAATGCCTACTAGAATCATAATCATTTAAATTATTTTCATGTCATTCACCTGTGTCTGGAAAAAACAATATGATGCAGTCCATATGGCAGTAAAATGGGCTATTTAAAGCACATTTATATATATATATATTTTTTTTTATTATTATTACTTTTTATCCCACGGTTTTTTTCCCCATTATCACCCTAAGTCTAGTCCTGGGCATTGCTCTCCCTACCCCAGGAGGGCCCTACACCGGGCTCAAGCCTCCTTCATGCTTTGAGGAGTGATGGACCTTTCTTTTAACCCGAGGGGGTGGGGATTCCCCAGCTGGACATAGCGCGTGGAAGGATCACGTTATTCCAGCCAGATCCTCCCCAATCCCTCAGGCGCCCCGGTCAGCCAGGAGGGGGCAGTGTGCAGCCCAGAACTAGTGCATGTTTTTGTGGCAGTAGCTCACATTAGCTACTCAAGGGAACACGGGGAGAACATGCAAACTCCACACAGAAAGGCCCTTTCGCCAACCCCACCCAGGGTGTGGGTGCTGATGATATGGAGAAACAGACACACCCTCAGCACCAACAGCGTCCCTGGCGGGAATTTAACCCAGGACCTGAGGTGAGGTGAGCTGCGCTACCAGCTGCGCCACCGTGCTCCTGTATATTCTTAGTTCCAATAAAATAATGCGGATATGAACGGTCCTGTATGGAAAAAAAAAATACCGTTAAATACAGTAATACCGATATGTTTTGAAAAAATACCGTGATATAGGAACATTTTGCCAAACCGCCCACCCCTAGTTGAAACAATGACTGTTACTGGAGGTCCTTCTTCCCACAGCATCACCAGTCACAACTTTTTGAAGGTATGGCAAATTTATTTGTATTTCAGCAACAAGGGGATTTAAGGTGCTTCACATGATTAATGGATAATGGATAAATAAAAGCAGCAATAAAAACGCAACCCGTGATCACATTCCAGCTACCATTAAGCATTTACTCAAAGCCGGCTCTAAACAGATGGTTTTTAGCTCTGAATTTGAAGAGTAACGCACTGCCTACAGGAGTCAAGTTTAAAATGTCTGTGCTCTTATTGACATATGGACTAGGGGTGTCACGATTCTCCAAATTCTCGGTTTGATTTTCGATTTTTGGGGTCGCGATTCGATTCTCGATTTATTTATTTTCAATGTTTTTTTTATGTGTAGTCCACGATCATTGGTTTCATTCATAACATTTTGTACAGTAAATCTTATTTTAAAAGACAAAAGTGATGCAGTTTCCATTATTCTTGTGTAATGTATCACATTAGGCGTTAATGGTCAAATTGAAATAATTTATTTGCAATAAAAGTGTAACAATCTTGTTTAAATAACAGAAATTATTAGTAACAGATGGTGGTTTCCACCTAGTGACTCTTTTTAGTTACTGCATCACAACAACTTGAGACGCAACATGGCTCATAGGACCGAGCAAAATGCAACAACCAGCGGACCTCGTGTTTACAACGCGAATGTGGACTAAACTCACCGGGAACTAAACATTTCTTCACTGGTGATTTGACAGTAGAAGAAGCGGCTTCAGCTCCAGTCCCACTGCTTATTTCTTTCTGTCCTGGCCGTGGTTTAGCAGTAGCTTAGCTAATAGCTACTAGCTAGCGTCAGCTAATGTGCTCTGTAAATGTGTGCTCTAATCACAGCGGATGCGATACAGTCAGTGAATAATGTTACCAGGTGTTGTTGTGAGTTGAATGAGAACTGGTGAGAGTTATTTGTTAGGGAAAATGCAATGTGTGGTTCCTTGTGATGAGGAAATCTGAGTGAATAGACGGTTGACTGCTACGGAGTCTGAATGGGACGCTAGTCAGGCTACAGTATACAACATGGGAGGAGGTAATCGCGATCCTCTTTTGGATTTCAATGTGCAAGGTTGTAAGTAGTTTCGATCGAGTTCAATGAAAAAAATGAGATTGTGACACCCCTAATATTGACTGCATAAAGCCCAGCACACATACAGCCAGCCAGAAAGTTGGAGAACGAGCAACGCAAGCTCCATTACCTCAGAGGGGTTGAATATTTCTCTCCTGCTCCTTCACCAGAGGAAAGAGAGGAATGTTGTGGCCCTGAGCCAAATTGTTTCAAGTCGATTGCTTCTGAGTTGCAACTCCCACCCGCTACTGAGGTGTGGCTGAGAATGAGCTCGTTTTATACTCCACAGCGGCAGGATTGTGTCCTCAGAAATCCAAGCTCAGCGAATAGCAAAGCCCGATTCAAGTTCAGTGCAAAGTTTTAATCTGAAGAGGGCACTCCAGTAACGGTTTATGGTAAAAAATAATAATATTTATACTAAAATGTACTAAAATACCAATAATAATAATAATAATAGCCAATTTTAAACAGCTCAGACACTCATTTATACAGTTTAATTTATACAGCAAAAAAAAGAAAAAAGAAATAAGTGTGTCAGCAGCTTTGCAGTCGTCTAGAAGTTTGTTCCACATTAGAGGAGCATTAAAACTAAAAGCTGCTTGTGTTTGGTTCTGATTCTTGGGATACAGAGTAGACTGGACTTGGAAGACCTCAGTGGTGTGTTGGGTTGGGGTGATGTGTTCTACTTTCCTGGTTCAAGTGAGAACACGAGCAGCAGCAGCGTTCTGGATCAGCTGCAGCTGTCTGATTGACTTTTTAGGTAGACCTGTGAGGACGTTGTTGCAGTAATCAGTCCGACTAAAGATTAACGCATGAATAAGTTTTTCAAGGTCCTGTTGTGACTTTAATCCTAGAAATGTTCTTCAGGTGATAGAAGGCTGACCTTGTTATTGTCTTTATGTGACCCTGGAGATTTAGCTTAAGTCCATTATTAAACCTAGATTTTAGGCCTGATCTGTAAATTCTAGCTGTAATAACAGAAGCTGTGTGCTGAGTCCTGATCATTCCTCTTTAGGTAAAAAGAAATTACTTCAGTTTTGTTTCTGTTCAGCCGGGGAAAGTTATGACACATCCATTCACTGGCACTGGTTTTCTCAATGCATTCATGTAGGCTCAGGATTGTTTAGTGACCTGGTGATCTTTTAATGTAAACCTAAGGGTTATCTGCATAGTTATGGCTACTAATCTTACTGCTTGTTATAATCCGGGCCGATGGGATCATTTTAAAATTATTGTTTTTGCTCCCGAAGGCATCCATGATGCTGCGCACCTACCTGCTCTTCAGGGGCCAGCAGATCAGCTTCTCCTGATTGCAGCATTCACCAATATTATCGCATTTAACACACATATTACTCTTCTTCAGTTTACATATTTCAGTTCATGCAGTCCTGAAGAGACAGCCTTTAAGTCTGACCAATAATAGAGAAATTACAGCATCCTGTTTTTGTTGAGACTGCATGAAATCAGTGGCCGTTACTCTGTGGTGATTTTGTGGTGAAAGTGTTCTAGAATAGCAGCTTTGGAGCTCAAATATTCATCTTTTGCTCCTGTTTATACACTAACCTCACTGTACGCAGTTGTTTACTACAGTTCACTTCTTGGCTTATTTTTTTCTTCCTGCTTGAAGCTTGTTCCTTTCGTTTCACAAACACGGGTGTTTTTCTGTCCAGGTTTTTAGCTCGCTCCCTGATCAAGATGTCGAGTCCCAATCCTTTGCTGAGACTGGAGCAGCGAGCGGCTGAGGCTGACCAGATCATCGAGTACCTGAAGCAGCAGGTTAAGCTGCTGAAGGAAAAAGCCTGTGAGAAGCTCTTTCTTTCTGTTCTCTTTTTAAAGTGGGGGCTGCTTGGGTTTTCAGGTCCTAACCAGGTTCCCAAAAACACGGGCACAATATGTTGATCAGATATTTATATATTTTTAAAGCACGTTGAAAGCAAAATTGTTTAGAGAAGTCTTTTGGGTCTCATTCAACTGTAAACGGAACTTATTCTTTACTTTACCTCTAATATTTGAGGCGAAAAAAGTTAATAGAAAGGTGAACAGCTATTTTTTTACTAATAAAAACACATTTATTTTAACACCCACACCATCAGGATTTTCCATCAAAGTCGATTATGGATGGGGCAAAATAGTATCTAGTCAAAGACCAGTTGTGTAAGATGAGAGGCCTGTAATTTTCATCTCAGGTATATGTCAATTATGAGAGACAAAATAAGAAAAGTAAAGTGTAGAATATCACACGGTCTGATTTTTTTTTTAAAAGAATTTATTTGCAAATTGTGTTGGAAAATAAATATTTGGTCAATAAGAAAAGTTTATATCAATACTAAGGCTGGACGATATAGAAAAATAGCATAGCGATAAAGGAATAGTCATATTGATATCGATAATTATCGATAAATATCACATAATGTAAAAAATATAATGTAAGTGCCTCCCCCATTTTGTTATTCTTCAATGAACTAATTTAAAGTACGAATTAAATTAATTCATTTTTCAAACGTTCATTTTATCATAACTAAGTTTTTAAAACACAAACAAATCAAGGGGCCTGAGTAACATCAGTAAATACAAGGAAAAGTAATATTAAATAATATATATATATGTGTGTGTGTATTTTATAATTAGCAATCTTTAAAAATCTGACCATTTTGTTTTTCATTTTGTTCCTCATAGTTGAGGTATGAGGAAAACTGCAGGCCTCTCTCATCATGGGAGAACTCTCATAAATAGTGGCTGAATAAATGCTTTTTTGCCCCACTGTATTTGAGGCTCAGAACTCCTTCGGTGACAGACAGCAGCATCCCAGGTGCATGAAGAAACGTCATCGTAGGTCCCTCCTTCCAGCTGCTGTTGGACTCTAGAACCATCACAGCTCCCAACAAATTCAGTGAATGTATACATCTCTGCTGTAATTTGCACAGTTTTCTCGGTTCAAATAACATTTCTGCTGCTGCTGTTTGCACAGTTGTATATTTTTTTACTTCTTGTAAGTAGTGTTTTCTCTAATTTACAAACATATGCACATTCTGTAATATTTTGAAATTATCTTGCTCAGTCATCAAGTCATTTTAATTCAATCATACAAATATTACAGTCACCGAAGTTCTGTTTAAGGAATCTTAGCAGGTTGCATTGAGTCATAGACTTGCAGCGTATTCATTCTATTCTGTTCTATTCTATATTTGATCTTTTCTTTCATTGCAGCTGTCCAGGCCACCATGAGGGAGGAGAAGAGACTCACGGTGGAGAATGCTAAATTGAAGAACGACATAGAGGAGCTGAAAAAACAGCTGCTGGAGAGAGAAAAAAGAAGAGGGGGTACGTTGACTTTTGCTCCCACAGACTCGTTGTTTGTAGCTTGTTGCTCTGTCCTTCTCATCAACACAATCAGTTCCATTTCCTCCATCTTGTACTGGCAACGTTTCCACCGGTGTTTGCGTGCCGATCTTTTCCATGAAGGGTTTTGCAGGAATGATATTGGGCTGGAAGTAAAAGTGGAAATGTTCAGGAATGTGTTCCAACACACTGGAGACAACGTTGTTCCCCTCAATACACACTTGATTGCTTAGCTTCATCAAACGTAGATAAATACTGTCAGGGCTCTTCTGATCTGGTTCAGAGGTTAAAAAACAAACTTTAAAACACGACTCCAAGACATGCAGGGAAATGATCCACCAGTTGCTTCAGTAAATCATGTTGTGATGAGTACATCCAGTTTCAGTACGCAGACAATACACGTTTTATTAAATTAGTTTTATGTCGGGGATCACTTGGCTCATTTAACTTCTGGAGCTGCAGGTGTAACCAGAAGTTGAAATACAGGAAAGAAAAAGGAAAAATGAGGACTGTACCCTAATGTTGTAGGAAGCTAGCGTCCTCCAGGCATGTTGTCCTGACATAGGTGCAGAAAATCGATGGACGGATCAGAAATCGGGATGTTCACCCAGTTTGTCGTGGTTGTTTTACTGCTATGTTCTGACAGGTC